>VDFB02058242.1:475075957-475087400 GCA_007258455.2 Sequoia sempervirens
TGATTCATAGTTATGGCTCTGGGTTACTTCCCCATCATTATCAAGCTGGTCAAGGATGACCTTGATGCTATACAGCCTAATTAAACTAGCAGGAAACCTAGAGAACTTCTTCCTTCGGACCTCAAACTCATCCTTATAATCAGCCCAGTAGTCTTCTATGTCATCCTTGTGGCTAAATTCCTTGCTAGCTCTCTTTTGGGCTTCCCCTATCCTATCAAATCTAGTCCTCTTGGAGTGAAAATCTAGACCTAGAGTACCCATTTCTTCCTTAGAAGAGTGTGTTGTAATCAAGGAAGGATAGGCCTCATTGTCTCCTACCCTCAATGGGAAAACACCTCCTAAGCCCGTTTTGTGCATATCCTTCTTTACAATATCATCAAAGGCCGAAATTTGCCTAGTTACCTCCAAAAGTATGATGTGGTCTATTGGATAGCTTGGTAACCTATAAGGAGCCCTCTCGCAACCATCAATCCTAATGTATGAGAAGGTAGGAAATTGTATAAACCATGCTCCATATTTTTGTATCAATTCCTTGGCAGCATCAGAAATCCTTACATGCTCTGCCTCTTGCAACAATCTTGTGATATACATGGTGAATGCATCATTCACCCTCCTGTAGCTTGAGTTGTCCAAGTGAAACTAGGGATAAACCTCCTAGATAACATCTTGGCCAAAGATCCCTCATGTACTCAACCCCTTGTATGGATGGAACCTTTCCAAGGCATAGACGGTCATATAAGAAGTCATTGTGAAGCTCTTGGTCTGTAAAACATTGCACAATTGCTCATGGATCCTGGCACTAATGATAACTAACCAATGGTAATCTATATTATTCTCCATCCTTATAATAATGTAAAACATCCAATTTTCAAACATTGTTGCAGTCTTCAAACTTGTCACTCTACTCAGGAGAGTGATTGCATCATAGTATTATGATCTGAACTTGGCTTTGTGCAACTACTTAGGTAACTTGGAGAACTGTGGCTTGGATTTCTCCAACTAGGAATTGATTACTTGCAAAGCCTTAGTTGTATCATCTGTATAGTGTCTCTTGGCTATTTCAAGATCAAGCCCCACCACATGAGATCTATTTGGCATGTCAAATGTCTGAGCCACTGAGATAGGATTGAAATTGGCAAGCACCCTTTCTTGTGGACCAATTATCCTCTGTGTACTTGAATCATAATTCCTAGCACAATCTAGGACTAGCTCATAGCACTACACCTTAGGAGGGAAACTAGCCACATGAGCCAATCCAAAGTTCACCAGTCTGCTATCCAATAAGGAAGGATTATGCACTGCCATTCTTGCTTTAAACTCTTCATAATTTCATCTCCCAACATTGGTCTCCGCTACCTCTAACCAATGGAGACCAACCTACTCTCAGGAACTTTGTTCTTCATGTCTAACTTGATCCTCTCGGTCTCAAAAATAGAAGTTCCCTCATCACTTGGGTCCATTACCTTGCCCTTGGTTCTTCCAACAATGGCCTTGCTTGATTCAGCCTACATTCAACAAAAAGACCACAATAAAGCTCTATCATAGCATGAAATCCAAGTTAGTCCATCATAAACTTATATATTCATCCCTAAAACCAATCCCATGATGAAAAAAATCCCTAAAACCTAACAAATATTTTTCCTTTCAAAGTTTGGGGTTTTTAGTCCTCTCGCAAAATTCAGGCTAGAGAGGAATTTCAAGAAATTCCAAGCCAGACAAAATTCAGCGAAACTAGCACAAAATACTTCCAATAATCATTCAATCAACCATCATCAGTCAAGAAATAGCATAACACATCCTTAAATAATTCAAATTGATCACATGATGCACAAGCATTAGCTAATAACTCATGATATCCCACAATTTCTCATTTTCAACAATATTTCAGGACAAAATTATGCAAAACTAGCAGGATTTCACAAAGTTCAGGAAAATGAAGGACAGAAGAAATATCATTAAAATCCTGATGAAACAAAATTTCATGAATTCAATGTTATTTTCACATTTTAAACACATTTTCGAGAAATCGATAAAGCGATGGAAAATCAAGGAATTCCTAAAGTAAAAGAAATCTATGAAAAGTTTGAAAACCCAAAATCTTTGACTTCGTTAGGATTTCACCAAGATCGATTAAATGATTAGGAAGTTTTGATTCAATCCTAGATTCATTTTGTTTCAATTTCAAAATGGAAAGTGATGGCTCCCAATTCAATAGATGTGACCTCAAGCAATGAGTGCAACGATTTCAAATGGAAAACCCTAGGAAGTCGCCACGAACACACAGTTTGGACACCACTCAACTTTTCATTTCTGCTATCCTTCACACCAACTCCACAACCTAGCTAAGACAAGGCCACTATCAAATTGGATGATAAACAACAAGTTTCAATTCACCCATGACGTTATTTTATCGAAGGTCGAGGATTAGCTAGGTCAAACTACAACTCATTCCATTAAGCACGAAATTGAACCAAGAATCAAATAGAACAACAATTGACCATATTAAATCTCAATCAAGCAGAAGGAAAGCAATGTGAGCTACAAGGAAGGATATCAAACCAAATAGGAAACCCTAGCTTGATTATCGAACCCTACCCTCTCAAAATATGGACTCAAAGCATACACACACCAACCAAGAAGCAATTCAAATCATTCATTAAAAAAAAGAAGGTGGCATGTACATACCATGAGATCAAAAGAAATCGAATAGTAGCAGCCGACAAGAAACCCAAGAGTCCAAGCAAATGTGAGAAACCACCAGAAAAAATTCGATCAAAGTCAACAATCACAGCTCAAACACAAGACTCAGCAATGGAAACTCAAAATCTAGTCTTCTCAAATTCTTCAAGAAAGCAAATGACTCAAATTTCAGCATGAATATCATTTAAACCCAATAAAGCAAGCTGCAGAATTGTACACGAGGCATAAATACGATGAAAAAACCGCATGCTCGGGAATCCGAAGGCACGATGGAATTTTGGGAGAATCCTAGGAAGACGGAATTCTATGAAGTCCTATAATTTTCTGAAAATAGTGTAAAATAGCCTCTATCGGGTTTTCAAGGCATTCGGGG
The DNA here is from genome assembly GCA_007258455.2 of Sequoia sempervirens. NCBI lineage: Eukaryota > Viridiplantae > Streptophyta > Pinopsida > Cupressales > Cupressaceae > Sequoia > Sequoia sempervirens. The sequence continues at coordinate 475,079,031 of VDFB02058242.1, forward strand.
AATTCCGCCCAAAGGGAATTTTTTTGAAAAATAGAGAACCTAAAATATGTCCAAAACATGAGATTTTCAAAGTGTTTCCTAGAAAGGGGGGATTTGCATGAATAAGATAATCGTTTAGGAACATTACAAAGAAAGAAAATCCTTAAAATCAAAGGGACAAAACACCAAAAATAAAAGCAAAAGAGGGTCCCTGCTTTTAGCGAGGCGTGTGTCTGAAAACTGCACAAGTCCAAATTGCAAAAGGGAAGCAATATTTGATGGCATGTTACCTGGATGTTAGTTACAAGAATTTCTTCTGAGGAATCAAGATCGTGTAGTGCACCTCTACAATAACCTCTCTTGGTTTTTGTTATTTCGGAGTCATTTTCCCGTGGTGTCTAATTTTCACTTGATGGAAAAAGTGTCACATGCAAGTAGTGTAAAGTTGCAAAGTGGAAAAACTTTTGTTCTGCAACTTGTGTGACCAAATGGACTATTTCAATGCATATAAAATGATACGTTTATGCTAGGCATAGTCCTCTTTCACACCCAAACGCATTGAATCACTCTGAGCTACATTCAACTGGCTCGACCCCTTAAGGGTCCAAAGTGAAAAATGGTTGCTATCTTTGAATGGATATTAATCACAAAATGTGATGCTTACAAACTCTCCTTCTGATTCTATGGGATCATGTTGGGCCCCTCTAGAATAACCTCTCTTGGTTTTTGTTATCTCAGAGTCATTTTCCCTTAGTGTCCAATTTTTACTTGGTGGAAAAAGTGTCAATTGCAAGCAGTGTAAAGTTACAAAGTGGTGCAACTTTCATTCTGCAACTCGTGTGACCAAATGAACTATTCCAATGTATCTATATGGGTATGTTTACACTATGCTTAGTCCTCTTTTTCACCCAAACACGTTGAATCACTTTGAGCTACATTCAATTAGCTCGATCCCTTAAGGGTCCAAAGTGAAAAATGACTACAATCTTTGACGGGCTATTACTCAAAAATCATGAATCTTACAAACTCTCCATCTAAGCCTATGGGATTGCATTGGGCCCCTCTACAATAACCTCTCTCAATTTTTGTTATCTTAGATTCATTTTTCCATGGTGTCCAATTTTCACTTGATGGAAAAACTGTCAAATAGAAGCAGTGTAAAGTTGCAAAGTGGTGCAACTTTCATTCTGCAACTCGTGTGACCAAACAAATTGTTCCAATGCATCCGGATGGGTACGTTTACACTAGGCATGGTCCTTTTTCAGACCCAAACATGTTGAATCACTCTGAGCTACATTCAATCGACTTGATCAATCCCTTAAGGGTCCAAAGTGCAAAATAGTTGAAATATTTGATGGGCTATTACTCATAAATCATGATGCTTACGAACTCTCCATCTAAGACTACAGGATTGCATTGGGACCCTCTATAATACTCTCTTAGTTTTTTTATCTTGGAGTCATTTTCCAATAATGTCCAATTTTCAGTTGATGGAAAAGTGTCAAATGCAAGCAGTGTAAAGTTGCAAAGTAGTGCAACTTTCGTTTTGCAACTTGTGTGACCAAAAAAATTGTTCTAACGTGTCCTGATGAGTACATTTACACTAGGCATGGTCCTATTTCACACCCAAACATGTTGAATCACTTTGAGCTACATTCAATCGACTCAATCCCTTAAGGGTCCAAAGTGCAAAATGGTTGCAATCTTTGACGACCTATTACTTAGAAACCATGATCTTTACAAACTCTTCATCTAAGCCTATGGGATCGCATTGGGCCCTTCTACAAAGTTACAAAGTGGTGCAACTTTTGTTTTTCAACTTGTGTTACCAAATGAATTATTCCAATTTGTTTGGATAGGTACATTTACACTACGCATGGTCCTCTTTCACACCTAAACATGTTGAATCACTCTGAGCTACGTTCAACCGCCTCGATCCCTTATGATGGCATGCAAAACAATCAAAAAGAGACATTCACATGGTAGTTGAAAAGTTTGAGTTTTCCACACCAAAAGCATATGATCATCCTCAAGTATAGCAAGGGCAAGACATTTTTTAATTATCCTCCTTTCCCTTACAACAATAAACAACCAACTGAAAATGTGTACAATGGTGGAAATTGGAAACATTTTATTTTTTCCTCAATTAACAACTTTGGTTGTGAAGCATTGTCATTTTCATTTGAAATGATTTGTTATTCTTGAAAATTGGAGTCTACAAGAAACAAGTGATTCTCTCACGTACATTTATTATTTGGTGTGATAAATAAAGTTTTCACCCAAGTCAATTTCTTATTTGTATTATAAATTATAAATCTTTCTCCCAAGTCCATTCCTATATAGGAAATAATATTGCAAAAAGTTGGCATGTACATCTTTCGATGTGTTTATATGGTGATGGATCAAGAACATAACAATTCATTTTTTACTATGAGGATTATGCTATGAAAATGTTTAGACTATTCAAGATAAATGTTTGTATGATAATGTGTCAAGAAGTTAACTACTCATCCTTTACTATGAATATTATGTTTTGCAAGTGTTATGAAGATTATGTATCCTTTGCTTAATTGAGTTGTTCCAATCAAAAGATTAAATATACTTGAATCTTTTTATGAAACATCTCATGGAATACTAATTGAAAACATGTTTTTTGCTTTTAGATAAAGCATTTTATGGAACTCTTTGAATTAAAATGAATTGAGATATGTAAGAACAAGGGAGCATTAGGAAATACATTTCTCAAGGATCTTAAATAAGCTTTCTTACCAAATTTAAAAAATCATGATAAGCCCATGGTTGAAAATTTTGTAGTCATCAAAGTGGGTACTAATTCTATATTATATAGATCATAATTCTTCTTTATCTTTAAGATCTTCTATGTTTGGCAATGGTTTCACCAAGCTATGAAGGGTGACTTCTCTTTATTTAGTTATGCCTATGTGGGTTCATTTTCCTTATCTCCCATTGCAATTTTGGGTGGATTATTTCTTTCAAAGTATTGGGAATGCTTTGGTTAGATTTATATCCATTGATCTGAAAAAAATTGGTTGACAGTTGGGGAGCGAGCATGGAAACAAGCCATTGATTATGAAAATGTTAGTGTAGAATATTCTGCTTAAAATATTCCTTTAGATAAGTTTGCTAGTTGTTATATTTTTACAATAATGATTGTTTAGTTGTGCAATCTTGCATGGAGTTGCATGCCTATTTTCTAGTTGACAGTTGCCATTCTAGAAGGCTCATCTCTCTATATATACAAATTATACTCATTCTTAATCAATTATCAAATTAATAATCAATGCATTTCTTCACAATTGATCTTTTCTTTTCAATTTGTGTAATTTTGTAATTTGTAACTCTACTAGTATTCCTAGAAATATTGAAGTTATTTACCATCAATCAATAAATATTCAAGACAAACCATGAAGGACAACAATGATCAATGCTAGGGCTAACCAATTAATAAGCATACATGAGTATAAATTGTCAAGCATACATGTGAATAAGGGAAGCACAAGTACTCAAATACACATAAGCCTTGAAGTATACACACAAATACATAGTATACACAAATTAATACAAATTATATGCATGAATACAATGTATACACATGAAAACACATAAGTCGCAAAGTATACATTGGAATACATGTAAGTCACAAAGTATACACGTAAGTTGTAAAGTATACACTTGAATACGCGTAACTCATATCTATTGAACCATGGATTTATAATGCAAATATGGACACCATCGATAAAAAATATTTTTATTAACCAAATAGCCATGTAAGCATACATCAATATATGTTGATATAAGTATAAAATATATACAAAATAGCCATATAGGCTTACGAGAATGTCATATAGGCATACAATGTGAAATATATCCAATACAAAATATGAACAAAATTGCCATATAGGCATACAACAAAGGGCTCTAGAATCAAAAGTCATTGCTCTCCATGCTATCAAAATAAATTCTTGCCCTTTTTTGGTTGGCCAAATGGTGATAAGTTTATCACTCATTTACTCTAAGGTTGAGGAGTGCTCCTGCTGCTCCTCCTAAGGTTTAGTTCTTGATCAAGCCTTATCTATTACAATAACAAGACATTAATGTATAGAAATTATATTATAAAAAATTATTTAACAAAATAATCACTTACCACCTGTAGATGATCACTCTCCTCAAGGGAAATATTTGCATGCCCATGTTGTGTTGTGTTGAATCCCCATAGAAACCATCCAAAGAGAAATTAAATTACAAATCAATAATGGTTTGATTTTTTACTAACAAATAGCTATAACAACAAATGCAAATTGAAATTTCATAATATGCCTCATACCTTTGTGAGAGGCATTGAGGAGTCTATAGTAGAAGAAACGCCAAGCTCCATTACCTTATGAACATGTGGAGGTGTATCTACTTCCAACATCTAAAAATAAAACAACAAATTATTCAATCACAAAAACTACAATAGTGATGCACATCATGGCTTATATGTATGAGATAATGAACAAAATTTTGAGTACTTATTAAACTATATATTTATGACTATCATGCTTACTATTTTCCCTATCCATAGCTTGTTTGAAAGCACCTATTTTAGGCTTTTATCCATAGCAGCAAGGTGGTGAACCATTTGATAAAATGCTTTGGTAGACATGTACAAAAAATTATGGTAGCATAAAGAAGGTATTGAACTGTTTGAAAAAATGCCTCAAAGAAATTTGGTCTCATGGTGATGGAATGCCATTACAAACAAATGTGTCATGGAATTCCATTACCATGAGACCGTATTTCTTTGAGGCATTTTTTCAAACAGTTCATTGCCTTCTTTGTGGTATTATGTTGGGATGGGGTGGATGGTATAGTGTGGTCTTGGTTATGAGATAGAGGGCTATCATGACATGAAGAGGGAGGGGTGAGGATATGAACAAGTGGAATAAAAGGTGGAAGGTTCCATGGATTGGTAAATTGAGGATGAGGATGAGGACCTTGAAAAGAATTTGGAGGGGAATTTTGGCTAAAGGCTTGGTTTCTATTCTTCAGGAAATGAGTTGTTTGAAAAAATGCCTCAAAGAAATGTGGTCTCATCATGATGGAATGGAATTCCATCACCATGAGACCACATTTATTCACATCATTTTTTCCAAACTACTCACTTCCTTGACTATGATATTGCTTTCTATTATGCTTTGATAGATGTTTTGCAAGCATCCATAGTTTGTTGGAAAGCACCTATTTTAGGATTTTAGCCATAGAAACAAGGAAGTGAGTAGTTTGATAAAATGCTTTGGTAGACATGTATGGAAAATGTGGTAGCATAGAAAAGGTGGTGAGCTATTTGAAAAAATGCAACAAAGAAATGTGCTCTAATGGTGATGGAATGGCATTCCATCACCCTGAGACCACATTTCTTTAAGACATTTTTTCAAACTACTCCTACCTTATCTATGCTATTGCTTACTATTATGCTTTGATATATTTTTTCCAAGCATCCATAGTTTTTTGGAAAGCACCTTTTTTAGGTTTTTAGCCATAGCAGCAAGGAAGTTCAAGTAGTTTGAACAAATTCTTTTATAGAAATGTATGGAAAATGTGGTAGTGTAGAAAAGGCGGTAAGCTATTTGAAAAAATACATCAAACAAATGTGGTCTCATCGTGATGGAATGGCATTCCATCGCCATGAGAGCACATTTCTTTGAGGAATTTTTTCAAACTACTCACTGCCTTGTCTATGTTATTGCTTACTATTATGCTTTGATAGATTTTTTCCAACCATCCATAGTTTGTTGGAAATCACCTAATTTAGGCTTTTAGCCATAGCACCAAGGAAGTGAGTAGATTGATTAAATGATTTGGTAGATATGTATGGAAAATGTAGTAGCATAGAAAAGGCAATGAAATGTTTGAAAAAATTCCTTAAGGAAATGTGTTCTCATGGTGATGGAATGGCATTCTATCACCATGAGACCACATTTCTTTGAGGTGTTTTTTAAAACTACTCACTACCTTGCCTATGCTATTGCTTACTATTATGCTTTGATATATTTTTTCCAAGCATCCATAACTTGTTGGAAAGCACCTATTTTAGGCTTTTATCCATAGCAACAAGGAAGTGAGTAGATTGATAAAATGCTTTGGTAGACATGTATGGAAAATGTAGTAGTATAGAAAAGGCAGTGAGTTGTTTGAAAAAATTCCTCAAAGAAATGTGGTCTCATAGTGATGCAATGGCATTCCATCACCATGATACCACATTTCTTCAACAAATTTTTTCAAACTACTCATTGCCTTGTCTATGCTATTGCTTACTATTGCTCTTTGATAGATTTTTTTCCAAGAATTCATAGTTTATTGGAAAGCACCTTTTTTAGGATTTTAGCCATAGTAGCAAGGAAGTGAATTGTTTGATAAAATGCTTTGGTGGACATGTATGGAAAATGTGGTAGCATAGAAAAGGCAATGAGCTATTTGAAAAAATGTCTCAAAGAAATCGGGTCTCATGGTGATGGACATCACCATGAGACCACATTTCTTTGAGGCATTTTTCAAACAACTCATTGCCTTATCTATGTTATTGCTTACTATTATTCTTTCATATATTTCTTCCAACCATCCATAGCATAGACAAGGCAGTGAATTATTTGAAAAAATTCCTCCGTAAAAAGTGATCTCACGGAATGCCATGACAAGCAAATGCAATTTGTAGCTGCTCCTAGTTATTATGCTATGTGAAGTAATTGCATCATTGCTTATATTGACTTTCTAAAAAACTATATTGTATTTAAAATTTTGTCATATATCAAAATCTAGTTATTAGTTATGGAATGTAGTAATTCTTTGAGTTTGAAATATGTGCAATGCAATATAATCAACAATATGAATATAAACTACATAAATCTATTAAGAGCAATTCATTAGTTAAACTCTGTATTCTATTACATGCGTGTAGGTTTGTCTAAATCCACTAGCACTGGGAGGTGTTCCCACGAAACCTCCAATATTAGCCTATTCAACATCCAAAATCAAATATTAAAATACCATTCATATAACAATGCTATTCAAATGTAATAAATTTATAATTTTTTACTAGTTACATACCTCGATCGTAGATGCAGTGGAGTAATAAACAGGTGGAGGGCCAGTGTATCTAGTATCAACACTATGACCCTAAAATTTTATTACAATCATAAAACTAAATTAGTTAATCTTGCATTTCAAATGTTGGCCTCCTTTATGGTTTAATAACTTAGCCCTTAGAGTTGTGACTTAGAGATTGGACATTTGCACTAAGTAGCTATCTTACTTATCATGAAGGTACATTTCATTGTCAACCCAGGGATGTAAACTTGAAATGGGTCAGCACTGTATGTGCACTAGGACTCCATTGTAATCATCCATAAACTAGGAAAGAAACAATACTAGAAATGAAATGTTGGAAAGAAATCAACTTAAACACTGAGTATAAAACAACATATACACTAAGCATTAACAACTAGACTAAAAATGAATGAAAAAAATGGAAATTCCAGCAAGCAGACAGGAAACTACTATTTGCCTTGGCTGCAAGAACAGTCACAGAATAGAATTTCAGTGGCTGTAGGAATAGAAATTTGTTGAAACTAAAACTAACTACTAAATAGAAAATGACTTTTAAACTAAATGAGTGGAATCCTTACCAAGTGGGCCCCCTTGAGTGAGTCTTCCTTAAGCTAACTCAAATGCAGCAACTCAAAATATCATGTTATTTCTTGAAAACATGATTACAACATCTCAACAATATGTCTGTATTACTAAAACTAGAAAAGTAAGTACAATCTTAGAACGTCTAACCTTATGAAAAGGGGCATCTGACCATTATTTCTAGAGATAAAAACTTCTAGCTAACCCTAACTACCCAGGCAGTCGACTCCATCAAAATAGGAGGATGCCACTTATTGAAAGCATATAAAAAGATGGAGGAAGTTATGCATGCATTGAATTTGGTCAAAACATACTTTCCCCAATGAGAATCTAGCACATCACACTCCCTAGATTTTCTCAACAAACAAATATGACCATTAAAAGGGTAGTTACAATATTTTATTCAAACTAAGAATTTCCCTCCAATGGAAGTTTTCTCTCCTTTGTCCTTTTAATGAGCACCTTTTTTATTCTCTTGGCAACCGACCAACTGGCAGGAGTTTCTCCACTTTGCAAGCTTCGTTGACATCAACACCTACATAATGATATTAGCATGCACAAACAATTGCATATCCAAAATTACCTTAAAGTAACATCTATTCAATCCACATGTAAAATTAACATAGATAATTCACATAGCATGTTAATGTCATTAAAAGTCACAAGGATAAACTTATGCCTAAGGTCTATGGTTCTAAGGAA
>VDFB02058242.1:475087500-475277481 GCA_007258455.2 Sequoia sempervirens
ATTATCCCCTAAAGCACTTTTTTTTTAAAGACATCACCAAAGACTGTCTTATTCCAACCCCTTACCATATTTTTGGCATGCATAAGTTCATTAAAAATCCTGAACATGGGGGAGCCATGTACAAGGTTATTCCACCATTTAGTAACTTCATTCCTAAAATCTATATGGGAGTTAAACATAATCTCAAATTTAAAAGTAAAAGGAACAACAATGGATAGTTCATTCATGACCAGTAATAGAGGGTTATGGTCAAAGATAGTATGGGGTAAAGCAAGCATATTAGCACTGAGCAGGGTCATCCAATTGTGGGAACAAAGAAATATGTCAAGTTTGACCTAGATCAAACCATCCCTAAGGTTCCTATTGGTCCATGTGAATGATTGACCCAACAAATCAACGTCAACCAAGCCAGTGTTACTCAAAAAAAAAATCCAAATCAGCCATGTTGTCAGAGAAGTCTACCAGTCCTCCACATTTCTCTAAAGGATAGAAAGGAGAGTTGAAGTCTCCATCCACCAACCAACATGACCCCTTGTCATTGTTTATCTATCTGCAAGATCCTGCCACAAGGCATTCCTAGCATTCCTAAGGTTAGGAGCATAGACATTGATGAGTGACCAAGAGGCACCCAAGTGAGAAAACTTGAGTCCCACACTGCTCTGACATTGAAAAATTTTAGAACTAGTGATCCTATTAGGATTCCACAACACACCAAGCCCACCAGATGCTCCATTAGAATCAATATAAGAGAAGAGGGCACTCAGCCATATATACTTAGCAATATTATGAAAGTCAGTTTTCTTCATTTTGATTTCCTGTATAAGCAAAACATCAATCTTATGTTCCATTACATAGTTTTTTAGCGCTAGCTATTTGTGAGAGATATTTATCCCTCTCACATTCTAGGACAAGACCTTCATTTTTTACCCTTCTTTGAGGACACTTCCAATGTCCTCTATTTACCTATCGCTATCTCTTTTGTTGTCTCCTAATTCCTAGTTTGTCAATGATTGGGCCTTCCAGGCTTAGAGTCACCACCCACTTCCGCTTTCCTCTATTTCTCCTTTTTCTTTTGGGTTGACCAAAACTCCTCTATTATTTTTTATTGCATCAAACCCAAAGAACTTTTCTTAACAGACTCATATTTAACTTTTGAATCCACCTCTTCCATGATTTCACCTTCTTTATCACCAGTTAATATTGAACCAATTGTTATGTTCAACCCTTCTTCCTTCAAGATGTCACCATTTTCACCAACATCCCTCAGCACCTAGCTAGGGGAAGGAACACCATTTAAAAGGGGAACCCCCTAAACCAAGCCATCAACCAAAGCAGGTGCAGTAGGGACCAAAACCAAGTCCCTAAAGGATACATTCTCCCCAAGAGTGGGGAAATCATAGCTGATCGGGGAGTCAACTAACTTGAGAGAGCCAGACTTGGTCGGGGATTCAACAATATTCAAAATGTCATCTTCAAAAGGGTAGTGGTCATCAGTAGCAGACTCACTAGGGCTAGGAACATGTTTTAATGATGATTTATAGTCTAAGATTAGGTGGCTAGGTTTAGCACATTTCTGCTAGTAAATAACAACATTCTCATAACAGACTTGTTGGGTCTAGGAACCAAACTTAGAACAGAGCTTCACAGAGGTAGGAAAAGATTTATGCACTTTGATATTGACACAAAAATGGGAAAATACTAACCTAGATTTGGACCTAGTAATGGAGTCTGAAGTGATGAACTAGCCCAAGGATTCCCCAATACATTTGAATATTATTTCATCCCAATATTCCAAAGGTAGACCAAGCAAATAGACCCACACTGGCACCTATTTGTTGAGTTCAAGTGCAGGATCGAACCCCGACTTCCACCGGCACAAATCCAGACTATGCTTCCCATAGACCTAAGGCCTAGATGAGAGGACCAAGATTAAGCATTCCAAATTCATGAACTTGAAGAGGAAAATACCACCTACCATAGCACAGATGTCCAGAAATCCTTTGAGGCGCCATTTAGCCAAATCCCATATTTTGACCACTTCCACCATGGGGCAAAAGGATAGGAAACAACCCACTACAACATTCTTTATTGAGAAGACAATCTTATCACTAATAGCTTCAGGGATAGCAAATTCAGTGCCCAAACCAGTTATCTCTTCTTCAGAGCGAGGAGAGGGACTCTTAGAATTTTGACTACCGTTAGTCAACACATTCTTCCAAACTTTAACTTTTGGGGGGATAGAGACCACTGACACATTCTCACCAGACAAACTCGGATTCATGAGTGACCTAAAATCACAGGAGCTCCAAAAATAGACAAGCCAGGAGTGGCCCCTGAGGGACACAAGCCCGCATGCACTTGGGCAAGAATCAAGCTAAGGGAGGACAAGGGGGACCATAGGGTACCCCCAATGTAGAGTCTACCATGCATGCAGATAGTTCAAACATGGGCAGAGGAGAGAGAAGCAGGATAATTGAGGATTTTGTTGAGGATGAACTCATAGTAGAGTTTCCTCAAGAAATATTGGGGGACTTTACAATTGTTGCATGGTGGATAGTCAAAAACCATGTACCACCTATCCAAAAAATGGTTCTTAATCCCTTGGTGTTGGCACCAATGGATAGGAAACATCGTGGCATTAAGGTCAAGATTTTAATTTGTGTGTGGGTTAGTGAATAATGAGCACAAATCATATTTTGTAATTTTTTCATCTTTTACTTCTTTATATGATAATTTATCTCCATAAAAATTCCTAGCCACCTACCTCCTATCTATCCAACCACTTAATTGTTTGTTGATTGCATCTACATGTTTTAACATTTCTTGAAGTGAACTTGCAAGTGTTCTTTCAATGGTTGAACTTATTGGATCGTTCAACCTTGTGATTAACTCAATCTATTTTTTATTATTTTCAATTACCCCCATTAAATTTGTTGAGTGCTAGGAGGATGTTGAGGAATTGGTGGAGGAGATTTTTTCCATGGTTGTTGGGGATTTTCCTCATGTTCTTGTTGCTCTAGTTGTTGAGATTTTTTAGGTTCATTAACATTTCCTATAAATTAAACAAATGAATATCAAAAACTACCTAAAACTACCAATTTAAAAACAAATTCACAACAAAAAATAAACAACCCTTACTTGTTTGACCTCTCCATTGACATGGTGGCATCCTAGTGTTGAAATTGCAATAAATTGATGAAGAAAATGCAAAATAACCTCCTTCTAGAATGTGAGTTTGTAAGAGTAGGGTTTTTGGTTGTGGGCAGCAAAAAACACAGTCACAATACAAATGAATTCATTTTCCTTTTTCTTTTTTGTTTTAATAACCTATAACACGCTTGCTTTATACTGCAAGTGTGTTACAAGGTCACACCAAGCCATAATTTGAACACTTTATAATGTGCTCACGTTATATCCTATCAAATGATTTTTGAAATTTTGGCCACTTTTTAGCCCCCCATATTTTTGCACCCACCCCATAGTGTTATGTTGTGGCATGTTTTTGTTAAAATGCACAAGACAACTAAGGGGGGGTGAATCAATTGTCACCAACTTAAACTCAAAACTTCAACACTTATTAATTTCACAACCACACTATTATGTTATTAAGTATGAACATGAAATGCAAATAATAGGAAGAAAAATCAACACACAGAACACCAAATTTTACGTGGAAAACCCAATGAGGGAAAAACCACAATGAGGATTAACTCACAATATAAAGTGATAGAAAAGCTAATTAGAAAGGCTCACTGCCTAGAAGAGGACTCACTATCTAGATACAAAGGCTCACTGTCCAATAGGGAGGCTCACTACCTATAAATACAAAAGAAAACAAAATATTCATGACAACAATTAACACACATCCGCGGCCTTGATCAGAAGATTGCAAAAACCTTTAGCTCACTACTTTCAGGAATCTAACACAATGAAGTATTGTTTCCTCAACTCACTTTCACACAACTTTTCTCTTCACTTGTGGTTTACTTCGTTAATTTTCATCATCTAAAACTTCACAACTTAGCTTGCATTTATACCATCTTCAACCTTAGAAACTTTCTCCAAGGTCGGCCACATATGCTTCATTTCATTAATTTAAATTAGGTTAGAAACTCAACATTCCCGCAATTGAAAGGACTGAGAGTGGACCAATAAAAATACTTATCCAAGACTAAAAATAATGTCTCAGATCAACCACATGCTTCCTTAATTAAATTTAATCTTTCATATGAAGTGTAAACACTGGGTCGGCCAAACCTAATGAAAAAAAAATGAACATTGATGTACACTCTTCCCAACACCTCATTATGCATGAGAACACATCTTAGGTTCCTTCAAATACATTTGTAGTAAGTGCAACAATCTTCGAACACCAAACACCTTCCATCAATCCATCCAGACTGTGCAAACACATACAACAGCTCTAAAATTTGACTTTCGGATCACCAAACCACACACATCCTTTCCAGAATGAAGAGAACACTATTATAAGACACATTGCAAATCCATAAGATTTGAAATAGAACAATGAAGGACTTCGGAGCAAAAAAAATATCCCAGACATAGAAAGCTAACTTTTCATAAATGGTTCACACATTGGTGAACACAACTTTTAGACTTCATCAAACTAGAAACTACAAATCAGTAGATATCACCATCATATCACCAAAAACAACTCTACAAATCTGCACAAGCATATGATCAACATAGGAGAAACACAGAGCACATACTGGAGCAAATTTTGAACACTTACATAACTTTGACTTCTCTCTTTATTAATTTTCTCAAAATCACTTGGAAACCCATCATTTCAGCACAATTGTAATGTTGAATCATAAAGATAGCTCCATGTACTCACAACATCTTAATAGTATCTCAACTATACATGCACAATCTGCAACATACTGAAAATTGTTAACATCAATGACAACACCACCAAACTAGCTCATACTTGCAATAATCTCCCCCTTTGTCATTGATGGCAACACATGATGTGGAAAACCATCAAGGACAACAACCTACACAATATTCTAGGAGACCACCTTTTCTTCCTATTTTTCACATGAATTTCTCTCCCCTTTGAAATCAATGGAAAATATCAAAAACTCTTATCACTCCCCCTTAGGATATCACCCATTCATCTCATATTGCAACAATGAACAACTTTTCTACTCCCCCTGCAAATTAGACCCATTCATTAGTCTAGATAAATGAAGAATTTGTGAATTCACTGAACTAGTGGGCCTTCATGTGTACCTAGTTCAGAGGGCCAATAACCCCCAACCTCTCCCTAAGATACTCAAAAGTATCCTTGGGAAGAACCTTAGTAAATATATATACAATTTGTTCCTTTGTTCACATACTCCAGCTTGGCTTCATTCATCAACACTTTCTCTCTCAAGAAGTGATATCTAATAGATATTAGTTTTGTCCTTGAATGCATAACCGGATTCTTTGAAATGTTTATAGCACTTGTGTTGTCATAGAAAATAGGAATAGGCTCATCACATATCACCCAATGTCTTTTAGAGTTTGCTTCATCCACAAAACCTATGTGCAACAGGATGTTGCAGTAATGTATTTTGCTTCTACAGTGAATAAAGAAACCAAGTCTTACTTCTTACTCAACCAAGAAACCAATCTTCCATCAAGAAGGAAAACATCACCACTTGTACTCTTCTGGTCATCCACACGGCCAACACAATCTGCATTAGTATAAGCACCAAGGTGAAATCAGCACCCTTAGGATACAATAAGCCATAATCTGGTGTACCTTTAAGATATCTAAATATCCTCTTTACTACTATAACATGTGCCTCTTTAGGATCTGCTTGAAATCTAGAAACTAAACATACTACATGCATAATATCCAATCTAGTAGCAGTAAGATAAAACAGTTCACCAATCATAGATTTGTATTTGCTCTTATCAGCTTTAGCAAATTCATCATCTTTACTCATCTTACATCCGGTCACCATAGGAGTACTAACTGATTTGGAATAATCCATTCCAAACTTCTTCAATAGCTCTTTCATGTACTTAGATTGTGAAATGAATATCCCCTTATCAATTTGATTTACTTGAATACTAAGAAAGAAATTCAACTCACCAATCATGGACATTTCAAATTATTTTTGCATTTATTCTACAAATCTTTTACACGTTCCTTCATTTCCATCAACATATACTACCACTATTAACATTTTGTTACCTTGTACTTTAAAGTAAAGATTGTTGTCAGTAGAGCCTTTGTTGAATCCTTGCTTTGTCAGGTATCTATCCAATCTTGCATACCAACCTCTGGGAGCTTGCTTCGATCCATACAATGCATTCTTCAACTTACAAACCATATTTGGTTTGTCAGATAACTAAAATCCTTCAGGTTGTTCCATGTGCACTTCTTCCTCCAATTCACCATTTAGAAATGTTGACTTGACATCCATCTGATATACTTTGAAATCCTTGTGGGCGGAAAAAGCCAAAAACATTCTAATAGCTTCCATTCTAGCCACTGGGGCAAATATTTCTTCAAATTCTATGCCTCTAACTTGTGAGTATCCCTTGCATACAAGTCTCTCCTTATTTCTTATAACTTCACCATTTTCATTCAACTTATTTCGGAACACCCACTTTGAACCAATTACATTCTTATTCATAGGTCTAGGAACTAATTCCCATGTCTAATTCTTTTATATTTGTTGCAACTCTTCTTTCATAGCTCTCATCCAACTCTCATCTTCACATGCTTCACTCACAGACTTAGGTTCAATTTTAGAGAGTAAACACATATCTACCTCACCTACTTCTTTCCTTTTTGTATTCACACCTTCACTCTTATCTCCAATTATTTGTTCCTCTAGATGATTCTTTTGCACATACTAAGGAGTCTTAGAAATAGGTTTCAATTCATTTTCTTCTTCTTCTTCTTCAGTATGTTCTTCTTCCTCTTCTTCTTCCTTCTCCTTATTCTCTTCAGGTAGTTTTCCATAGATAGGATCATCAGGTTCAACTTCACTTATCTCAATAGGTTTGTGCATGTCTTCACCAACTTTTACATTAGTACTTTCAACAATCTTCCTCAATCTTTTATTGAAGCATCTATATGTTTTTTTGGGAGTAGAGTACCCAAGAAAAATTCCTTCATCACATCTAGCATCAAACTTCCCAAGATTTTCATCATCTCTTTTAATGTAACATCTACTTCCAAATACCTTGAAGTACTTCATAGTAGGAGTCTTACCAGTCCATAACTCAAAAGGATTCTTTGTGTTGTTGCCTCTAATCTGAACTTTATTAAGAACATAAACAACACTACGTATTGCCTCTCTCTAGTACACATCTGGTACATTTGATTATTTTATCATGGTTCTTGCAACTTTCTGTACCATCCAGTTTTTCCTCTCAACTAGCATATTCTGCTAAGGGGTTCTCAAAGTAGAGAATTGCCTTTTTATGCCATGCTCTTCACAAAATGTATTAAATTCACCAAAACTTAATCCTCCACCTCTATTAGATCTCAAACATTTGATTCTCAAATTTACTTCATTTTCCACTCTTGTTTTGAACACTTTAAACCTATCCAGAGCCTGAGTCTTCTCTCTAAGAAAATCAACCTGTTAGAATTGGCTATGGATGCCAAGATCTATGGACCAAATGGAAAGCACAAAAAGAGAGAGAGAATATGACAAGAATAGATTGTATTCAATGTCATTGATATGATATGATTATGATTGATTTACAATGAGAGAGACCCCTTGGTTATATAGCCAAGGTGAGAACATAGAAGGGCATAAGATTATGACAAGTGTCGTAATCTTATGACATGAGACAACTATAAAAAGTTATCACTCCACTTAAGGTGGAGAGATAATCACATGATGTGTCCAGAAAAGGTGGAAATGATGAGGTAATGACATGTCAAGTCCACCAAAAGTGGAAATTCTCCAACAACCTCCTATGTGGTCCCTAAGTAAACTTAACTAAGGTGTAATTATGACCTAGCACAAGGTACAACACATTTAATTACACCAACGCCCCCCCTTAAGTGAAAATTAGGGAGAATTTACACAAATGCAAACAATGTAAGATGGGTCTCGGCTACTACGCCATGTTAGGTACCCATGTACAAACAATGCAATCCCTCACAAGCGAGGAAAGGGGAAAACCCTGTGGGACAAAACTCCTCCCAAAAAGAGATGAAATACAAAAAAGAAATGCTCTCAATGATGAATGAGAATGTAAAAACCCCATGTGAGGAAAAATACCCCCCCATAAGAGAGAAGTAGAAGAGAGACAAGGTAGCTCCCCCTCAATGTTGAGTCTCCTACAATGATGGTAGAAGCTCGACATTAACTGTTGAAGATGATCCAATCTCGCCAAACAACATTCCTCCCCTTAGGAAGAAACAAAACCAAGAATGTATGTAGGATATCAAGATGTTTGATGTATGATGATGTCTCTGAACCATGCTTAAGTGTCTCCATGTCGATGTTGAAAGCTGAAACAACCCAATCAGGTGTTCTAGGCCACATTGTTGAAAAGTAAAATCCAACATCAAGTAGAGAAGAATATAGAGCATTATCCAAAGACAAAGATATCCCCTTTGAAGACAAAGAAGCCTCCTCCAAATGTTGTCCAAAAGAATCCACACTCACACCAATCTGTGAAGAATGATCGTGTAGAAAATGAACAAGAGGGTCAAAGTGTTCCCTGACAACAACTGAAGAAGTTTCATCTTCATCAAAGAGAAGATGAATGTTATTGATGGTGTCCTCCAAATCTGCAAGATGAGACTCCACAAACAAGTCTAAAATACCTATCAGAAAATCATCCAAAGTAGCCATATCTAGAAGACAATCAGGATCCTACTGCAGTGAATCACTAGGAGCCAAAACTGTTGAATCACAAGTATCATCAACTGCAATAGTAGGTGGAGGAGATAGATTGCATGGCTCAAGTATTGGATCTAATGTGAGTATTCCCCAGTTCAAAAAGCCAAATTTCTCCTCTGAATCATGGTTCATGTGATCAATAATCAAAGGAACATTGTCATCATTAGAAGAAAACTATGCAAAGGAATACAACCGAGATGAATGATCAACCCAACCCAGTAGCAATGATCTCTCGAGTCTCCAAGTCATGAATGATAACCGAATCAGGAGTGAACTCCACAGTTCTCCCATCTCCACCGTGTATAATCTAATATATGGAAAACAAATTGTTCATCAAATGAGGAACACACAAGACATCCTAAAAAGTGTTATCCCCAATGCTAATAGATCCCTTCCCTATTACACTCTTGTATGTATTGTTTTCCATCAAGATAGGAGACATAGAACAAGGTTGAAATGAAGAGAAGATAGTCTGTGAAGATGCCATATGATGAGATGCTCCTAAATCTAGAAGCCATATCCCCAATCCTGGACTTGAATGAGCACAAAGAGCTTGTCCTTTATATCTTGGTGTTTTTCCTTTGTCCTTTTTAGACTGTTTTGAAGTAGAAGGAGAAGAAGATTCAGACATTCTAGAAGGCAAATCAATGTGATTCTTTTTGAGAATATTTTTCAACTCATCAATATCCTTCTTATAACAATAGTTTTCTTCATGTCCATCCTTCTTGCAATATTCACAAAAAGGCTTTCTTCTGTTTCTTATATGATTTTGATTCTTTCACCTGACTAACCAACAATGCTTGAGATTTAGAAGTCTTGATGAGACCCATTGAGATATGCTTTTGTTGCTCATGTATCAACATCTCAGAAAATGATGCAAATGAAGGTGTAGTGTATGCAGACCCCATAGTCAATCTATGAGTATGAAAGCTAGAAACAAAAGAAGCATAATCAGGACCAAGTTTGTTCATTGTATTGTACACCAACTAGATGTCCTTCTTATCAATTCCACATTCTTTACATTGCTCTTTTAGATCATTAACCTTAGTGATGTAGTCCTAGATGTTCTCAAAGTTATTAGGATCAAGATTCATCAAATCATTATCAATTTGATAGCCTCTTACTTCATCTGTAGTACCATACAATGTTTTCAATTTTTCCCAAGCTTCATGAGAATTTTTACATGATTCAATTTGAAACAACAAATCTTGAGAAACTAGTCTGCGAAGACACCCAAGAGCTTTGGCATGTTTGATCATCCATTTTAACTTTTTATCTGCATCAGTAGGTTCAGGTACCTTATTTTCAACATATAGAGAGTGACCTTCTGTCATTAGTATATTCCATGCATTTTGATGCCATGTTGAATAAGTATATGATGTGAGCAAAGGAACCTTAGAATGATCCATGGGAATGAGAGAGAAAAAGCAAACAAATCAAAGCAATGCACCAAGAGACCCCCCCCCCCAAATCAATCAATCAAGAAACCCCCCAAGTAATATATGATTTGGCACTTTATATTTAGTGCATTTATAGTTGCTAGATGCCAAAAACAGCAAACTAGACTTGATCTTAGTGCTTACAAATGCCAAAATAGGCCATAGTATCAAGTACAATTTTTGGTATATAATGAGATCAATCTGATTAAACCACTATGAAGTACACGAAAAATCATGCACTTTCAAAAAAAACTGCACCCAAAAATGTTATCGTAGGAGCCAGATATGAGCTCCCGAAGTTCCCAAAATGAGGACAAAGCAACAAAACCTGTGAGAATCTGCAATTTCTGGAAAAACCAGGCACCAAAACCAAAAATTGATTGCACCAATACATAGAGCACAAAAAATTAGCCCAAATCAAAAAAAAATTGCTTGAAAAAAGGAGCCAAAATGACTGAGATATTGAGCTTCAAAGTTTGCCTATCAAAATCAAAATGCAAACCATGAGGGGGCAAAAAAAATTTGAACCTACTGACATCACGTTGACACGGTGCTGACGTCAGTAGTCTGCACGATTAAATTTGACGGTATGTTGGTTGTCACCATCGCTATCAACCTCTCTACTGGAATATGCTGAGATTCAAAATATTCTCTGGCCTTATCGTAGTATACTCAACCGGAATATTCTATGGACGGTTACAGAATCTTTAATTTCTAACAGAATATGCTCATCAAATATTCCTCAGCGGACTTTTTAGAAATCTCAGCTGATTTCTTTAACCAACTGCTAGTAGTTTACTTGTCGGTTATTTGATTTGATCGTCGGCCAACGGAAAGAGAGGACCTGCTACGTGGCGAGCGGCGAGTGGCAAAGATACCCTGGGTAAGTGGGGCTTGCATGGTACATGTACGGTCTGTAGAGGAAAGTCTACGGACTGTACAAAGCACTTTTTCTTTTTGTTTTTTTTTTTATATATTTTTACAATAGAAATTTTTACAATGAAAGTAAATAGGTAGAATTAAATTTCTCAAAAAAAAAAATTCAAAATATTTCTGCCAAAAATAAAATAATTTTATTTTTGAAAATTTTGTACCATTTTAATAATGACGCGACTTGGTGCCATACGGCTCTATGGGCAAAAAAAATTTTCTTCACCGGATGACTTGCTCCAAAATAGACGAATTGACAGTCAATCTTAGGGTTTTTGGCCCTTCTGGACACGATGGCAGGGTCGGATTTGACCCAAAATGCTCCAAAATTGCAGCTACCTTCTGGATCTGGCAACCACTCTTCAGCTTCAAACCCTCCTAGATTTGGCCTTGTATGTCTGATTTGGACGAAACAAAAGGAAATTTTGACTTTCTCGAACCTTTCAGACGCAATGGTGAGCTCAGATTTGCACCAACAAGCTCAGATATGAACCTACAACCAAGAGCCACAAATGGAACCTCCTCAAATCTAGAATCTCTCTTCAAAAAAAGACTCTCCAATGGCACCCAACCCGCTCTGATACCATGTTAGAATTGGCTATGGATGCCAAGATCTATGGACCAAATGGAAAGCACAAAAAGAGAGAGAGAATATGACAAGAATAGACTATATTCAATGTCATTGATATGATATGATTATGATTGATTTACAATGAGAGAGACCCCTTGGTTATATAGCCAAGGTGAGAACATAGAAGGGCATAAGATTATGACAAGTTTCATAATCTTATGACATGAGACAACTATGAAAAGTTATCACTCCACTTAAGGTGGAGAGATAATCACATGATGTGTCCATAAAAGGTGGAAATGATGAGGTAACGACATGTCAAGTCCACCAAAAGTGGAAATTCTCCAACAACCTCCTATGTGGTCCCTAAGTAAACTTAACTAAGGTGTAATTATGACCTAGGACAAGGTACAACACATTTAATTACACCAACACAACCCATTTCATTCGAGAATAATCATCAATAAGGAGCATGAAATACTTGTCACCATTCAGGCTTCCTGTTCTAGTCAAACCACAGAGGTCAATATGAATTAACTCCAACATTTTGGTAGTAGATTTCTCTTTTCCCTTAAAGTTGCATCTTATTTGTTTCCATAATTGACAACTTTTTCACATAGTATTAGTAGGCTTTGTGATTCTAGGTAGACCTTAGACTACATCTCTTGAACTGATCCTAACCAGATTATCAAAGTTTACATGTCCCATTCTCTAGTGACACAACCAACTTTCATTGACTTGAGATACAAGGCATTGACCATCCACACTTTTAACCTAATAGATGTTTCCATGAGTTCTCCTTCCAGCAGCAATCATATCTCTAGATCCTTTTTTGATTTCACGGGTATTATTCTGAAACACAAGCTTAAAAGAATTGCTACACATCTAACCAACACTCAAAAGGTTATGCCTCAAACCCTTTACATAATATGCATTATCAGTGTTGTGAATTCCATCAAAGCTAATAGAACCTTTTCCAACAATCTTCGCTCCTGAATCATCACCAAACATGACCGAACCACCATCATACTTTTCAATTTTAGTGAGCTTACTTTTATCTCCAATCATGTGATTAGAGCTTCCACTATCAATCACCTAGTACTCTTCATCCTATCTGGCATGAAAGGTGGTGACCAAAGTACCTTCCATCTCATTCTTTTTGTTCTCTGGAGCATTCTCTCTTGCACATTTTCTAGGATTAGCAGATACAGATTTACTCTACAAAGATAAAAACAAGCATTCACTATCATCACCTCCATAATTAGATTCATCGTCAGATATTTTAGCTTCTTCTTTAACATAATACAACTTCTTATATTTCTTATCCTTTCCATCCTTATCTTTGTGATCCTTTTTCTTCTTATGTACAACTCTATTTGGACATCTTGAAGCATAATGACCAATATTACCACAACTGAAACATTTAAAGGGAAACATACCTTTATACTTACCACTACCTTTCTTCAACTTCCTGGTAAACTTTGCTTCCAACTCATCAGAACCATCACTATTTGGATCATCTTCAATCTTCATTTCCTTACATGTTGTTTCTATATTTTCCTCCTTTCCAAACTTTCTCATCTCAAATGTTGTCAAGGTACCAAATAGCTCTTCTTTAGTATACTTCTTAGGATAATATATCTCTTCAATAACTAAGATCTTATCATTGTAGCACTCCAAAATGGTTATTAGGATCTTCTCAATTATATCTTCATTAGTCAATTTGCCCCTTGATTCCTAACATCATTTGCTGCAAGTTCAACCCTCTAGAAATGGCTTGCAAAATCTTCACCTTCTTCCATTTTCATATTCTCATATATGTACTTCACCATTAGCTTCTTTGTCAATTTCACTCTATCATTTCCTTCATAAATATCTTCCAATTTCTTCCAAACTTCATAAGCAATGTCCAAAGAAAGAACCTTAGTTCGCTCAATTTTAGACAGGGCACTAAAAATAGCATATCTTGCCTTCTCATTCTCCTCATAAGCAAAAACCTCATCAATAGTAGTAAGACCACCCGAAGGAGCAACATACTTTGTCTTAATAGCCTTCTAGGTCTTGTAACCAAAAGAAATAATATATCATCTCATCTACACTTTCTAGTCACTGTAATTAGATACATCAAACATAGGGATCGCCAACTTATGCGCCATCAAATCTTCCTTAAGCAATTAAGCTTTATACCAAGGAACCGAAGCTCTAATACCAATTGTTAAAAGGTTCAAGACAACTAAGAGGGGGGGTGAATTAATTTTCACCAACTTAAACTCAAAACTTCAATACTTATTAATTTCACAACCACACTATTTTGTTATTAAGTATGAACATGAAATGCAAATAACATAAAGAAAAATTAACACACAGAACACTAGATTTTACGTGGAAAACCCAATGAGGGAAAAACCACGATGAGGATTAACTCACAATATAAAGTGATAGCAAAATCTATTATAAAGGCTCACTGCCCAGAAGAGGACTCACTATCCAGATACAAAGGCTCACTGCCTACAGAAAGGACTCATTGTCCAACATGGAGGCTAACTACCTATTGATACAAAAGAAAACAAAAGATCCACCACAAAAATTAACACACATCCACAGCCTTGATCAAAATATTGCAAAAACCTTTAGCTCACTGCTTTCAAGAATCTAACACAATGAAGTATTGCTACCTCAACTCACTTTCACACAACTCTACTCTTCACTTGTGGCTTACTTTGTTACTTTTCATCATCTAAAACTTCACAACTCAACTTGAATTTATACCATCTTCAACCTTAGAAACTTTATCTAAGGTTGGCCACATACGCTTCATTTCATAAATTCAAATTAGGTCAGCAACTCAACATTCCCGTAGAGGAAAGGAATGAGAGTGGACCAATAAAATACTTAGCCAAGACCAAAAATAATGTCTCTGATCAACCACATGCTTCCTTAATTAAATTTAATCTTTCATATGAAGTGTAAACATCGGGTCAGCAAAACCTAATGAAAACATAAATGAACATTGACGCACACTCTTCCTAACAAGAAGATAGCACATGGACAATGCAAAACACTTCATTATGCATAAGAACATATCTCAGATCCTTCAAATACATCTACAACAAGTGCAACAATCTTCGAACACCGAACACCTTCCATCAGTACATTTGTACTGTGCAAACACATACAACAACTCTGAAACTTGACTTTTGGATCACCAAACCACACGCATCCTTGCCAAAACCAAGAGAACACTATTATAAGACACATTCCAAATCCACAAGATCTGAAATAGAATAGCGGAGGACTGCAAAGAAGAAACATTTCTCCCAATCATAGAAAGTTAACTCTACTAGAACGGTTCACACACTGATGAACACAACTTTCACACTTCATCAAACCAAAAACTACAAATCAGTAGATATCAACATTAGATCACCAACAACAACTCTTCAGATCTGCACAAGCATAGGATCAACATAGGAGAAAGGAAGATCATATACTAAAGCACATGTTGAACACTTACATAACTCTAACTTCTCTCTTTATTAATTTTCTCAAAAGCACTTGGAAACCCATCATTTCAACACAATTGCAACATCATAAAGATAGTTTCAAATACTCACAACATATCAACTATACATGTACAATCTGCAACATACTGAATTGTGTTGACATCAATGACAACATTAATGACAACACCACCAAACTAGCTCATACTTGCAATAGTTTTGGGTTTCATTTCCTTGATACTATTGTGCCACAACTTCTTGTTCAATTTGGGATGGTGGCCTAAACAATGGGTTATCCATAGGTTGAGTTTTAGGTTGATCACTATTTTGTGAAAACAAGGGTGGTATGTTGGGATTCATTGTTGGTTGTTGTATTTGTCTAACTACTATTTGATCTCCTTGTGGACTAAGACTGTGATCTTTTAGCATGTCCACGTTGAATTCTATGGGTAGTAGCTAATGTGAGGAAATATGAGTTTTCATTCTTCCCAAGCATCTTGTCCATAATATTTTGCATCTTAGGATCTTGGGAGTACTCTAAGAGTTTTTCCTTAGTAAGTTCCTCATCACTATCGTATTCTTCTATGATCATGTCCTTAGGATTTGGAAGTTGATTTTGACTATCAATCATGTTTTGGTGTCTAAGGAGTACTTCCTCATCACTAGGGGGTTGGTTTTGTGGAGCTTTAAATGTGGGTTCTCTTTGAGGATTTGTGAGGCCATTTGGATTGTAATCCCATGATTGAGGCTCCTCATTAGTGGTGTTTGTTTTGGGTGCACTTGAGCTACTCTTGTTGGTTTCCATCTTTTTCCTGTGTTGAGATCTCATTGTTGTCATAAACACGTCCAAGAACTAGGTGATTTTTTATGATCACTATCTATGGAATGGAATGATGTTTTGTTTTTGGGATTTTTATTCAATAGGAATGATGTATGAAGATAATGTAAAAGAAACCTTTTGGTATTAAAGGTTTGTTGATGGTTTGCTATGGTTGATTCTCAAGAGTCTAAAGTATGAGTGGTGTTGGGTGGATGTTTTTAGATGATGCTAATTTTTGGAATCAAAGTGTACAAAACTTGGATTGATATTTTACTTTGTTTTTCTAGAGGATATGTTGATGATCTACTTGAACTAGCCTTGTGGTTGCAAGAAAATATTAATATCTTAGAAATTGAGAGCAAGGGAATAATCGAAGTTGTGTTTGATTTGTATCCTAAAACTAGGTTGATTTTTTTGATTTTGTAAATAGATATGGAAAGATGTAGATATAAGGTGTTTGTAGGTCCGATTTTTTTGTTTCCAAAGGACAAAAGTGTAATATCGCAAAATTGCACCTAGGGGCAATTCCATATTTTGACATTTATGCCTAGCATTTATGGTACCTTAAGATATTAATGACAAAATCCCATGGGTCGTAATTTCATGATTCTGACTCCATGTGGACAAGTGGCTGAGCAACAGAAGCCCGACGATGCATTTTCTAAGAATAAAGGCTTTGGACAAATGCGCGGCACACAGACATTTGTGCGGCATGCTAGCGTCTTATCCAATCTAGAAGGTTAACCCTTGAGACATGTGTCTTGGAACTTACACTCTGAAAGTAATAGCTCTTTGTCACCCTTGAAAGCATTAAAGCCTCTTTCTGCCTCTCATTTGAAGGTTGGAAGACATCACACTAGCTCTCCACTTGCTCCAACTTTGATATTTCCTCTTCTTTGATAGCAATGCACTCATAGGCGAAGCCATGTCAGATTGAGGTCCTCCCAAGAATAGCAGAAACTCTCAAGAAAGCACTCAGTGGTGCATTTGTGTGCTCTAGAGAGGGCCTTGGCTTGTGGGTAATGCTCTCTCTCTCTCACTTTCCTTTTACATTCATTTATTTACTATTTTGTGGTGCGGGTTCTACTCCCAAGCAGGTATTTATTTCACCACACACTTATCATTGTGTGGGTTCTACTCCTGAGCAAGTATTTCTTTCACCACATGCTTTGTTCACTTCTTTAGCATTCCTTTTTAACTTTCATATTTGTGGAGGTGGGAACACCAAAACAGGGTCTAACTAAGGTAGGCCCCTACATAGCCACCCAACAACTTTCTCCTTAGTCTTTTGTGTAGGTCACAAAAAGTGGATTGGAGTAAAGATTTGAACATCCAGAGAAAGGTAAGCTTTCCCCAAGCATCTTTGTATTTACCTCAGTATTTGGTTTTTTGATTAGTCAAACAGTCCTGTATGGACTACTCCTGAGTCTAGAAGCAGGATTTGTTCTTGTCTGTTGAGTTCTTGAGTTCTCTATTTCTCAGGATGCCAATGCGTCTTTCAAATGACAGCGCGCGTTGGTGTCCTAGAACTGCGTTGATGTCTTCTAGCCGAGAGCTCCCTCTTCTAAGACAAGATCCCTTTGGTCTTGCTCCCTTAGGATCTTTGATAGTTTTTTCTAGAATCATAACTGAATCCCAGTTTGCTATTACTTCATTAAGCTATTATTCTGAGGTGTATAAGGGTAGTTCATTCCCTAGTGATCTCTCAAGAAAGGGGAGACCTATGTGCAGCGAATCCCTCTTCTCACATTTTGGTGAACCCGACATGAATGTTAGAACTTTCTTTGTGATGTTGCACATTCGTGATAATGGATTTTCTAAGGAATATTTTGATATGCTAGAGGATGCTCTAGATGGTTTCTTAGAAGCACTCTCCCCTATCCACAAATCTCCCAAACAAGTATCCTCTCAACAAGCTAAGGGATCAGTAAATGTGGTGGTGGTATCAGTGGCTCCTTCATGCCCTAAGAAACCCGTCATCTACGTGACCCCAGCCGACTCTTTCATCTATGGAATTTCATGTCATAGCAATTCACTGGACTTGTACTCAAGGTTCATGAAAGCTACAGACTCTACATCTTATAACACTATTGGACACACATATCCTACAAGGAGTAATAAACAAAATCCAAATCAACAACCTTTAGTTCCTACTTCACAACCTTCTATCCCTACTTCTTTACCACCTTCTCAACCAAGCCTTCCTTCAGCACCTAAGCCTGCGATCAAAGCACCAGGAAATTATGATCTTGTCGAGTAGCTTTGTGTTACTCTAGCTAAGATCTCGCTTTGGGACTTGCTTCAGACCCCTCTGGTTTATCAAGAGATGCTTCAAGAAGCTTTACAAAATATTCTCGTCTGCCTCGGCTAGGCCCATGGATGTTAATGTGTTGTTGGCTCATATTCATCTGCATTCTCCAAATATCATTTTCCACCCACAAGAAATCCTGTCTCCGGATGTATAGAAGCAAGCAGAACTTTTGATGATTATATTCAATGTTAACATCAGTATTAGGTGCACCTTCATTGACACCGGTTCATTTCTCAATGTTTGTGGTATAGACCTACTACCTAAAATTAAAATTGACTCATCTTCTTTAGCAACTTCCTCATACATTCGTGGATTCAATAGTGTTGGCTGCTAGCTCTAGGTATGATAATACTACCTTTGTAACTAGGCCCTGTTACCTTACCAATGTTGTTCAATGTGGTGCCCGACACCTTACCATGTAACCTCCTCTTAGGGAGACCTTGGATCCATGCTATGGGTGCAATAACTTCTACTTTACATCATTCCTTGAAATTTGTCGCAAATATTTGAGTAGTTATAGTTAAAGCAGATCTGGAAGGCGTTCACCTCTATGAATTGGCCATCACCGATCATGCTTTGACTATATCTACCCTAAAGAATTGTATTCCATCTTTGATTGATGATGCTATGGCATGTTCTTCATCGATACCTTTTGTGGAAGTTGTACCCAAGGCAAGTGTTGGAAATGAAGAACCGCCTAAAGCAGAAGATCCTAAATCTCCCACATTGACTTCTCAAACAAATACATTCCTTGGAGATGATTGGGGTTCCCTAAAAAATTTTGAATTCTTTATTGCGGAATATAAGGTGAATCCCTCTTACGTGGACCTTCCAGATTCCCTTAACACAAAGGCAGATAATACTCTTGCAGAGGAGAAGAAGTGTGACCCTGTTTAGGAGACCACTCCTTCCTACGTTGAGGAGAACAGTCCTCCTCTTACAAAAGAAATTAACATTTGTGAGCTTGGAAAGGAAGGAAAAAGTACCCCCATAGAAACATTTGACATCTGTTGATGGAATGAAATGCTCTATGTGGAGCTGTCACCTCCTAAGGTTTTGCAAACTCACTACAGCTTCGGATATGAGCTTGATTCTCAATATGGCTATGGCCAGAAAGGCCTAGGGCGTATCGAGCAAGGAATTCAAGTCCCCATCCATATTAAGCCATGAAAATTCTATTTGGGACTAGGATGTTCCATTGAACAGTCTAAGCAAAAGCCTTGGTGGAGTGTTAATATGATTTCAGTTGAGTCATTAAACCTTGTTCACCCTGAGTTAATGGAGGAAAGGGAGCAAGCCGAGAAAATCCCTCTTGATGTCTTCTCTTTAGACGAAGTGCTAGAGGAGTTTCTAGGTGCTTATTCCCCATTGCCTCCATATCACCACAAGAAACAATTCCCATATCATTTTCATAGCCAAGCATACTTCAAAGAGTTTGTCTTGAGTATTGACAAAGAGGACCCTCTATTGATCTGGAGGATATTTTCACTGGAAATTGAAGTGTCTCTAATATTCATTATTTCAGCACCATCAGAAAGAGCTTGACTTTATGACTCCAACACAACTTGAACGGAGTCAAACAGAGCTATGGAGCCCAAGATATGCTCGGTCAAACCTTGGTCAACCCTAGAGCCAAGTCAAAAAAAGGTCAAAATTCAAAATCAGCAAAAGTGGTCAACACTAGTCTCATCATGAAGAGCTCATCGAGACCTTTCCAATGACGTTCTTTTTGTGTCAAACGGAGTCTGTATGTGTGAGATACAGCCAGTCAAAGTTTTGGTCAAAATGGGTTGACCATGATGACATCAGCATGACGTCAGCATGGCAGCTTAGTCAGCACCGTACAAATGACACGATGAATCATAGCTTGACATGTGGACCAGTTGTATGTTGACATGTGGCATGCTATAGCAAACCAAATCTCAACACGTGTTCGCCCCATAGTGAATAATAACATGCCACGTGGCTGGGCTCAAACACAGCGGTTGCATTCAATGGTAAAAGTCTGTTTATGGGGGTCGAACCTTGCACCCCTCATCACCTAAAATCTCAGTCAACCATTCCACCACGTGTGGCATTCTTCATAGCAAGGGCGTTGTTTTAATTTTGATGAGTTGTAATTAAAATTTGAGATAATAAAAGAGGGGTGGGGGTTGAACCTCTAACCACCCTACCCCCAAAAATACTCCTTACCATTAGACCACCACCAATTTCAGGATATGCATGGGATAAAGTTGTTTTTGAAAAACTTTTGAACCCGAATTCCTTAATTTTAACATTATAAGCCATTTTTAAAAAACATAATCCCCCTAAACTGTTAAGGAAGATTTAAATAAATCTTCTAAAGCCCGAGGATGCTAAAAATTAAGGGCTATAATAATATTTAAATTTAATAAGGGGATTTTTAATGATTTTTATATGTAAATAACGGAAGATTTGAAGATTTATTACGTAAAATGGGGGAATTATGTGAGATTTGGGAGAATATTGTAAATCAATTGGTTAAAGGCCAATTTGAGTAAATTTGATGTATAAAAGGGGAGTTGAGGAGTGAGTTTGATATTCAGAATTTTCAAGTCGAGGTGGTGAAGCTATGAATCAAAGAAATAGGGAGATTTTCTAAGGAGATTATTTTGAGCCTTTTTGTAAGTCGGAGTATTGTCATGATGCCGAAGTGCTCTTGGTGCAATTGTAATTCTATTTTTGGAGATTAATCGAATCGGTCTCACTCTATTGGAGTGGACCTGGAGACGTAGTCACGTTTGTGGTGAACTTTGTTATCATATCATTTGCACTCTCTCTCTCTTCTTCCGTCTCAATTTCATTCTTTTCACCTTCAGTTTTTAATACATAATTTCAATAATGTATGCATGAATTGTATTTCCACTTAATTCACATGTTAATGTGTTAATTTTGTTTATGTAATTTGGATTTCATGATTTGCAAACTTTAAGCATTCAAATGCAATTAGTCTAGATCCTAATCAGATCATCTATCAAACACCAATAACAACATTGTGATACCTCATCATGAGGACCATATCTTTTTCCTTAAGGGGGAAACTGTTGAAATCTCCATAGGTCCAACATCCTCTGAAAAAGTGATCAAAATCAGGAAGTATCTCTCTTCGGAAGAAGTAGATGAACATTTTGATCTCTTACGTTCTCATCTTGACATCTTCGCATGGACATACGAGGATATGCCTAGTATTGATGAATCTATAGTGGTTCATAATATCATCCTATATCTCAATGCCAAGCTGGTTAAGCAAAAAATCTGAAAGATCAATCCCAAGGTGGAATTGATGGTCAAGACGGAGATAGAGAAACTATTGAAAGTAGGCTTTACCTGTCCTATCGATTAATCCCCTTGGATTTTGAATATAGTTGTCGTTAGTAAGCTTGATAGTCGTATTCACATATGTATCGACTTTCGAGATCTTAACAAGGCTTCTCTTAAAGATGATTTTTTTCTGCCTAATATAGATATGATTGTTGACTCAACTACAAGCCATGCATTGCTTTCTTTCATGGATGGCTTCTCAAGTTATAATCAGATTCGTATTAACCTGGATGATCAATACAAGGCATCCTTTACTACCACATGGGGTAATTTCTATTATGTGGTCATGCCCTTTGGGTTAAAGAATACGAGAGCTACTTACCAATGGGTGATGACCCTAATATTTCATGATTTTATCCACAAGATTTTAAAGGATTACGTCGATGACATATTGGTGAAATCGGTAACCCATCAGGATCATCCCAAGAACCTTCGTCTTATTTTTGAAAGACTTCAACTCTATAAAATGAGACTAAACCCCTTAAGTGTGTCTTTGACATTGACGTTGGCAAGCTTCTAGGGTTTATAGTCTCTCATTGTGGGATCGAAGTTGACACTAAAAAGATTGATGCCATTGTTAACATGCCTCCACCAAGGAATATTACTGAGTTGCAAAGTTTACAAGGGAATATTCAGGTTATTCATAGATTGATATCTCAATTGGTTGATTGTACCCTTCCTTTCACTCGCTTATTGAAAAAGGATATTTGCTTCATATGGGATGAGGAATTTCAAAAATCCTTTGATTCAATCAAAGCCTAATTGGCCAATCCCCCTGTATTGATGTCAACTATGCAAGATAGACCCTTTTTTCTTTACCTAGCTGCATCACCATATGCTTTAGCAACTCTTTGGGCTCAACATGATGACACTGGAAAAGAAAGAGTAGTCTACTCTATTAGCCACGCCCTGGTTGACTATGAAACCTATTATTCTTCCATGGAGAAACAATTCCTTTCTCTCATCTTCGCTATGTAGAATTTGAGGCACTATCTCCTCCATGTTGAAATGCACGTCATAGTAAAAACGGATCTTTTAAGACATTAGTTTTCCAGCACTGACCTGGCAGGGAGGTTAGCAAAATGGGTTATGTTGTTTTCTAAGTTTGACATAAAGTTCGTTACTTAGAAATCAATAAAGGATCAAGCGGTTGCGGATCAAATGGCAGACACTCCCTCATCTCACTCCTTTCCTAGCCTAGATTTATTTCTTGATGAAAACATTTTTGTAATCAATCACAGCTCTGAATGGAAAATGTATTTTGACAAATCAAGGTGTCAAACTAGTTCCATAGCGGGCACAGTTCTAATTTCCCCTGAAGGTAAACCAGTTCCCTTATCCTTTCGACTATATTTCCCTTGTACCAATAACATCATTGAGTACGAAGCCCTTATAGCTATCTTACGTGTCGTGATTGCACTAAAAATCAAACATCTCCATATACTAGGCGACTCCGAACTTATAGTGAACTAGATAATGGGAACCTATCAATCCAATCAAAGTAAGTTATCCTGGTACCAGGACCTTGCCTTGTCTTTGTTAAACAATTCTCTTCTTTCGCAATAGATAGTATCCTTAGGAGAGAAAATAGACATGTTGATGCCATGGCGAGTGCAACTTCTGTTGGAAACAAGCAACACTAAGAGGGGGGTGAATTAGTGTTTTGCAAAAATTAACTTTATTATTCTAGTCTTTAACCACTTAAAACATTCAACCAAGAGAAATATGCAGTAATAGAAAGAAAACAACCACAACACCATAACACAAGGATTTTTATGTGGAAACCCTATTAGGGTAAAAGCCACAATGGATGGACAATCCACAATATAATCTGAGTATACTCAAAAAGAAGTTTACAATATGGGAATGCACTTGCATTCAAGTTCACTGCTCAAAATAGAAAGGCACATTGCCTTACAAAGATTTAGATTAGATCCAAGAGAATGAACTAAGAGAATAGCATTTACAAATGTTTGATTATAGTTCTCGTTAAGCTCAGTAGTCAATCTTCTATCCTTCTGACTAATTATGCACCTCTGCTCTACTCTGCTCTAACTTGCACCACAAAATCTTTAATGCACAAGTGAAATTGTGCATAAATCACTCAATCACCCTTCTGATATTTGCAACACACATTGACACACCTTCTACACACATAAAATGATATAATTGATCATTTATATATATATGCAACTAAAGATTTAATCGCTACAAGTCGTCTCCAACAAAATAGAAAAATATTTTCAACTGTTGGCTCAAATCATGAATAATATTCAATGTGTATCCACAATGGTCAGCCACAACTTAGCTTGGACCAAAATCAAGACGATCAAACACAAAAACAAATGAGTAAACACTCCTTGAATATTTGTGACACTTAAAATCATTCAAGTTGGCCACAAAACACTGATGAACAAAAAGATACCCAACTAGATCTCTAAATTTTCATGCAAATTGATACGAGGCATTGAGAATTTTGGATAGCATAAGACATACATTGATCAACCTCCCATGAGATCCATAACTCCAAATAACAACAAAAAATTTGTATGTGAATCAATGAACACAAAACTGTTGTATGCTCTACTCTTCCTTGACTGTCTTCAAACTGTCTGCCAATAGGAGAAAATGATAACATGCAGATCCAATCACCGACTAGAGTTTCCATCAATGACAACACTAGATAACATCTGCAGTGTCTCTTGCCAAGAATCTCCCACTTTTCCATTGATGGCAACACTTAGTGAAAAATGACTAAGTGTCGGATCAATACCAACATGAATTACACTACCACTACAAATCTTCAAAAAGAATCTTCAATCTCATCTTTGAAATGCAACTCCCCCTAAGCTAAATATACATGTTTTACTTTACAACTCTCCCCCTTTGACATCAATGGAAAAACTAGGGAAACCATAACAAAACTTCAAAAATTAAAACTTACAAAAATTTGAAAACATCTACAAAATCTTTCTTCAACACGCTCAAATTTGTGTCCCAAATCCTTTTGAAATTCTCCAAAATTGTTATGTGACCACAAACTAAGTAATATTGAGCTTCTATAGTTTTGAGTTTCATTGGGTCACTAACTCCCATAGCATCTTTGGCTTCCTTTAATGCACTTGCCATTATTTCAATCTTTGGACCAATTAGTCCTCTAAGTTCACATGCTCTTCCTACAATCCTATCATTTTTATGCTTCAAACTCCTTATTTTTTCAAGTAGAGATATTACTTGACCTTCTTGCTTACCAACATCACTAGCTAACAAATCAAAAGCATCAAAAATGGTAGCCAATTGTTTTTCAAGATCCTTCACCTTCTTCTCATTGTCTTCAGTGACTTTGGACAAAATCAAACATGACTTATAGGCTTTTCCACTTTCAGATAGTGAACCTTGAATATTCTTCATACAAGCGGCTAATAGAGTTTTATCCTTAGAAATCACTTCTTTCAACCAACTAAATCTTTTTCCATCAAACTCCTTCTACACTTTAACCATGGCTGATTTTTCAAGAGACTTGAAATGAGTACTTACAAAATTTATGAGCTTCTTCAGTTCACCAGAAGAGGAAATGGACGGATCCTTGACATGAGTTGGCATGATTTTCTCCATAACTCCATATGCAAGACTTAATAATTCACTATCCTCAATGTGAGACTTCAAAATCTTCTCACTGGCCTTAGCTTGTGCAATTGAAGCAACCTTTATTATCTAAATTGGAGACAAGGTGGATAGATTGATCGGACCTTCAACCAATTCAGGATCAAATTCTTCATGTTGATCTATCAGATATTTCTTCACTATCTTGGTAGTGTCTCTTGCTTCCATTGGGATCTGAACCTTTTCTTCTTCTACTAATTTTGGTTCTACATAAACTATTTCTTGATTTCCTTTAGGAATTTTAACTTCTTCATTTGGCATCTCCTTTTCTTCAGCTAATACAACCTTAGGAACTTCAATTTCCATAGGTTCTTTTGTGTTATCCACATTAGGAGGAATTTGATTATCCTCAGTATCTGCATTCACCTCCTTATTTACCAGATCAGATACAACATCTTCAGCATTCACTTCTTCAACATTGACCTTGTTCTTTGACATAAATGCTTCCAGAATTTCCTTGGTTTCATCAACAACAATACCAATTTCATCGATCATAAGTTTTTTCACACTTGTTTTTCTTTTGAATTCCTTCTTGACTTTTTCCAGGAGTGAATACAACTCCTCAATAGACATTTTTGGACACAAATATGCAAGATTTCTCTTTCTCATATGCTCTTATTTTGTCCTAGCATTTACTCTTCTCGACTCCAAAACATAATATAAACTCTTAGGTAAACCAAACATAATTTCAACATGAACTTTGTTGAAAATATTCAAATGTTTTATTGTTGCCTCTTCAAGAATTCTTTGACCTGATTCATCAAAAATTTCATACCATTCGCAAAGGAGCTTGAGATTTCCATCCTTGACAATAACATTCTCAACTTCTTCAACTGTCATACCTGGTATGTTAGTTTTTTCCTTCTTTTCCTTTTCTTCCTCACCGAAATATTTCCTCTTCATTTCTTTCACAACTTCATCTAACTCAATCTCCTCAATTTTTGAGATGACTTCATAGGTTCTTGTGCTATTTTTCTTCTTCCTCTTACCGAAATCCTTTTCTGTAGTTTTCACAGGAACTGTCTTGGTTGCATGAGTGGATGGGGAACTCCTTATTGATCTGGTATAGGCAAAGGATCTTGTTGGACTTGCAAATTCAGTTTTTGTTGACTCTTTTCCTACTTCAACTTCATCTCTCTTTCTTCTAGCTTCTTTCAATTTTTCTATAGGTATGTCCATGTTCTCTGCAAACACTTCCACTTCTTTCCTTAATCTTCTAACTATCTTTGGGTTTTGTAATTGATCATGGACTTGCATGCTCTTTTCTGCATAAGATCCAAACCTTTCTTTTGTTAGATCCAAAGGCATGCTCAACAAATGTTCTGCATACATCTTCAAGATGTTCTCCTCTACTTCATATCTCATAGGCATAATCCATATAAACCTAGGATCAACAACTTCCATATGGCATTGATCAATATCTACCATGAAGTAGATTGTATCTTTGTACTTTTCTACAATTGAGGTAGGTATTCTTTCTCTTGCATGCATCATATTCTAAAAAAAATTGAAGTACCCCCAGAGGGCAGTATTTTGGGTCTGAGAGTCACTGCTTCCAAGTAATATATCTCTTATTTGCACAGCTACAGGCTGATTACTTTTCCAATGACCTTTCTCAACACCTGGAACCTCACTCATGAAGTAAAAGAACAAACACAGTAGAAAATTACCATACTTAAAAGAGTTCTTTTTGTCCCTAATCTTACCCAGATTCTCCATCAGCTGACTTTTGAGCAATTCACATAAGTCATAATCTCCATTTTCTTTTACCATCTGATAGGTTGCATAAATAGCCATATCAAATACTAAATTATCTCAGCTGGAGTGGTAGACCTTGTACCCAATAACCATTGATGCAAAGTTCACATCCACTTCAACAATGTCTTTGATTGTCATTGCCCTTCTATCCCAGTGAGCACTTGTTGCATCAGTAACCTTTTGATTCTTTATAGATTTCAAAACTGGCAATCCACCGAAGGAATTTAGACTTGTAACAGTGCTTATAGCCTCTTTCATAATCTTGAAAGGTACATTCAACCACATAACTCGACTCAAGATATATCGCACCCATTCACTTTCCTCAAATATCAAAAATTTCACAAATTGTGTGAACTTCTTTTATTCTAGGGTTTTATATTCTGGCTTAATAGTGAAGTCCTCTCCAATTATATGGTTGGAATACAAATTCAGCATTTGAGAGCTCCCTAGCTCTTCAATATTGGTATGTATGTAATTCCTAATGTCTTCAGTGTGCAAGACACCTTACAGTACAGACGAAAACACACCTAGGGGCTCAATCTCAACAAACTTATAAGGATGCCATTTGAACTTTGGGTGGGGTCTATCCTTGACTTCAACTACCAATGGAGTGGCTATTTTTACAAATTCACAAATTCACTGGTTTTTTTGATAAATACCTTTTCATTGGATCAAATTTTTGATCGTTGAATCTTCTTCACACTTGAATCTCGCCACAACTCAGCAAAGTTCGTTCCAAGGCTCTCCAAACTTTTTTTCTCCAAAATTAAAAGTGAAAAATGAAGGATAAAAATGTCCTTTTATCGCTCGCACACCTAACTATTTTTTTTGCAATAAATGCACTAAACCTAATTCATTTGGTTACCCTATTTCCATGCACAGTGATAAATAATTCTTCTATGAATCTACAATACTGTATAGTACTTTCTCCAATTGGTTGAACAATATCTAAAAGGAATCTATGCACTTACTGTACTTATCCACATTCCAATATCAGTTACTAGTAGGGGGTCAAGAAATTTTCTTGACAACTCCCCCTAGGACAAAGGCTTAAAACTAATTCCCTGAGGAATTTCCAAAAGTAGGTTCTAGTGTTGGCACATTTCCTTCAACAAAAGCATCCTTCTTCACCCATTTCTTCTGTATTTTCCTCCTGGTCACATCTTTAGTGACTTTACCTTTTTCGTTAATATCTTGTTGTATGTTTTGATTTACCAGACCTCTTCTACTCCAACAAAATCTAGCAGTGTGGCCAAATTTGTTGCAGTGGTAACACACAACATTTCTTTGTCCAGACCTACTATTCCACTAATTTTTTCGTGTTCTACATTTGTTAGCAATATGCCCAAGTCTATTGCATGCATAGCATCTGACATCTCTATGAAATTTTTTCATCACATTTTTGCATTCATTTGACTTATGACCAAACTTATTACAATTAAAGCACTGACCTGAGAATGATGGTCCACTTGGATTCATCCTGCTTGTACACTGAGAAGCCATATGGCCAAATTTATTGCAAGTAAAATAGTAACCATTGAATCTCTGAGCATTTGGTTGTCTTACCAAATTTCTTCTAACTCCATTCATCTTATTTCCTTGCCTAAATCTCCTTTTTCTAGAATTCCTTTGTCTAGAATTTCTTTGTCCAGATCCAAAACTTTCTCCTTCTTCATAGCCAATACCTCGCTTGTCACCATCAATCCTTTGACCTTTAATCAGTTCATCAAGCTTGGTTGACCTAACTTTGAATTTCTCCTTATACTTATTTTCAGCAGTAAGTTCATTTCTGAGATCATCAAGCTATTCTTCAAGCACTTCCTCATTGTTCTTAGAAAGCTCCAATTCATTGTCCAATCAACTACATTGTTCAAATTTTTCTTTCAGGGATTGAGCAATATTTTCTTCATTCTTCTTTTTTTCTTCAATCTCCTTGGTCATTTTCATCATGATAGATTCCATCTCACGCTTCAGGGAAACATTTTCTCTGGAAAAATTTTCACATTCTTTTGTTTTCTCCTTCAAGGCATGACTCAGTTGTTCATCTTCCATCTTTCTATTCTTCTGCTTAAGCTAATCACATAATTCCTTTCTTTTCTCCCTTGATTCATTGATTTTGTCTTTTGATGATTGAATGAATTTCTCTATATTCTCAATATTTTCTTGCAGTTCCCTGTTCTCATATTTTGACTGGTCAAGATTATCCAGGGCCACCAAAAATTGTTCTTGAAGACTGCTTGTATCCATTGAAAACACTTTCCAAGATCTCCCCAAGCTATTAGACTTCTTTCAAGGAACTAGCTCTAATACCAATTGTTGGAAACAAGCAACACTGAGAGGGGGGGTGAATCAGTATTTTGCAAAAATTAACTTTATTATTCTGATCTTTAACCCACTTAAAACATTCAACCAAGAGAAATATGTAGTAACAAAAAGCAAACAACCACAACACCATAATACAAGGATTTTTACGTGGAAACCTTGTTAGGGGAAAAACCACAGTGGATGGCCAATCCACAATATAATCTGAGTATACTCAAAAAGAAGTTTACAATATGGGAATCCACTTGCATTCAGGTTCACTATGTAGATACCGAAATATGGTTTAAGCCTGCGACTTCAATAATCTTAATAATTTGTATTTCTTCCATGGTAATGATTAAATAATGTCAATTATTTAATTATTCTCTAAGGTCTTCATTTCTTCTATTAATTAAATAATCTTAATTATTTAATTAATTCACACTTTTCTTTATTCGATCTGATTAATTAAATAAATGTTTTTTATTTAATTATGTTACTAATTAACCTTATTCTTCTTGCAAATTAAATAAATTCTTATTTAATTTACCTTTATCATATTTCAACTATAATTAAATAAATTCTCTTATTTGTTTAATTATTCATTTAAATCCCTTCATCACTTAATTAAATAAATCTTATTTATTTAATTATTCTTCAAATATCAAATCTTGAGTTAAATGAATTATTTAATTCATAAATCCTATTTGAACGCATTCCTCTATATTTAGATAATTGTGCAAATTATCTAAGTATTCATTTTGACTCGACTCAACATCTATTTAAATCGCTCAATTAACTCTTGATTTAATGTTTGAGTGGCTTTCTCGAGTAATCTCTTCGACAAATCATTCAATCATCCAATGTTAACTCAATTGCGTGTACATGCAAATTAATTAAATATTCCTATTTAATTAATTAAACCTTGTGCACGCATTCAAACAAGAGTTGCTTTAATCCATATTCATCTTTGTCATGCAAAGATAATTCTTCTATTTTTGAATACCAAACTTGAAGATTAGATCATTTATTTAATCTTTAATTCTATTTCTAATTTATATCACTCATGTCATTACTAAGAGTTATCAAAATGCATGTCTAATTTGTCGATCTCAACCGTCCATTGATCTTTCAATCCTGACATGTCGTTTGAATGATCAATTTTCTATAAATTGATCTATTCTTCTTCATTCCAATCTCTCTCAAAATCTTATAACTTTTTGGAGCAACTATCTTGAATCTTCAATGTTTTGCTAAATCATTATCATAGGCTATACTTGCAAGAACTTTGAAAATTTGGGGGAAATTATACTATAATGACAAAATGGAGAAGGGCGATCGAGATGATACATGGAATTACATACATATTGGGTGAGATTGTTCAGTTTATTTATGTTTTGACTTTCCTTTGTTCTTTGTTTCTTAGCTTAGATTGCATTAGAGTTTTAGATTGAATTGTTTGTTTGCTCTGATATGTTTCTCTACATTTTCTAGACGTTACATTTGGTGAACTTGACGTGAAAACACCATCTTTGCGTATCTGTAGACTTTTATTTTGATTTTGTAGGTTTTTGTACGAAACGACGCATCAGCTTGACAAAACACCGCAATTGACATTTGGAGACGCATCATCTTGGAAAAACAACGCAATTGACTTTGTTGGCCACATCTATGAATGAAAATAATGCATATGAGAAGGAATCACGCATTTGTCATATTTTGAGCTATAATTGATTAGTGAAATACCGAGACACATTTGACAGAGAAAATGACACATCCGACTGGTATATTTTTAGGTTAGATTTTCAATTTATAGTTTCCTTTCATGCTTTTATTTTCGCTAACCTTTTGTTTTTAGCGTGTGTCTTGAGGAGTTAACAAAGTTTTTGCAGATCGATAGTCAAAGACCAATGTCAAATTACTAATGAATCTTTTTGGAGAATGCATGTTGAAGACCCTAATTAAATTTTTGAAACAAATTGTTTGGTAGTATAGCAAATCTTTCATTTGGATTAAAATTAACAATTGTCTACTGTGTTTGGTGCGAAAGCACGATTGTGTAATTACCCTCACAATTTGTTACATCAAAGTATCCTCTCCCCTTATGCATCTGTGTGATCCTAGGTGTAAGAAAAATAGTTACCAACTCTAGAACTTGGGCCTATTCTGGTGGGAAAAAGTACTCACCCCAGGACGACTCAGACCAGTAGCACCCTGAACCTGAGGGACTTCCAACCGGTATATAAAAGTGGATTCTTGGGGAAAGACCAAGAATCATGCATATGGTTTTGATGAGATGGATTCGAATGGGGAATCTCACTACATGGACCATGCCCTATGAACAGAATGCCCTAATTAAACACCTTTGTTTGTAGTGTCCAAAATCCTTCTATTTACTGGTGCAGTAGGTTGAACCTGTGAAGTCATCTCATATTCTTATGATTCATGTGTAGAGATGAAGGTGTGCCATGGGATGTTCATGGGTATTGTAGATTGGCTACCCCGAATGACATTAATGAGCCATGGAGGGGAGCTAGAGGGGTCAAGCTACTAATCATCCACCTTGAATAAGCGTAGTTGGGGAAACCCAAGTGAGAACTCAGTAAATACTATCCTTCATAGCCTTGAATGTGCTTATCTGTTGTCAAATTCAACATTCTTTGAGTCCAAAATCAAACTAAAAACACTTTTTCTTATGATTGCCTTTGTTTACCAGAACTTGATCATAGAAAACAATGTCAGTTTTATATCTCAATTCACTGAAAATACAATAGAATCATAAATGTTCACCAAAAGTCACAATTGTTATGTCGAGTCGCATCTGTTTACTTTAGATTTTCATCTACCAGATTAGCTCACATTTTCTTTGTCAAAAACTGCATTTGTCTTTGAAAACCACACTTGTCATATTCTATGACGCAACTGATAAGGTGAGCCATGATTGCAATCTTAAACGACTCATTTTCCACTGTCGTAGAAATTTTACCAGTGTGTAGGTTTAGGAA
The DNA here is from genome assembly GCA_007258455.2 of Sequoia sempervirens. Taxonomy (NCBI): domain Eukaryota; kingdom Viridiplantae; phylum Streptophyta; class Pinopsida; order Cupressales; family Cupressaceae; genus Sequoia; species Sequoia sempervirens. The sequence continues at coordinate 475,120,032 of VDFB02058242.1, forward strand.
AACCACATCTGTTACAATCTGAGTCGCAACTGTCATTACAAGTTGCATCTGTGAGAAACTTAATCGCATCTACCAGATTCAGACACTGAACTTTACCAGAAACACGTAACTGATTAACAAAAAACTGCAATTGTGAAACATAACCACATTTGATAAATTATGTGACGCATTTTCCAAATTATTAGAAAAACCAAAATTCGCAGTCACTATCTAGTCAACACTGTCATACTAGTCTTTGATCTATCTTACTTGTCCTTGGATAGAAACCTGAAATGATTTGCTCAATTTTTTGCATCCTTTAGGTATCATTTAGTCATTACTATAGTTGTCTCGATTCTGAGTTTTACTTTCATCTTTGAGTACATATTTCCTTTAGATTTAAACTTCTAGGAGGGTCACTTTTACAAACTTTAGGATAGGTCCACTATATACACTTTAGAAAGATCATAGTGTCAGCAAAATTTGTCATTGAACCTAGTCCTATCATCTTATCCTTTATCCTACAGAGAGTCCTCCTAGCTCATTAGGCTAGTTAGGAAACTCAACTTATCTTTGATCCTCATCCTACATTGGTTCCTTGACTTAACTAAATTGATGCCTTGGTTAGACTTTAGGTAGTTGGCCCCCCTATCTCGAGTTTACAAAATTGATTACCTTAGAAGCTTGCCTAGACTTTGCATTTTTAGATATTGTCATTTTAGACTAGTGTCATCTTAGAACATTCCTTATTTTGCATTCAGAAAATCTCAAAAACATAGACTAGAGTCATACTGTCCATAGACACGGTTTTGCATTTCTTGCATATTGAGCTTATCTTACATGGTACCCAAATGAAGAGAAGAGAGAGAGAGAAAAGATTTTGAACCCAAATGAATTCATCAATCCATTCTCCACAAGACCTCACAGGACTTTTTTAGAAAAATTAACCACTAGAAACACTCAAGGACATAGAACAACAGAAGACATAGAGGTTGTTGTGCAGGACCCTGATTTTGCCTCTTTTGTGGATGAGTACCTAGCCAACAATCGTCAACGATACTTAGCCAAATTGCTAGCTAAAGGCGCTACCTTACCTATAGGATTTGATATTAGCACCTTACAAGCTCAACCTAAACAAGGGACAAATACAATGACTTCCAGTACTACTATACCTCAAGTAAATACAACCATACCATCTAGCATACCTACACAAAGTACGACAGTCCATACGTCTCCATTTGGTACATCAGGCATGACATCAGGATTTAATTTCACTATAGTGGCATCATCGTCCACTCCCTTTGGTCCTCTTGTTGGGAATAAAAGATCTAAAATTTCAGCTTCTACACCTAATGTCAGTGTCACAAGTACCATGCCACAGTCAACAGCCATACCTAATGTTACTGACACAAGTACCATACCACAGTCAATGACCATACCTAGTGTTCAGGTCACTAGTACTATACCATGGATTGGACAAACAGGAGGCATTCCCTCATTCCAATATGGAAATTAGAATCCATTCTCCCAAATTGGCAATCAGAATCCATTCACACAGATTCTGAATCATAATCCCTTCTCCCAGCACAGTACTCAAAATTCGTTCACACAAATCCCAAGTCAAAACCAATTTATGCAGATTCCAGACCAGAACACGTTTACCAACATTTTGACTCCAAACCCACCTCAAATACCAACGTTCAATCGAAACCCATCATGAGACCTTGGATTTCAAAATACATACACAAATCCGCATATTCTGCCCAGCACATCATTGACCCAGATTGACGTCTTACAAACACAAATGCATGCACTACAAACACAAATGGATAACATGGTGGTGTCAACTAAGAAATTCTTTTCAACAAAGAACATATGCCCATTTCCCTTTGATAGATCATTGTACATGACCCCTTTCCCTCACGGGTATGTCATACTGAATCTTCCTAAGTACAACAGCAAATGAAATTTGACAGAACATATAAGGGAATTTTCTACCATATGCATAGATGTCGCTTATGACCCCACATATCTTATGGGACTATTTCTAAGAAGTCTTGTGGGAATTTCACTAGAGTGGTTTTCAAGTCTAGACTATGGCATCAGATCTTGGGGTGAATTGGCTAAGAAATTTTTTGAGCAATTCTCCTTCAACATAGACCACGAGATAAATATAGCAACCTTGTGTCACACAATACAAGATGAAGGTGAAACATTCATCGCTTTCTTCCAAAGATGGAGGACTATAGCTAGTTGGTGTCTTGTTGAAATACCTAAAAAAAAGTCACTATGTTCTAGGAAAACCTTCATGCAAAACTAAGGAGTAACTTGAGGGTACATTGTTGTACATTTTTTTCGGAACTAGTAAAAAAAGGGGTTATAATAGAAAAGGATCTCATTGAAAAAGGTGAAATTAAGACATCAACATCCAATAGAAATTCAATCATGCAAAACACCTCCAATGACAGAAACAGATTTTGGTCTCGCAACAAAAATGTCACCAATGATGGGGTAGTTGATGCTAAAACTATACAAGTAGGACCAATCATCACATTACAAGGACCTAACACTTCTTCCAACATGCTTAATGTTGTCAATCAACCTCCCAACATGGTCCAAAATACTCAACGTCCACAACAAAAAAGGAGGTTTCAAAAACGTGAGTTCACTCCCTTAGGGGAACCCATCGAGTTTCTATTCAAGCAACTGTTACAACATAATCTTATATAGGTGCAAGAACCAAGACAATATGATCCAAGAAAATTTAAACCAGTTTGGTGGGATGACAATTCCTTTTGTGATTATCATAGAACTAAGGGACATAACCTACAAAATTGTCGCCAACTAAAAAATATCATACAAGATCTTGTCGAAAGGAGAATAATTGAAGTTAGTGGACAGAAAAAAAAATCATCAAACACTGATCATCAAGTCTTTTCTGATCCGCTACATGACCATGGGAAAGGAACTATTCCTAGTTTGAGTGCTAAGACCAATATGTCAGCCAACTATGCCAGTATCAAGCATGATTATAATAGTGGCAAAACCATTCATCACCTTTGTGCCACCGATGAGAATATCAATACCATTACTATCAATACAAATCCCAAGTGTGTAGTCAATACTCATCGTACGAAGATCACTATCCAAGGTCCTCCATCGTAGCAAACACTATAGCCTTCCAATTCACAATATAACCTACTTGACTAGTTGGGGAAGACCCCAGCCCAAATCTCAATTTTGGAACTATTACGTATCTCTCCTGAGCATTGATCCATTCTAGATAAGGCTTTACAAAACACCACGGTCCCCAATGATCTTAATGTCAATCATTTCTAGGAAATGGTGGGCTATTTGACCAATAACCATCATGGAATGTTTTTTGAAAAATACTATGCAACTAAAAAGACGAATCATAATGATCCTTTGCATCTTGAAGTCCTTGTTGATGACACCAAAGTTAGACAAGTTTTGGTAGATGGAGGAGCAGGGTTAAATTTGTGCACGTTAAAACTCATTAAAGCATTAGGTTTCTTAGAAGCATGTGTAGACACAACTAAAAGTATTGTCATTAAAGCTTATGATGATGAGGAACGAAAATCAAAGGTGTTGATGGTGTTTTATGCATAGCAACAACTCAGGAAGAATGCAATATTCTATCTCTCTTGAAAGGTTATTTTCAACAATGAATTACTGAAAATCACCCCAAGGTCTCTCGGGTGTCAGGTCATGACGATGCATATATAACTCAGATAATATGTGAAAATGTTGGTAATCACAAAGGGACCTTATTACAAGCAAACTGTATCTTTCAATTTATCAGTGTGATGATCTTCAATCCTAAATTTAACCAGATGATAAAGAAATAGCAAAAGATAAGGGTGCAAAGATATGATGAAATCTAAACTATGCCTAGAATGAACAATGCAAATGACCAATATCTAGAACGGACCAATCTCAAATAACCAATTCCTGCTTAACCCACAATGCAATGTCACAAGAACGGTGCAATCTTCTAAGGTATATAGATTTTCAAATCATAGACATTCATCCACAATTGAACTTAAGAACATATGAATATATGGTCCAAGTTGACTTCACCAGCCTACTACAATCAGATAGTTACTGGGAGTATAGACCAGAGATTACTACAACATTCCAAATAGGAAATCATAAACATCATCCATCAAATCAAAACTAATTTAATTCTGAATGCTAAACCATAAATCTTCAAGCAATTTGAAAGATAGAACAATAAGAACCATGCAAGATAAAATAACACAAGAGATTTCACCAGATAAACCACAATGCCATCTATTGTATTAGATCATCAAAATGCTGCAACAATTCAACTGTTCTGATACAGTATTTGCTTCAAGAAATTGAGAACTACTTCTACTACCAAATGCTCTAGCTCTTTTTTTTCTTACTTATCTCTATTATTTTCTAGCTAACCTTACAATGAGGCAAGAATGCCCATTATAGCAAATCCCAAGATATGTTGGCCTAGCCAAACATTTACAAAATAAGAATAACCACCCAAAAACAAGTCAGCCTTAGGAAAACAAAATAAGGCACACATTAAATGCCATCTATCATCAAGGTCAGCCTTGACACAGTCCCCAATGTAGTCTGGTCCAATGCATGCCCTATGATAATAGGGAAGCACAAATCTCAAAATAGGCATTAACTACCACTTCCCTTATCCTTTCTCTGAGCCGATGATCCCTGAACCCTCAAAAATGTTCCATCCAATTCGGTAACAGGTGGCAAAGGTAATACCTTAAGTCTGCATTTAATGGAGTCAATCTCTTCCTTTGACTATTTAACAATCCTATCCCAATCCTCTTTATTGGCCTGGTATCTATCCATGACCGCCAGGTAGGTGGCTGCATCATCTAACTGGTGGCCGGTTACAACACTTTCAGAATCTGGGGCATAAACTTCATGCCACCACTCTCTTAGCTGCTCCAGACTCAGATATTTTGGGGCAATCTTCTTTCTGCCAGTCATGACTTCAAAGAAGGCAATGCAGCCCTCATAAACACTAGTTAAATCACTATCAATTGATTTCCTTCGTTTCTGGATCTTCCTCATAGCCTTCTGCCTAATCTACAGAGCCTCAAACCATTCCCAGGGTTCATCTAATCTGGAGGAAGGAAGAATCCCATCCACAGCCAGTTGTTCCTTACCATGCTCCATGATGACCTTAGATTTTTGTAGGAAGAGGTCAATGTCCTCCTTGTCCTGTGATAGCACATGCTCCAATAATTCCTTGGCTAGGAATGCATCTTTCCCAACCGACAAGATGTCCTTGATTGTATCATCTCCCTTTGTTTGCACATTCTTCAGCCAATCTACTGCAGTTTGGGTTGAAACTTTCATCTTCTCAATTCTGGAGATAGTTTCCTTGGGCAGAAAGCCGGGAGTAGCTGAAGAAGAGGGATGGAGAGATTGCAGAGGCTTCATTACTTGCTCCAAGCATTTCCTAAGTCTTTCATTTTCCTTCTCCAGCTCATACTTGGTTTGGGTCTCTTTCCTCAACCTGCCAATGATCACAGCACTAGACTCTTCATATTCCTCTATGTCCTACTCCATGGAGGCCGGTCCAAGGTTGATAGTCTGCACATGGTAGTCCTGACCAGTGACTTCTTCCCTGGTCTTGTCTACAGCAGGGGTGGAAATGTGGATAACCCTGTTGTTTGTTTCATCTCTTTCCACCCTTGAAACCACCTTAGCTGCCTTCTTTTTCTTCCCTTTGCTGATTTTAGACAGCATTTCATCCCAATCCAACGGAGTGTCTTCAACTACCACCTATTTCTTCCTTGCAATCTCCTTTTCAACCTAATCCGGGGCTACAGATTCTACCCGGATTTCTTCTGTTCTTATTTCTTCTTGTTGTTTTGTTGTTTTCTCTTCTTCCTTTTCAATTATTTTATCCTCCTCTTTCTCAAGGAGTTGCTCACTTTGATCCCCTTCTTCAAGCTCCATCTCCTGCACAGGTGATGGAGTTTTAGCAGGGATATCTTCTTTCCGCTCGGGCGATCCGTGGCCTCTGTCACTTTCTAGAGAATCCTCATACTGCACTAAGGGAGAAGTATGCATTTCCTCTTCCTCTGCCTTGAGCTCAGCTGCCTCACCAAAGAGTGTTCCTTCCTTGAATGGCTTTGCCTCTCCACTTGTCTCATGTTCTTCTAGAGCCTCTTGCTCATGTACACTTGGTGGAGGAGAAGCAACCTTGGGTGGTTCTGTGACTAGTGACTTTGGTGGAAGATCCATCTTTTGCACAGTGTCCTTTGGAAAGGGAGTCCTGGATCTCCTCATGTAAAATTTGGTCCTCTCTCCTCCTAAACTCTCCACATCAACAATAGGAGGCTCATCTTTTGAGGCAACCTGACCCTTCTTCTTTGAAGTCCTGGTTGCTCTTGTCTTCTTCAGCGGGGGAGGAACATCTTCCTCTTCTGCCTTTTCCAATTCTTCCTCATCAGAGGACGTACTAATCTTCAGAGTCTGACATCTCCTCTTTCCTTTTGGCTTCCTTTTTGTTTCGGGCTCACTTTCCTTGGGGCCTCTAATCTTTATCTTGAAAGGAGAGCTCTTTACAGTTTTTCCTTTGGAGTCATCTTCCCCGGATTCCTCTGAAGTAGACATGGGAATGAGGTATCCCATCAAGTTGAAGGTACAAGTCACCTTTTCACTCTCCAGCTCCCAAACCTTGTGCTTCAACCAAGAAGAAGTAAATTTCATGACCGGGGCCATTAGGTCCTCCAACTCCATGATCTCATCTTCATTCCAGTTGATGTCCCCAACTGACCTGTCCTTCACAGCTTCATAGGCATGATCCTGCACCAGGTTTCCATCATCCTCCAGTTGATCTGGGATCAGCTTGACATTGTATTGTCTAATTGCCTCCACAGGGAGCCTAGAATATCTCTTCTTTCTTGCTTCAAGGTCATCCTTAATATTAGCCCAATAGTCCTCTAAGTCATCCTTATGTCGGTACTCCCTAGTGGCTTTCTTCTGCGCCTCTCCTGTGATGTCGAAGTTCATCCTCTTGGAGTGAAAGGAGAAACCATATGCAGCCAATTCTTCTCTTGCAGTATGCGCTGATTGGATGGAAGGACACACTTCTGCTACACCAATTCCAAGGGGAAAATCCCCACCAAATCCTGTCTTATGCTTTTCTCTCTTTACAACGGCGTCAAATTTGCAAATCTGCCTCACAACCTCTAACAAAACAGTGTGATCAGTAGGATACCGAGGTAACCTATATGGAGCGACCGGGCATCCATCAACTCTAAGGTAGGTGAAGGTGGGGAATTGAATGAACCAGGCCCCATAATTCTTTATCAGTCCTTTGGCTCCATCTGACAATCTCATATGCTCAGCATTCTGGAGCATCCGGGTGATATGCATAGTGAATGCATCATTAGCTCTCTGGTATTCCTTGTGTGCCAGGTGTAGTTCCGAATAGATCTCATAGATTATGTCATGTCCGAATGTGCCTTGTGGATTCAAACCCCTGTATGGGTAGAATCTGGCTAGTACATACATGACATAAGAGGACATGGTGAACCTCTTGGTTTCCAGGACGTTCCTTAACTGTTTTTCAATTTCAGTACTAATAAGCCCTGCCCAGTGATAGTTGGTTCCTTGTTCAATATTGGTGATCATGTGGACCATCCAACTCTCTAGCACTCCTGCAGTCTTCAAACCAGCTACCCTGCTCAAAAATGTTATAGCATCATAGATATCTAATCTGAATTTGATCCTATGCAGTTGCTTGGGCAGTTTAGAGTGATGTGATTTTGGCTTTTCTAACCAAGAGTTGATCATATTTTGAGCCTTGATTGGCTCATTCTCATAGTATGTTTTAGCCGTGTCTATGTTCAAAGCGCACATAGAAGGAAAATCTGGCATGTCGAAGGCTTTAGCAATGGAGACAGGACTGAAATTGGCCAAGACCCTCCCTTCGGTACTGACAACCCTTTGTGTATCAAAATCATACTACCTGGCACACTCCAATATAAGCTCATAGCATTGGATCGCTGGAGGAAACCCTGCCACATGCACTAGCCCAGATTTCATCATGCCATTCCTTAGCACAGACAGATTCTTCTCAGTTGTTCTCTGTTTGAACTCCTCGTACCTCCAGGCTCCCACATTAGTATCAGACACTTCGGACATATGGAGGATATCTTGCTCTCAGGAAGCTGACTCTTGATATCTAATCTTAGTCTTTCGGCCTCAGAAATGGAGGACCCCTCTGTGCTCCCCTTGGACTTTCCCGCTGCAGCCTTGCTTGATTCGGCCTACACTTACAAAGGACATCATTAGTATTCAATTATTATGTATATTCCAATCCAAAGGTTAGCATAAAATCACATAAAGCAGTTAAAATCCATCACAAATCACCAATCCTTGAAAATCCAGAAAAATAAAGTAGTCCGAGAAAACCATGCAATCCGGGAAAATCCAGTCGGGGCAGAATTTCGGAGAAATCTGACCCAGACGGATTCTCGCTGCTAAAGCATCCTTAGTCAAATAAATCATCAGTTAAGCCAAAAGATCATTAGATCATCATGTAATTTGTTCATTGGCAACAAGAAATAAGCATTTAGCATTTGTTCCATCAATCCTATCTTTGAAAATCAAAAAAAGATAAAGCCAGACTGGGAAACCGAAAAAATCTGGATGGAACGGATTTTCGCGGACAGTTCGAAACATTCTGGGAATTACTCCACTCCGCGGAATCCGTCGAAACCGGGAAAATCTGAGTGCGAAGGAATTCCGCGAGAACCTCGGAAACCCGATAAACGACAACACACGAACTGACAACTAAATGATCCTATAAACTTCTTCACCTAGATTTGAATGGTTTCAAAGTCGACACCAACCAACAAGATTCAAGATGCAAATGAATTTCAAAATCTCAAAGCTCTCAAACTACAAATCCCCATGGCAAAACTATGATGCCCTAATTTCGATAACCGGACCCCCACCATGGAAAATAGTGTAAGCTCGGGGTCTAAAATGCCAACTGCAAAGGTTAATCCAAGGTACTCTGAATCTTCACCAGGCAAGGAATGGGTTAAATACAAGCGCAAGATAGACAAAAACAAATTCATTGACCTGGGCCAAGCACCACAAAAACCCTAACCTCGGACAATATAGCAAATCACGAACCTAGAGAGCGGGAAATTGACCTAGAATACCACCTGAATGAATGCACCCGCCATCTAATGGATAAATACCAGCACACTGAGGTTTCGCGAAAGACGGGTCAAACCCCAATTTGATAAATGTGAAATCGTAACTAAACACGGGCCGACCTGAAATGACCATTAATCGACATAGATCAGTTCAATCATCATGCAAACAAATGAAAAGGCCAATGTTAACCTACCATGGATCAGTGCGGATGAAATTTGAACTTGAAGAAGCGACTGTGAGACAAGTATGCCCTAGCAATGAAAATCCAAGCACCGGCACCCGAACAATCTTCACGCACACGAGTCAAGATCAATCTTCACAGCTCAAATGGAAAACTCTCAATCGCCAGAGCAACAAGCAAACGAATGATGAAGTTAAAATGATGCCTAAAAGGTCCTAAATCCATTCATTTAAGCGTCTAAGCAAAGGTACCTCAGTCATTAATGAGCAACAAGACGCTTCTGACGAATCCAGAAACCCGAGCCCAAGACGGAATTTCAGAAAATCCCAAGATACGCAGAAATCCAAATGGACACAAATTTTGCGGACATACAGAAACCGGGAATATAACAAAGTTTGGGATTTTGGAAAGGTCCAGGAAAATCCACTCGAACCAGAAAATCCTGGGATCGGGCAAAAACCCGGATTTGGAAAATCCAGCCAGAAACAGACAAAGAACTAGGGCCTGGGGAAATCCGCCGGAACTGGAAAATCCCAGAGTAAGGTGAAAACCCAGATTTTGCTTAAAACTCAATTTTGGCCAATTCAAGCCCCAAGGTAAGGTTAAAGCTAACAAGACCAACATGTCAAGACCTCAAAAAGATAAGTCCAATAAAACCAAAGGTGAAAAGACCTTCAAAAGAGGGTCCCTACTCCAAGTGGGGCGTGTGTGCAAAATTGCACAACAAAAGGGGGTGGTAACACTTCCTATCAGAATTGGTCCTGTAGTAATGGAGACAAAGTTCCAAGTCTTGGATCTCACCCTTCCTTACAACCTTCTACTAGGTAGACCATGGATTCATGCCATGAAGGTGGTCCCTTCCACATATCATCAATGTCTCAAATTCCCTTACAATGGAACTGAAATAACTATAGATGGTGACCCAGATCCATTCCAATATTGCACCAATCTAAAAGAGATGTACCCCAACACCAAGTGTCAGTAAACCAAGAGGCTTCATCATCCAATCCATCTCCCTATGTTGATCCATCCACACTCACTCAAACGTCTATTTCACCCTCAATTCCTACCACTCCTAGGGTTGAGATCCAAGATAAGGGTTGTGGAGAGTATTACATGAAGACATCTTATTGTTTTGGCCATTTTATTTCTCCTAAGTCATACAGTTTAGCTACATTAGATAGGGGACAATCTATGGTCACTATACACGTTCCTCCCACAACAACTTTCACTAAATGGGGAGAATTAAGCAAAGAGGCCATAAATACAGAAGATGTCACCTCCTGGTTGTATAGAGAAGATGATGAAGAACCTCTCTCACTTGCTCACATTCCTATAGATCTATATGGAAAGGGTTTCACAATCATGAAGAGCAAGGGATATAATGGACATATTGGTTTAGGCTTAAATAAAGATGGGAGGATTGAACCAATCTTTGTTTCTCAATGGCCAAAAGGTGTAGGGCTTGGGTTTTAACTGATTCAGATTTGCGATCCTAGTACCACATCACCCTTAATTGATGAATTAGTGCTTTAGAAGATATTAATACACCTCATGAACCATCATACCAATATCACTGTGACTCCCCTAACTCCAACGACTATGAGTGGGATTCCCTATCCTCTACCTCTTCCATGGACCTTGACAAGCTATTTGGAGAACTTGACTTAATGTTAAGATCCTCACCTAATCCATTGAATTCCTATCCACCAAAGAATATGACAAAAGAGGAATGATTTAAACACTACTATTGGGAATCACTTGATCCTACCTCTTGGCAACTTGATCCATCTGTTTCAGATAACCAAACCTTGGCATTAGGCCCACCTCTCAATCCACCTAGATCTAAACCTAAGAGCAAACAGGACTTAGTACAAGAATTTTGTGACCATATGAATAACTCAGTCCTTACCTTGACCCCATTAAACTTTGATGACCCTGACAATGACATTCCCTTAGTCTATCCCCAACTCATTGATTGGGACCAACAAGACACACCCTTCTTAGACATTTTTGAGAACAACGAAGCAATTGTTGAGTTCCTGGGATTACGAGAAGGCATACCTAATGGTGATCACAAGGCTGGTTTTACTATTAACTTGGACAAAAAAGCATATTTTGGGAAATTTGTTCAACCCTCCAATTGCAAAAATGAGAAAAAGAATAAGCAAGATAAAAAGGACAAGTCTCTAGGTGAAAACCGAAAGGCACCTTTAGACAATGAAAAATTAAAAAGAAAGGACACATCCGAAGGTGAAAACCTCTCTGAGGCACCTAAGGATGGAGGTTTGAACATTCTCCCCGTTGCATAGGAAAATTCAACCATGCTCATCGAAGAATCAGTAGAAGTCAACATAGGTACAAAAGAGAATCCTCGACTGGTTTATTTTGCAGTGTCATTGACAACAAAAGAGCAACCAAAATTCCACAACTTCTTTACATAGAGACAGATAAATTTTTTCTAGTCCTATGTAGACATGCCTGGGTTGGATCCTAAACTTGTTCTACATCACTTATCCTTACAACCAAGTGTCAAACCAGGGAAACATAAATTGAGGAAAATGCATCCACAGATTGCTTTACTAGTCAAGGCAGAACTCAAGAAACTTTTAAACGTTGGTTTCATTAGATCAATCGACTATGCCAATTGGATTTCCAATCTTGTACCAATCACCAAACCAACTGGGGGCATCCACATCTGCACTGATTTTATAGATATCAACAAGGCTTTTCCTAAGGATGACTTCCCTTTGCCTAACATAGACATGATAGTTGACATGACAGTAGGATATGAGATGTTCTCCCTTATGGATGGATTTTCAAGATATAATCATATCAGAATTGCAACTAAAGACCAACCTAAGACAGCTTTCACCTATCCTTGGGGAACGTATTGCTAGAATGTTATGCCCTTTGGACTCAAAAATGTTGGAGCAACCTATCAACGTGCCATGACCACCATCTTTCATGATCTACTACACACTCTTATGGACGATTATGTTGATGACCTTATAGTTAAATCCAAGACAAGGGCAAAACATTTACAGGTTTTAGACAAGATATTTCAAAGGCTAGAGAAGTATAAAGTGAGACTCAATCCCAAGAAATGTGTGTTTGGAGTAAAGTCAGGAAAGCTTTTAGGCTATATCATTTCTAGATGAGGCATTGAAATGGATCTGGCCAAGGTGAAAGCAATCATAGACATGCCTCCACCAACTAATCTTAGTTAGCTAAGACATTACAAGGAAAACTGCAATCCATCAGAAGATTTATATTGTAGTTAGTAGATAAGACACATCCTTTTCAACATCTACTTAAGAAATGAGTACCCTTTGCATGGACAGTTAGATGCGGAGAGGCTTTTCAACTAATTAAAGAATATTTACTCACACCACAAGTCTTAATGCCACCTATTGAAGGATGGCCATTGATTCTTTATATTACAGCAACCCATTCATCACTCGGAGCATTGCTTGCATAGAATGACAATGAAGGTCATGAAAGGGCAGTCTATTATATCAGTCGGACTTTGGTAGGATATGAGCTCAACTATAGTACCATTGAACATTCCTGTCTTGCAGTAGTATTTGCTACTCAAAAAATAAGGCACTATATGCTAAACCATCAAACAATGTTGATTGCTAAAATAGATTCTTTCAAATATCTTCTCAGCAAGGCAGCATTAATAGGGCGACTGGCCAAATGAGTTATGATACTTAGTGAGTATGATAACTAGTATGTAGAGAGTAAGGCTATTAAAGGACAAGTCATTGCTGATCAGTTAACTGATGCACCAATACAAGCAGATCATCCATTAGTTGCAGACTTTCCTAATGAATTTATATCCACCATAGACATAAACATAACATGGAAACTGTACTTTGATGGCCCACATACAAATCATGGCTCATGGGTTGGTATATTGTTTATCACACCTCAAGGTGATTCTATCCCTAAGTCATTCAGGATTGCATTCCCATGTACTAACAACATAGTAGAGTATGAAGCTCTAGTGACAAGGTTACACATGGCAGTCAAGTGGAAAATTAAGAACCTACAGGTATATGGCGATTCTCAATTAGTAATCAGACAAGTAAATGATGATTATGAGACTAAGGATGAGAAGCTTGCTCCTCCATATAAGCGCATGGCTGATAGCTTTAAAGATTACTTTGACAAGGTCGAATTTCATCAAATACCTCATGTTTTAAATAGGGCAGCAAACACTATGGCTACAATTGTATCACTTCTAGACATTTCTAACAATGTGCCTAAGTTTGAGTTTTTGGTAGAATAGCTTTTGGTCCCAGCCTATGATATCCCAGATTCTAAAATGGTGTGTGACTTTGTTGGTCCTGATTCCCCATGGTACAAAGAAATCTATGACTACCTTCATGTTGAAATCATACCCATTGGCCTGTCAAACAACCAACATAGGACATTCCTCTGCAAGTCATCCAAATACACCATCATCGGAGACACCCTCTATATAGACATGCCTTAGATAATACACTACTAAGATGTCTTGATTCTAATGAAGCACAAGCAACCTTGTGTGGGGTGCATGAGGGTATATGTGGTTCCCATTCTAGCAGTCCTACCTTAACCAAAAAGATTATGAGACTAGGTTATTATTGGCCTACTATGGAAAAGGACTCATATGTCTTTGTAAAGAAATGTCACCAATACCAAGTTCATGGAGACTTGATACATGCACCAGCACAGGAGCTCTGTCCTATAATGTCACCATGGCCCTTCGCCCAATGGGGACTTGACCTCATAGGTAAGATCCACCCCATATCATATAATGGCCACAAATTCATCATCACTGCCATTGAGTACTTTATGAAGTGGATTGATGCTATTCCTATTACATACATTACCGGCACACAAATTTCTAAATTTATCCTAAACTATATCATCTGTCGGTATGGTGTCCCTCAGTCCATAATTACCGATAATGGCCGCCCATTTAAGAATCAAGAAGTCTGCCATCTTTGTGATGAATTTCATATTCAACATCACTTTTCCACTCCATACTACCCACAAGGTAATGGCCAAGTAGAGCCATCTAACAAAACTATCATTCAAATCCTCAAAAAGACTGTCAATGATGCTAGTTGTGATTGGCATTTATAGCTTAATCTCGCCTTATGGGCTTATCGCACAAGTATCTATACTCCCACTAGCGCCACTCCCTATTCACTAGTATTTGGTTTTGAAGCTATTCTTCCTATTGAGGTTGAGATTCCTTCCCTGAGGGTATCCTTGAAAGGCCACATTCATGATGAAGAGTACCGAGTATCGAGACTCCATGAGCTAGAATTCCTAGATGAGTGAAGATAGAAGGCACTAGACCATCTCCAAGCATATCAGAATCACCTTTGTTGTAGCTATAATAGGAAGGTCTTGAACATAAACTTTGACATTGGTGATCTAGTTTTAATGGAGAACCCGAAGAATCAAGCAAAAAGAGAAAAACTAGGAAAGTTTGAACCAAACTAGTTAGGACCTTATATTGTTACAGAATCCTTTGGATTAGGAGCATACCAACTCTCTACTCTTAAAGGGGAACCATTGTCCTTTCCAATCAATAGTCTTCATCTGAAGAAGTTCTATGCATAGCTTCTGAGAGCCTTGTCTTAATTAGCAAAAATATAAAAAAATTCAAAAAATCAATAAGAAAATCATTACCAAGGTGAAAACCTGGCAAACAGGTGTCTTGGTAACACCAAAAAATTAGATAATTCAGAAAATAGTAAAGAGAAATAATTCATCCAATAGTGAAAACCACTTCGGTGGTGCTTTAGATAAGTACCATGGTGAAAACCTGGCAAACGAGTGCCATGTGTAGTTGACTCTGCTCCTTTGTCTACTATCATTTTAATCTAATCCCTGTACATACACCACATCCCTGTGCATAGTCCACATCCTTGTACATACACCCTATCCTTGTACATATTACCTATCCCTTTACATATACCTTATCTTTCCCATCCATCGCTTGTACATACCATTCATAATAAGTGGTAGTCTTTCCCATAACTTGGAATGATTGACATCAAGTGCATTTCATATCGTCCATTTTAACTTAGTCATTATCAATTGGTCTTATACTCGACTAGGGGAAAACACTTGACGTGCGTCATATTGATTCTTCCATTGGCTGTGTTGAAGACGTCAAACCATAAAAAAATTTAAAAATCACAAAATGTCCTGAGAAAACAAAAAAACATTAGAAAAATTCACAAAGACAAAAAAAGAATCAAAACATGTCAAAAATCTAAAAACAGAGTCAGAGTTAGTCATATTTGTCAGTCTTTGTCATTAGTCAAACTATGTTTCCTCTGCAACTCGATGTAGGAAAGGCCATCTGTCGATGTGCCCCTGAGGCATTAGGTCAGTCTGCTTAGGTTTGTCTATATAAAATCATGATTCAATCCATATGTCTATATGACAAGGTCATAGGTCATGTTGAACTATGAGGTCTAAGTTGTGTGTAATGTAGGCAAGGCCATCAATCGATGAGCCCCCAAGGCCACACTAAGTCAATCCTTTAGGGTTTGTCACATTCACTATCACACACGCCTTCTATTTGTAGTCAATCTTGTCAGTCAAATTCAAGTCAAACTACGAGGTCTTTGCATGTATAACGTAGGAAAGGCCATCAATCAATGAGCCCCTAAGGCCGCACTAGGTCAATCCTTTAGGGTTTGTCATCATACATAGTCATTTGTCCACACATCATATCAAGTCATGCATCAATCTGGTGAACAAGTCAGTAATGTCTCTAAGTCAAATCAAACAAACTTGCCAAATGAAACAATCAAAATAGATTAATTAATGTCTGCTATAGGATGTGTCCTTCCTAGAAATAGACATCATCAAAACAATCAACCTGTGTCTTATTCAGGATGAGTCCTCCGTGAATACTGATATCAGAAAAAAAATCTGTCTTATACAAGATAAGTCCTTCCTACATAATCAACATTGTTAAACAATCAAACATAGCCTTACACAAGTTATCACATCAACGACATCTGACTCAACGTCTTATACGATACATGTCTTTCTAAAACCAGGCTTTGTCATGCCTTATATAGATAGTCATAACATCGAAACCAGACTCATAGTTTTATCCGATATGTGTATCTCCTAAAATCAGGCCTTGTCAATCAATCCTTTTATCAATCAGCACAACCAAACAAACAGATCAAGTTTTGGAAAATATTTTACTGGCTTTTTGACTTTATGGTTTATTTATCTTATCATTTTATTTGACTTGATGACTTGGAATTATGTTACTAGCTTTCTCAAGGATGTCCCATGAAGGATTTAGAGAAGCAACGATGTATCAGAATTTTGTTTTCTTTGACTATTGTCTGTCCATTATCTTTTAAATTTGATTTTGAGTCATGTTACTAGTTTCCTCAAGGATGTTCCATGAAGGATTTAGAGGAATGATGACTTCTCATGACCCATCTTTTACTTTGTTTGTTGTCTGTGGTTTGTCTTGACAAAAAGATTGGGGCAACTTGTGCCCTTAGTATGAGTTAACGACAATCCTTCTCTGTGACTTTCTATTGTTAGTAAGTGGATGACCTTGCACACCTTGATCTATGTCATATCATGGTGTTTCTCTCCATTTGTATTAGTCCCATCCAATGATGATAAAGTGCAACACCTTTTGTGATACAACGAAACATCGAAGATTGCTAATACTAACATCCATCTCATTTCTTTTATTATTTCTCAATCTTTCTTTCCATACTAACAGTTCTTCCTCCTTGCATTATGATGGAATCCTGTGACACATAAAAAAATATGAATCACCTACATATACACATACATGTTAGAAAAATACATACATATAGGCATTTATCATATCTAGGACATCATGGCATAATAGACATTTATCATCATGCAATACATATCATAAGCATTCCATGTACATAACAAATGTAAATACATGCATCACATTACATCTGTATGGCATCATATGTAGAGAGCATTGCACATATAACATCACATTGTAGCTCATAATTATAAATTGCATACATAACATCCATTGACATCATACATGTTAATACATACATCATCACATAGAATCAACATCATATCATAGGCTGCATGAATACATCATAAAGTACATACGATCATCCATCACAAGGCATATCATATAAACATAACATGTACAAATAAACAACTGCATAATCAATAAATAGAAATGCATATCATGAGAATCATTGCCAAAATCATATATATATATATATATATATATATCGCTCAACAGTGTCACATCACAATGTCATAATGTATCAATAAATATGGAAGCCTGCAGGCTATATAATCATAATACAATGTCTTGGTACATATCAAGAAGTTTCCCTATCCTGAACTACCACTACTATCATGGCTAGAGTGTGTGGATGATTGATGTCGGGAACCTGATGACCTATGACCTGAGTGGGGCCTGTCATATGGACCAGCTTTGCGTGGATGCTCAACACCCTTTGTGCTAACTGTCCTAGAGTGGGTCCTAGTTTGAGACCTCTCACTATGTGCCTCTAAAAAACTCAGAGCTCATCTCTCTAGAGGAACTATTGTCTCATACAAATCCCTGCAATAGGTGGCCCTCTCCTCGGATCTGACTAACTCTCTAGCAAATGCAGCTGTCGGCCCGATACTTAAGGCTCTAATCTCTATGAATCTTTGCTTGGTCTCCTATCTCTGAGCTATGGCCTGATCTCTATCCATGACAGAACTGTCCCTCTCCATCTATACCAAATCCCTCTCAGACATCATGACCCTCATCTACTCCTCCAAGCATGCAATCTAGGCCCGAAGTGTAGCAATGTCGAAATCAGTTGCCTCTATGTCAACTTATATCACACTCAATAAACCATCATCCTCATCCTCCAACTCCTCCAAAATCCTATCTCAGATCTCTCGCTCATGATCATCATCTTCCTCATCATCATCCTAATAGGCACCAAGTAGGCCAAGGGCATCAATCTCTGCCTCCTCTCTCTTTTCCTCCTCTGCATTAACCTCTAGAACACCCTCCTCTGCTAGATGCTCCTCCTCTCTGCCGATCTCAACATGCACCTCCTCTCCACCTCTACCAACATCTGGCATGTGCACATCCTCCTCTCCTACCACCTTTTTGACCACCTCCATCACCATCTCCATCATCGCCACAGCCCCCTCCACCTCTTTGACCTCTACCTCTGCCATGCCTACCCCGCGGTCCTGTTCCTCACTGCTCTATTAGCGCCGGTTGATCTAGATCTATTAGGGGAATCGACCAATGCATGGCCCACCACTGATCATAAGCCTTTGTGGTACCTGGGTCTACTGCACCATCTCTCCATCCCCACAGAACTGCCTACAATCCATCAATATTTGCCTTAGTAGTGGCTACTAGAATCTCTAGACCCCACAAAGGGATCTCTCGTGAGGATCTCACGAACTCAGCTCATCCTCTCGGCACATCCTGTATCTCTCTGAACTGCCGCAATACATGATCTGGTAAATGGTGCCCTATAATGTGGACATGTGAAATAGTCTACCCAATCAAGTACTAAGTCTGGTGGCAAAAAGAAAAATTATCATTCTTGTCTAACCACTCTGCACATCCCAGGTATAGTCTCCATGTAAACTGAACCATAGTATCAATGGCATGCCTAAAATACCTGGTATCTCCCATGTGGTGCTAAGTGTTCACCCCCACATAACAGAAGGCATAAGGAGCTCTGTTCTATACATCAAATGTAACCGATGGCCAAAAAATGGAAATGTGTTCCCACGCCCATACCATCAGGAGCATGGTACAACAACTCATGGACTGAACCTCTCGATAGGCTATATTATGCAAGTGAAAATATAACATGCCAAGGAGATAGGGACCCCAAGCATATACCTCTCATCGCTCTAACATACCTACTAGCATCTCCCCCAACCCACAGGAAAACCATGACCTCAACGGTCAGGAAGCACTATACCACCTATCAATGTACACACTAGATAATCTAGCCACCTATACCTTTGTGCCAATACACGCCATCTAATCTCATAATGATCAAACCCTAATAGTCTGACATCAACATGAGGGCAGTATCTGCACATGTCAGCAACACCCCTTTGGGTATTGTACCTCACCCTCATGCCTCTAATGGGAAGTCTCAAGATCCTATAGACATCCTCTAAGGTCATTGTTTCCTCTCCAATAGGCAAGTGAAATGACGATGTCTCTAAGTGCCACCGCTCGCACAACATTGTCAATAAACCTCAGTTCACCTGAATCTGGGGCATGCCTGTCACATGTAGAAGACCTAGGTGCCATAAGAATCATCTCTTTGCACTTTGCAAGCTATCTCGGAAATGAAAAGTTGTAGGTCTCGACTCTCATGTGTATACAGTGTCTAAAATAACCTGCAATGGCATTATACATACCTCATGTCAACATCAAACATCTATCCTAGTGCAAAATGACTAAATCAAATGCTATTCAAATGCATCATTATTTTGCAAATGTGTCATTCTTTTTTTTCAAATGCATCATTATTTTTCAAATGCGGTGAAGAAAAAAAATGTGTCATTCTTTTTTTCAAATGCATCATTATTTTTCAAATGCGGTGAAGAAAAAAAAAGTGTAATTCAATTTCACTCATGTGTCATTCTTTCTCAAATGCATCACTTTCAAATGCATATGCATGCAAAAATGAAAAATGTGTCTGCATAAATTAACTATCACATGCAACTGCATAAATCAAATAACAACTGCCTCAAAATAAATGCAAATGCATTGAAAAATAAACACATGCAGCTAATTTAAATGCAAATGTGTTATTTATCAAATGCGTTGAACTAAATACAGTTGCGTTGAACCATAAAAAACCCTATGCTAACCATCTACATAATTTTACAAATGCATTGATCCGCATGCAAATGCATCGATTGCGCACTCACATGTGGATTTTCAATAAAATGACGCATAACAAAAATAGCAAATAAACACATAAAAACTCGCACAAATTAAAAATTCAAAAGTCAAGATTAAGGTACGTATCAGAGGGTCCACGTCGGTTGGCCGCCTGAAAGTCTGGATCCTGTATGCTCGATGGTGGGTGTTCAGAACAGGAGACATTTTCACTTTGGGTGCAAAGAAAAATCTCAAATCTCAAAGCTAGGTGGGTAAAAATGAATTGGTTTTTACCCCAATTTCTATTTATACCTAGGGTTTTGGTGCCATTATTTTCTACTGGACACATCAACTTCCAACTTCAATCAACCCATACCCATCCTTAACATTTCCAACTTTAATTTCATCAACTCCACTACATTTCTAGCTATCCAATGGACTAATTGGGATCATTTCCCCATTTTTCAAAAAAAATTCAAAAAAAAATCAATTCTCCTGACCTTCACCTATTTACACTGAGGCATGATTGGGGCATATTTTTATCAATTTTCTTTGACACAATGCTAAAATGACATTGTATCAAAGAGGGGCAAATGTAGACACCAAAATCTAGTTTAAGCCTGTGACTTCAATATTCTTAATAATTTGTATTTCTTCCATGGTCATGATTAAATAATGTCAATTATTTAATTATTCTCTAAGGTCTTTATTTCTTCTATTAATTAAATAATCTTAATTATTTAATTAATTCACACTTTTCTTTATTCAATCTGATTAATTAAATAAACACTTTTTATTTAATTATGTTACTAATTAACCTTATCCTTCTTGTCAAATTAAATAAATTCTTATTTAATTTACCTTTATCATATTTAACCTATAATTAAATAAATCCTTTTATTTATTTAATTATTCATTTAAATCCCTTCGTCACTTAATTAAATAAATCTTATTTATTTAATTATTCTTCAAATATCAAATCTTGAATTAAATGAATTATTTAATTCATAAATCCTATTTTAACGCATTCCTCTATATTTAGATAATTATGCAAATTATCTAAGTATTCATTTTGACTCGACTCAACATCTATTTAAGACACTTAGTTAAATCTTGATTTAATGTATAAGTGGCTTTCTTGAGTAATCTCTTCATCAAATCATTCAATCGTATAGTGTTAACTCAATTGCGTGTACATGCAGATTAATTAAATATTCTTATTTAATTAATTAAACCTTGTGCATGCACTCGAACAAGAGTTTCTTTAATCCATCTTCATCTTTGTCATGCAAAGATAATTCTTCTACTTTTGAATACCAAACTTGAAGATTAGATCATTTATTTAATCTTTAATTCTATTTCTAATTTATATCACTCATGTCATTACTAACAATTATCAAAATGCATGTCTAATCTGTCGATCTCAACCATTCGTTGATCTTTCAATCCTGACCTATCGTTCGAATGATCAATTTTCTATAAATTGATCTATTCTTCATCATTCCAATCTCTCTCGAAACCTTATGACTTTTTGGAGCAACTATCTTGAATCTTCAATGTTTTGCTAAATCATTATCATAGGCTATACTTGCATGAACTTTGAAAATGTAAGGGCAATTATACTATAATGGAAAAATGGAGAAGGGAAATTGAGATGATACCTGGAATTACATACATATTGGGTGAGATTGTTCAGTTTATTTATGTTTTTACTTTCCTTTTTTCTATGTTGCTTAGCTTAGATTGCATTAGAGTTTTAGATTGCATTGTTTGTTTGCTCTGATATGTTTCTCTGCATTTTCTAGATGTTACACACTGCTCAAAATAGAAAGGCACACTACCTTACAAAGATTTGGATTAGATCCAAGAGAATGAACTGAAAGAATAGCATCTACAAATGCTTGATTATAGTTCCAATTAGGCTCAATAGTTGATCTTCTATCCTTCTGACTGATTTTGCACTTCTTCTCTGCTCTACTCTAACTCACACCACAAAATCTTTAATGCACAAGTGAAACTGTGCATAAATCACTCAATCACCCTTCTAATATTCACAACACACATTGACACACCTTTTACACACATAAAATGATATAATTGATCATTTATATAGATTCGCGACTAAAGATTTAATCGCTACAAGTTAGCTCCAACAAAATAGAAAAATATTTTCAACTGTCGGCTCAAATCATAAATAATATTCAATGCATATCCACAACAGTTGGCCACAACTTAGCTTAGACCAAAATCAAGATGATCGAACACAAAAACAATTGAGTAAACACTCCTCGAATATCCATGACACTTAAAATCATCTGAGTCAGCCACAAAACACTAATGAACAAAAATATACCCAATTGAATCTCCAAAATTGCATACAACTTGATATGTGGCACTGAGAATTTCGAATAACACAAGACATACATTGATCAACCTCCCATGAGATCCGCAACTCAAAATAACAATAGAAAATCTATATGTGAATCAATGAACATAGAACTGTAGGATGCTCTATTCTTCCTTGACTATCTTCAAACTATCCGATGGTAGGAGCAATTAATAACATGCATATCCAAACACCAACAAGAGTTGCCATCAATGGCAAGACTAGATAACATCTGCAATGTCTCTTGCCAATAGCTTCCTTTGTACCTTCTGAAGAAGATACAAAAGAATACCATTTCGTGGTCTAGGTCTTGTGAACCCATGTGGTTCCTAAAGAACCTGAAGCCGAGTCCCCTATGTGTTCCCTTATGGACTCTGGGGAATGTTTTTCAGATATCTATAACTATCTAAAGATTGGAAACTTCCTTGATGATGCAACAAAGAATGACTGCACTCGTGTGAAAAAGATTTCAGTTCGGGATGTTATCCTATCTTACATCCTTTATAGGAAAGCCTGTAATGGCTTGCTTCTTAGGTGTCTTACTAAAGCAGAGATACCCCTCACCCTTAAGGAAGCTCATGTGGGCTCTGGGGTGGAAATTTTGGTTGTAAATCCTTGGCAAGAAGACTAATACACATGGGATACTATTGGCAAATGATGAAACAAGATTCCTTTTACTTTGATAAAAAGTGCCACCAATGTCAGCAACACAGTCATCTCATTCATGCACCTACCCAAGATTTACAAAATCAAACTTCCCTTTGGTCATTCACTAAGTTGGGGTTGGATATTATTGGAAAAATACCACCTCCCTTTTCCAAGTGACATGCCTTTATCATTACCACTACGGATTACTTCACAAAGTAGGTTGAGGCTATCCCACTCCAATCCATGAATGCATAAGCTATTTGTAGTTTCCTTATGAATAACATCATTTCTTGATTTGGATTTCCTGCTACAGTTGTTTCTGACAATGGTACACCATTTAAAAATAAGGAAGTGAAGTAGTTCCTTGAGAAATTTCATATCCAGCATAGGTTTTCCACACCGTACTATCCATAATCTAATGGTCAAGCGAAAGCGTCTAATAAAACACTTGAGCTTATTCTTCATAAAATAGTTAACAAACATGGTAACGATTGGTACATTCAACTGACATATGCTTTATGGGCCTATCGCATGAGTGTTCGTATGGCTACAGGAACAATGCCCTATAACCTCGTGTATGGTGCCGAAGCTATCATGCCTTTGGAGTTGGAGATTCTATCTCTATGGGTTTCCCTTAAGGGGCTAATTGATAATGAGACCTATTGAGTTAACCGTTTGCATCAGCTAGAGATGCTCAATGAATTCCATTTACGATCCCTTGAACATCTTAATGCTTATCAATGGTGGTTATCTTGACAATACAATCAAAGTATGCTTCCTAGAACCTTTAAAATAGGAGATTTGGTTCTCTGCGAAAACTAGAGAAATGTAAATGTGTCACCTGACCAGAGAGGAAAGTTTAGTCCTAACTGGTTAGGCCCTTACATTGTGATCTTTGTATATGGTTCAAGCACCTATGGATTATCATCTATGGACAAAATTCCTTTAAAAGATCCTATTAATGCAATGCATCTTCGTCGATACTATATGTAGTGTTCTATGTGTCATCTATATGGTGCTCTCTCTACAAGAAGGGCAATAGCACTACATATGTTGACATTTTTCATTAACACATTATGATATTTTTTGTGTTATGAGTGACCACGTGCATGTGTGTGTTTGTCCATTAGATCGTCATTATATTTAATTAACATATAGTTATGTGTGTTTATTAAATCATATTAGCATCTAATATAGGCATACATCCAGATGAGAATATAACATCCTTAGCATTTACACAATGTACGTATCCAATGTCATGTACATGTATCGGGCCACTACTATAAAAAATGAGTGGTTGTTGAATATATGTCTATACAAAAAGATCTACAAGTATATATGAATGTATATGTATCTTGCTACAAAAAATGATAACTGATGATGAATCCCTAATCACTATGATGTGTGGCTCCCAGAGCCCTCTAGCTCTGGTGGACACTCTAGAAGTCATGGGAGGGGTTGGATGGTAGTCATGGAGCATGAGGGATGTGAGCACAATATGGATTGGCTACCTGCATCCCTATGATCTCCCCCTAAAGAGAAGATATTGTCAACTTCACCCCTCGCAACTAATCATGCAGTCATTGAACATTTGTCAGGATCACAATCATTGGCTACTCGCCAAGGTCATCGAGACTGCTCTGGAGGGCATCAAATGCATGCTCGGTGGCATCAACCCTCCTCATGGCTGCATCTCACTCAACGAGTACCATTCACAGCTCCCCTGACAACTGGTCATGCTACCCTCGGGTAGCCATCAACTCTGTAGTGAGCTAGATGATCTCTACACCCTACTCCTTGTAAGCAGTTTGTAGGCATGCAACCGACCCAAAGATGGGGACATGACGTCCCACAAGATGCTAGCCGGTACACCTCGAGAACTAATCCTTGAATCTACATAGCAGGAGAAACCTCTAAAATACACTGAGCTATGAGCCCAATCTATCCATATGCATCCTCTACAACCATAGAGAAAGAAAAAGGTATCAGTATCGCATGGCATGTATAGATACATATATCATAAGATTGAAATTACAAAACATTAACAACAAATCATGTATACTTGGGTCCCCTGGCTGCCATGTCCGATCAGGGTGAGGATCGGTGCTTGGACCCATGCCGCTAGCCTTGGTGGCCGCTAGCACCATAGCTATAGAAGAAGAGGGTGGTGCCAAAGAGATAGGTGTAGCTGGTGGGAGATACAACCTCCTTCGCTGCCTCGGCCTCAGTACTACCACCTCCTCCTCCTGTGGTGCCTCCTCCCCGACTTGATGTCAGCCTCTCCTCCTGTCCTGCTGTGGCTAGGAGAGCAAGTCCTCTTGTGGACCAAGATCTCCTCACAGAGCATCCTCACTGAAAACAAGAGTAGGACGATGTCTCTCCCACCATCGCGTGAAGTCAACTGCCACACCAAAATTTTCTACCATCGATATAAGCAATAGATCATGGTCGGGCTCATCATCAACAAAAGGGATGATATTTGTAATAGTGGGGTGAGGGTGATCCCCAAGCCTCGTTGCACTCCTATGGGACCTGGTGTATGTGGGCACATTTGCTAGTATGGTCTATGGTTAGCCATGCTTCCACATGACCTGACTCCAATAATAGGGTACTATAACAAAATCCCTCTAGATGACCAAAAAATGATCCTATTACAGGTTCCTTAGGTACCTGTTGTCATCCACATATCTGAAAATTTGATAGGGTCTCCACCAGACCCCATCCACAGTAAGGGTGTCAAACTGTAACCACCAAAACTATAGGTCTTTGAACCTCCATTGGCTCATCATGTCATTGCAGTGGGTCATGGGGATCCGATACGACCATCAATGGGGAAAAATGATTGGTTGAGTGCACATGATGTGGGAAAAGGCCCACACCAACAAAAGTGTGCACACTATGAGGCTGTGGTACTCATAGTGTACGTACCGGCCTAGCTCCTAGTAGAGGTGCATAAGCATGTTGCTCCCCAAGAAAAAATGGTCATGTGCTCCACCATCTCCTTGATCATATGGATGAGGCCCCTATGTAGGTGTGATCCTTGCCTGTCTATCATGATCCAGAAGGCAACAATAACAACCATGACTCAGTGGATTAATGGTGTTGTGGTCCTCGCATGGTCATACCAGTGTATGTAGATATGACCCATACCATCACCGTTGTTAGTCCTCCCTGTGCAGTAGAGGATTCCCTCTTATCGCTCCTGCGTTGAGAGCTACCCACCGTCCGCAAATGGGTAGCCTAAGGATCTGATAGACATCCTCGAGAGTAATGGTCATCTCTCCACATGGTAGCTGAAACAATGACGTAGTGGTGTCCCACCTCTCCATAAGGGTTTTCAGCATCCACTCATGATATCTCATCTTTGGCATGGTGAACACATGCCAGAGACTGACCCGCTCTAAGAGTGTGACCTCATCATCTAATAGGCAGTCCCTCTGGTCACAAATAAGCCAGAATACTCACCCTCTAGGATGCTCTTGAATCTTTGGGTACTCCTACCAAAAAGTAACAAAAATATGAATTAGAACATCAACATTTTGCATCAAAATAAGAAAAAATAATTAAGATTTATGTGCAACACGCATACATCTCCTGACCACCATGATCGACTTGAAGACAACAACACGTCTCTAAGACAATAGTGCACATATAAGACTACAGCACTTGTCAAGGATGACAGCGCAAGTTTTCAATGAGGGTGTAGAAAAAAGATGCCTGCACACCTCGCCAGTGGGAAAATTCTAAAAAATGCATAAAAAATTAGAACAAATGAGAGTTTGCTTCCTACCTGGTCCACCTTGTGACCCTCAGCGATGTCTAGACGTAGCTACTCCAGCCTCGGCTCCTTGTACTCTCTCCTGCTAGGAATTTTGTTGACTTTTCTCTCACAAAAGTCAACAATTTGCTCATTGTAAATAGTCAAAATGACCTTCTAGGGGCCCACCTAGGCATATATAGGCCCCCTGGGGCCCATTTTTCCTAAGACTTGTGGCTTCTTGGTTTCCCCTGAACTTGCCCCAGTAGGTTGGGGGAAAAATCAGGAGGGGGCATAAGGTCATCTCTTGATCATATTTTTCTTCTAAATCGATGACTTTTTTCTTGATCATTCCTCTCTTCGTGGTAGCTTTCTTATGATTTTTCAACGCTGACCTAAAATTTGAGTTTTGTAGGTTAGAACCTTGAACAGTTTTTGTGACCATTCTGATACTATTTATTGAGCTCAGGCACTGGGGGCACCTTTAAATCTGGTTAGCTTGGTTGTAATAGTCGTTATTGTCTCTCTCTATTGGCATGCAAATTTGTAAAATTCAAAACTTTGGATAATTTTTTTCTTTTTTTGCTTTAGTGAG
Source organism: Sequoia sempervirens (assembly GCA_007258455.2). Classification (NCBI taxonomy): domain Eukaryota; kingdom Viridiplantae; phylum Streptophyta; class Pinopsida; order Cupressales; family Cupressaceae; genus Sequoia; species Sequoia sempervirens. The sequence continues at coordinate 475,147,715 of VDFB02058242.1, forward strand.
GCTAATTTTTTTTCCACAATTGAGCCCACTAAAGTGGGGGAAAAATGTAATATCATAGAATTGCACCTCGGGGCAATTCCATATTTTGACATTTATGCCTAGCATTTATGGCACCTTGAGATATTAATGAAAAAATCCCATGGGTTAGAATTTCACAATTTTGACTCCATGTGGACAAGTGGTTGAGCAACAGAAGCCTAGCAACACATTTTCTGAGAATACAAGCTTTGGATGAATGCACAACACGCAGACGTTTGCATGGTGCACTAGCATCTTGTTCGTTTCCCAAGTTCAAAATGTGGAATCTGGAAGGTTAACCCTTGAAACACGTGTCCTGGCAGTTACACTCTGAAAGTAACAACTCTTTGTCACCCTTACAAGCATTAAAACCTCTTTCTTCCTCTCATTTGAAGGTTGGAATACATCACACTAGCTCTCCACTTGCTCCAACTTTGATATTTCCTCTTCTTTGATAGTAGTGCACTCACAGGCAAAGCCATGCTAGACTGAGGTCCTCCCAACAACACCATTAGCTCTCAAGCAAGCACTCACTGGTGGTTCTATGTGCTCCGAAGAGGGCCTTGACCCGTGGGTAACACTCTCTGTCACACTTTCCTTTTACATTCATTTGTTTACTATTTCATGGTGTGAGTTCTACTCCCGAGCAAGTATTGCTTTCACCACACACTTATCGTGGTGCAGGTTCTACTCCTGAGCAGGTATTGCTTTCACCACACACTTTGTTCACTTCTTTAGCATTCCATTCCAACTTGGTTGTCCATGGACGTGGGAACACCAAAACGGGGTCTGATTGAGGCAGGCCCCTACATAGCCATCGAAAAACTTTCTCCTTGGTCTTTTGTGTGTAGGTCACAAAAAGGGGCTTGGAGTGAAGATTTGAATGTCCAAAGAAAGGTAAGCTTTCCCCAAGCATCTTTTTATTTACCTTAGTATTTGGTTTTTTAATTAGTCAAACAGTCTTGTACGAACTACTCCTGAGTCTGGAAGTAGGATTTGTTCTTGTCCGTTGAGTTCCTAAATTCTCTATTTCTCAAGATGCCAGTGCATCTTTCAAATGACAGTGCACCGTATTGGCATCCTAGAATTGCACTAACGTCTTCTGGCCAAGAGCTCCCTATTCTGAGACAGGAATCCTTTGTTCTTGCTCCCTCAGGATCTTTGATAGTTTTTTTTGGAAGCATAACTAAATCCCAGATCTCTATTACTTCATTAATCTATTATTTTGAGGTGTATAAGGGTAGTTCATTCCCTGGTGATCTCTCAAGAAAGGAGACTCTTGTGCAGCAAATCCCTCTTATATCACAAAAAATTTAACCAATTTTTTGGACTAATTTTTAATTTGCACTAGAAAATAGGGCAATATCGGTAATCTTTTAGAATAGTAGTAGTTGATATTTCAGACATCAGCGATCAAGTTCAGCAAAAGTGACTCTATTTTGACAATGACTTTCAAAAAACAAAGACAACAATAGTGGCAATTTTGAGCAATAGTGAGCAAGATTTAAGTCAACAGTGGTAATGTTTAGATCAACAACGGAAATTTTTTCAATGACTCTATTTAAGTCAAAAGAATATCTATTTTTCAAAATTGGCCCTTTTTTCAATGACTATCATAAACTAGCGATAAAAAAAGTGAGTGTTTTAAGCAATAGTAGGTAATTTTTAGGTCAATAGCGGTACAAACTTCTGCAATAATGATTGTTTAATTTGTTTCCAATTTTATGTGATGGCAGTTTGTTGGATAATTTTCACAAGTTTAAAAAATTTGTTTGATATGATGTTTTGATGGCAAGTGATACATACAATAGATAATTTGAGATCCAATAACTTGTAGAATAATTAGTCAACACATCCTAAGAAATAAAAGATACGATCTTCTCTCTAGGCTTACCTCCCTCACCCGAAAGGGTTCTAATCAAATCTATAGAGGGAACAATTAGGATATGTCAAGGAAATGTACCATCTTGACACTCTAACACAAAAGAGGCCTTTCCCTTAATTTTTTTATTGTCTTAACTTATAGATCTGACGTGGTAAGTAACTTATGGGAATGGTGTTATTCCCATGCACTACTTTCAAAAACATTTTGAAAAAACTTCGATGACCACTAGAACAAAAGTATTTAATGAAAACCATGAACACTGTGATGCATAATTCACCAGTAAGCCACTGAAGGCTTTAAGCATTCCTTCCCAGTCCTAAAAAGGTCTAGATGAGATTAGGCACATGTCTATTATCATGCCTAGATTGAAGCTACTTTGTTTAATTTCACAACCTTTATATATCCTATTGATAAATGTACTTTTTAGAGTCACTTATATGAGTTCTCCATTGTAGGATGTATCTCATTAGCAAGCCCATCTTAAAAATGGTGACACAAAAAAAAAATCCCAAAGTGGTTCTCATCACCCAAGATCATCAAAGATGTAGGGGAAGAGGATACACACTCGACTTGCCAATCGCGGTGACTCATGGTATATAATTCACAACAATTTCATTTAAAGCCCTAAAGTTTGAAGTGTGAAAAGATATTGATCAATTCAATTTTTAAGTACAACAATTTCAAAGCATTTTAGATTTTCAAGAAGGATGTAGCAATGTGTAAATCAAAATTTATTTGTTCAACTTTATGACACCAAAAGAAATATTTCTAATCACATTGTTCATCTTAAGGAGTCAACAAATGCAACTGCGTTCATCTTTTAACCATGTAAAAATGAAAAAAAAATGATTTTAGGAGCACTTATTGAAATGTGAGAGTTTTCCTTGTTTGATTTTAAGCACCAACTGAAATATGAGAGTTTTCCTTGTTCATTTTTAAGCATCAATTGAAATATGAGTTTCCCTTGCTCAATTTTTAAGCACCAATTGAAATGTGAAAGTTGTAGGTTCAGTTTTAAAAACACCAATTGGAATGTGATAATTGTAGGTTCATTTTTAAAAACACCAATTGAAATGTGCTTTAACAACGAAAGCTTAAAAATTGAAATGGCCTTGGTTTATTCACCAACTCTACAATCAAATTGTTAGTCATTCTCATGAAAAATGTGTCATATTCTTGCAAGGGCTGCACCAACAATGTTAGAAACTTCTCCAACACACCAAATAGTCAAATGTTAGCATTAGGCAAACTTGTGAAATCAAAGAAATTTTTTGAAATTTTTGACAAATTAAGAAAATATAGCAATAGTGAACCTATTACCTACAAAAGTGAAGCTATGTCTAGGACAATAGTGGTCATTTCTGATGATAGCAACATAACTTTAGATCAATAGCAGGTTTTTTTGGGTTGAAAGTGGCTTTGTAAATGTCAGTTAAGATAACCCTGTTCAGAAACCTGCAACATAAAAGTGTCAATAGCGATCATTTTGAGAAAAAGCGACCAAGTTTAGGTCAATAGAAACCATATTTGGATCAATAGCGATTAAATAGAAGCAACAAACATTTTCAAGTTTGGAGTGAAAACCTTCTAGTTAGCAAAAGTGATTCTTCAAAAAGGCATTCACAACTGAGAACCTGCAACTGCTTATCAAAGTCAAAGAAATGTTAAAGTTAAGGACCTAGGTCCCACCAGGTGTGCTAAATGTTGTAAGGTGGGAATAAAGCAATAGGAATACAAGCAATGAATTAAACTAAATCAATCCAAAATAAGATTAAATTCCAAACCCATCCTCATGAAATGAAGTTCTAAAATAATAAAATCAACAAACAATGTAATCCTAAAGATAACATAAATTGAATCCAAAACCTTAAAACGTTACCATCCCATGTCAAAGTTGTTTTTCTATTGGAATTTGGATGTTGAATTGCTTGATTTGATATAAAGCCTCCATTGTTGTTGTTGCAAAAACTTCGATTCATGTGGATAATGGTGACCTAGAATAAGAGGATAATAATTCTCAATGTGCTTAAGAGTCAGTTGTTTAGCACTTCACTATGTAAATTTTAGATGATTTGTGAGAAGGTAGAAGATTTTTTTACATATTTTATGTTTCAAGATGAATGATCAAGATTTTATTGTAAAATATCTTGATCAACCATTGAGAACCATTGAGAGGAAATAGATTGGAAAGATTAGTGGATTTAGATTGGAATAATTGGTGGGATTGGGAAAGATAATTTGAGTGGTTAGTGAGATTGAAGAAATTAGTGGGATTAGGAAAGATAATTTGAGTGGTTAGTGGGATTGAAGAAATTAGTGGGATTGAAGAATGTAACAACCAACCACTCAATACTCAAGTAATCTCAAGAATTTACTAGAAGGTAAATAAACTTAGTAAACATGAGAGAGAATTTTTTTTTTAAAACAATTGTATATGCACCAGAATAAAGTATAACTTTTCCAAATAAATTCAAAACTGAAATTCACATGTAATCATAACTAGAATCAAGATAAGTCCTTACAATATTCATTCATATCATAAAGGATACACTTAGCATAAAGAATAGTTTTACCTCATAAGTTATGACTGTCGTAAGCCAAAATCTTGGAGTTCACTGCATTTGGAATGTTGATCTCTATCTTCTCAAGCCTCAAAGATTCTACTGCTATAGAGGGAGAGCATCATCCGAGTGCTTTTCCTCCAACCACGGACTCAAGTGGTCCCCCGCGCACTTCCTAATTGGAAGTGACCCGGACCTTCTTGAAGAGTATAGATATAAGGACTGTCAAGTTTCTCCATCTAAGTCCTAGGGATATGTCCTACAAAACACAATCGACCATACAACTCTAGATTCCTTCTAGCTAAGTATGATCATTCTGATTGGTCATGCCATCTAGATGCTCACCTCTGACTCGTCTTGGAACTGTCTCATCCTATAGATTACTTACTTTATTTGGTACTCTAGACACAAACTAGTCTATATAGAAAATCCATTCTAGCCAATCTAACTTAGAACTAATCCTTAATCTAAGATATTCAATCAATGTAAAGACTTAAGGATTTCAACCTCTTAAAAGTCCCATATTGCATCCTTGCAATATCTAGGGTTTATGACTCCCTGCCATTTTACACTCAAGATTCAATACCCAACATCTTGTTGTGTTAAATCAAGCTTCGACATTATCATAGAATCTCTTAAGGTATTATAAAGACTCTAGTCTTGTTCTATGGTTTTCTTGACCTTTCACAATCAATCGATATAAATATGTACAATGTCATGTCCGACATAAGAGTTAAAGACTTCCTATATTCTCCTTGTTTCAATACTAGGGTTTAGCTTCTCTAACCCAACACATGGAAATATCAACATCCTTGATTCTCCAAAGGTAATAACATAAGTGTAACTAATCATTCAAACAAAATACCTCTAGTCTCTCCTAGACCACTTGACATTGTTTGGAATTCACATTTTACGTACATGAATAACCATAGTATTCAAGGTATTCCTTCTCTAATGTAATATCAAAAGAATACTATCATTTCACATCAATAGTCTTGATCTAAGTCAATCTTCCAACATATGATAGGTTTTTAATATCTTATACCTCACTCGTGAGGCATGACCATTTGCAACAAGATGGCTTCAATTTATGGTGAAGTATAATAGTTTCATACTAACCATAGTATCCAACAATAAACCAGGCAGACACTTAGTGCTGCCTACAAGACAATACAACTTTCCTCTTATCTATTTTCTTCTTTTCTAACAAGGATTCAATATATCCTTTAAATACATAAAAAGGGTCTTAGTTAACATAATAACTATCAATAACAGTTAAACTCTGTTATAGGGAATTTGTGACTCCACATCACCTTATTCCATTTCTATTCATATCATAAGTCAAACCATATTCACCACCCTAGGTCTATCCATGATTCTAAATTCCAATTTAAACTATCCCATAAGATAAAATCATATTCTTAATGCTATAGGCATACCTTGCCTTGACTAAAAAGAATGGTTTCATAAAAGTTGATAGCTCAAATTACCCTTACGAGCTTTGCTAATAAACACTATTCCCATAAAGTTCACTCATAAATAAAACAAAGAATTGAAATATTGAAATAATAACCATATAGCTCTTGGTTATCAAAAGTAGAACAAATGCTAATGATTTGGCTAACATGCAAGCTTCCATATGATAAAACTATGATCAATGATGATCACACCACCTCCATTGTTGATGGTAAATAAGTACGATCATAAATATTTAATAAACCCTTCATATCCAAAATCGGGTTTCCTTGCAAGTTAAAACAAGAATTGTTTAAGGTCATATCGACCATCACCACAATCGTAGTGGTCAAATTGGTTAAATGTGCAGGCCAAAATCACTAACTGGTGCAGATACCACAGTTTGGCACTTCCTATACTATGAACGCCTTAGGCTCGACTCGATACTCTAGACTTGGCTCAGTTCTATTCTATCGACAATGATATTCGACGTGTATAAGCTGTAGTTTATATAAATGCTCAACTATAATGGCCTCAAGTCCTAGAACTATAGTATGGATTATAATGCATTAAGCTCGCTGACCTTCGTGACGTTGAGCTATAGGCATAACATGGTAAAATATTGCAATACAGCTCGACTTTCACAACTATGAGCTTTAGCATAGGTAGGAATGCAATAAATAGAAACTCAACCTCCATGGTCTCAAGTAAGTCACAGCAGGGAATATACAAATAAAATAGCTCAGTCGTAAGCCTCGAGCCTAGAAACAGTGAAGAACAGAGAGTAATACGGCCCGGTCATAAGGCCTTGAGCCTCCAAAACAAAAGGAAAAGCTCTAAAGATTAATCATGCCTAGCCGTAAGGTCTCAAACCATTACTGGTCGTATAGAATATATCAAAGATAAGGACACCACAGTAGTCAAGATAAAATCATCAACACCATATGATAGCATGCCATCGGAGTCGATATAAAAGGAACTTATAACTAAAAAATTGTATGCAAGGATAAGATTCCTTACTCTACCTGAGCAATTCTCCCAAAAATACACAAATGTTACATTTTATTGGCTCCCCTAGTCTGTAATGGCTTTCTTGTGATATGTCACAGCATTACGTGTCTTCCCACTAGGCTTGGGCTTCCTCCTTCAGTATGCACCCACTCACATAAATCTTTCCTCGGAGCTACAATGAATGCATGTAATGTACAAAGAATGGATTTCTTTCAGATGCTTTCGACACCTCAAAGCAAAGGACATTCCCTCCCCATCCCTTATTCCTGCCACTTGAAATGCACACAGGAGATGGATCTCTCCCGCAAACAAGTGTCATTTTTAATTCTTATTGTGCACTCTCCTTCACTCTCACCCCAAGAGGAGTCATCCCTTAAGCTATGTATTTTTTTTTAGTGTAGACAGGAGACAGGTCCTAATATTTTTGCCCCTATCACCCGATGTCACACTATCAAACTTATTTCATGCAAAATTTCATGTCCATGAACAGACCAAGGACTCTTTTTTCTCTTGATGCCTCCCCCCATTATAACTGTTTCTTGAATGATACTTAAGACCATTACCGGCAGTTGCAACAGCACTCAAGCATGCATGGGTGACTCGGCAAGTGACAACGACCAATCATTGATCATGCCATCATGGTACGAGTTGATAAGCATTGAGATTCGATGATATTAGCGTAATGATAAATAACTATATATATATATAAAGAACTGTCACCTCTTAATGCTATGTCGTGTCCTATGGGATTTGCATAAGGCATATAAACTATGAAATACATATAAACATAAAAGTTAAAGCCATCACTAAAGATTCTAAGGGTTGAACAATTTTCTTCAAAGCAATTTTCCCTTCTTATCGTTACATCGTCTAACTAGTATATTCATCAAATGAAAGAATTCAACGATGACCATAAATGATCAACATCCATAAGTAATATCATAATGAGAGTCATTAAGTTAAATCATTTAAGGATTCAACATATATAGATGACAATCATTTAGAAACTAAGAGTTGGTAATACAATCTTACATGATTGATGATGTTGATCTTTGATGTCTCTCGGGTGTATTCACCCCATAAAACGAACTCAAGGATGATTGTCATAATGACTTCCTTTTACAAGGAATCAGGCTACAATAATAGTTCCATGACCTACTAAGCCAATTCAAACTATTATAAAGAATAGACAATAATGAACAACCAATTTTGCAATTGATGTCATGACATAAACTCATTACGACATAAGAAACATCATGCTTGACAAAAAATTGTCTCAGTCGTAAAACAACTAATATTCAACCTTGATGATGTCACTATCCCCAAAACGACTAGGTTGACGTTAACCAACTAGAAATAGACTTTAGATGGTGGCAACCTGTTCTATTCCTTATATCTATTCTTTTCTCTCTGATGATGCTCTCCCTCCCTTTCTCAGAGGGTAGAAACCTGATTCCAAAATGCAACTTTCCTTCACCAACTAAATATTAGTGTATTAATAATCATTTCATAATCCTCATGAAGTCATCACATCTTGACAACTTTTAAACACGTGCCAATTTTAGTGAAATAAACGTAACTTAAGATACATTGATTTTTCTAGACATTTTTCCTAAACATCTAATCATTGAATCATGCGTAATCATCTACTAATTACTTCAAAAGTAAAAAGTAAAAGAGATTTAAAGTTAGGGATGTAACAAAGAAATTAGTGGGATTGAAGAATAGATGAGTTATTAACCCGTTAGAGCAAGAAATCAATGATTGTGATTTGCTCAATCAAAAAGGAGGGTGAGGATAATTAATTAATATTAGGAGATAAACATGCAAGTTATGTTTGACCTTAACAAATAAAGTTGCATTTATTTGTTGACTATGTTGAATGATTTTGAATAATTAATTTAATTATTCAGGTTTAGAGAGGGGAAAGTGATTTAATTAAATTATTAAGTGGTAACAATTTAACTGATTTAGACGAATAGGGTTTATTAGCAACATAATTAAATAATTGATGTTTATTAAATTAATCAGGATGAATAAAGTTAGATTAATGGTGAAATGGTGAATAAATTAAATAATTAAAGATTATTCAATTAATAGAGGAAAATAGGGGTTTTGATGCAAATGATGTGAAATGCAATGATATTAGTGATAATGATGCTGAGAATGAAAAAATGTCATTCAAGATGTGTGATATGCGTTAGGTCATTTTACATGTCTACAATTTTTGTAACCAAATTTTCTCATGAGTTGACAAGATGTAAGTCTTCAAATGCAACAATAAATAATTTATCTTCAAAATCCTTTCAATCGTCTTCAACTTGAAATCTACACATTCATAAAGAGAGGAAATGTTGGACCATTTTAGGGGCTTGCCTCAGTCAAACCCTATGTAAGTGTTTCCACTTCCATAATGATAAATTTCCATAATGAAAGGGAAAGAATGATGAAATCACAAGGTGTTGCAACTCACCACCCTTCAATGGCTTCCTTGAAGGACTAAAGTCATACACATCACCTCAAGGACCTAGATCTTGATTTCTTAATTTTGCTTGTGTTTGGTGTGGAGCCTAATCAGTCTCCAAGTGGAATATTGTTGGTATGTAGTGACTAATCATGCAATCATTGTACACTCCTAACAAGAAATGGGGTTCAAGGTATGGCCCTGAAAAAAAAATCATTAACACGTCAAGTTTTTTTCCTGTTGACACATCAAGGTTTTCCTTTTGACACGTCAAGGTTTTTTCCCGTTAACACATCAAGGTTTTCCCATTAACATGCCAATTGAAAAAGACCTTATAAAACCCTAATTCTAGAAGATTCCAAAAGGCTTGTTATAAGCAGTTGGGATGTATGTTGCAGCATGGTGTTTGTGAGATTGTAATCTTTTTTTCACTAGATAATAAAATCACTAGATGACTGAGTTTTTGTGGATGTAACCCATATTGGGTGAACCACATTAATTTTTGTGACCTCTTTTTTGTTATTCTTCATAGTTATTTCTAGGTTATTTAATCTACATATAATTGTTAATGTTTATTGCTCAAATCTGCCTGAATCCTAACAACTGGTATTAGAGCTATGTGTATTTTGGTCGATTGGAAAGAAACCTCTAGATTTGAGTGGGAGCAATGGAAGAAGGAAAATTCAAGGTTAAGAAGTTCAACTACCATAATTATAAATGATGGAAGATGCAGATGAAAGATTATTTGTATCAAAAGGATCTATGGTGGCCATTGCAAGGAAAATCAAAGAAAGAAGTTGTGATGTCTAATGAAGAATGGGAGATTCTAGATAGAACGACACTGGGAACCATTCGGTTATGCCTGGAACCATCTATGACTTCCAATATAATAGAAGTAAAGACAATAGAGAATTTGATGACAAATTTGGCTAAATTGTATAAAAAACCCTCAGCCTCAAATAAGGTATTTCTCATGAAGCATTTGTTTGATCTGAAAATGATTGAAGGTGGATCTATGATAGATCATTTAAATGAATTTGATACAATTAATAGTTAGTTAACTTCTATAAAAGTTATTTTTGATGAAGAGGTGAGGGCTCTCTTGGTTTTATGTTCTTTTCCAGAAAGCTAGAATATCTTGGTAATGGTCGTAAGTAACTCTGTCTCTGGTTCAAATACATTAAAATTTGATGATGTTGTTAGTGTTATCCTTGCAAGAAAATGCAACAGAAAAGCACAAGTGAGAGTTCAACATCGAGTAATGCTTTGACTATAGAGAATAGGGGAAGAACAAAGGAGAGAGGGAAATCCCAATCAATCATGGGAAGTCACAAGGGAATTCGACGAAAGGAAGATCTAAATCCAGAGGAAGAATGGATTGTTGGCACTGTGGAAAGCCAGGACACTTGAAGAAGGATTGTTGGTATCGAAAGGGAAAACAAGGAGACAGACAACATGATGACAGTAAGGAAGCTAATGTTGCAAGTGATAAATTATAGGATGCTTTAATTTTATGTTTAGATAATGCTAATGGTTCCTAGGTAATAGATTAAGGGGCTTTATTTCATGCCACACCCCATAGGAAATATTTTGTAGATTATGTTCAAGGTGATTTTGGAAACATATATTTGGGTGATGATGAACCCTATCAGATTGTTGGAAAAGGAAAGATAAAAATCAAGTTGCAAAATGGAAATGAATGGTTGCTACATGGGGTAAGACATATTCCAAATTTGAGAAGGAATTTAATTTATGCAGGACAACTAGGTAATGAAGGCTACATAGCTACCTTTTCAGACAAAATTTGGAAGGTCACTAAAGGTGCATTAGTAGTCTCTAAAGGTGAAAAGGTAGGCACATTGTATTTTTGTATTGGTAATAATTACTCTACCTTACCTACTACAAAAATAGTTGCTACTAAGACAATTATAGCAATTGCTACAAGGACAAAAACAAAATTATGGCACCATAGACTTGGGCACATGAGTGATAAAGGGATGAAGATCCTTCACTCCAAAAAGTTGCTACCAAGTCTAAAGCAGATTGACTTGGAGTTTAGTGAAAATTTTGTTTATGGAAAATAGAAAAGACTCTAATTTCTCAAACTTGGGAAAGAGAAGAAGAGTGAGAAATTGAGCTTGTGCACTCAGATGTATGGGGACCAACTCAGGTATCTTATCTTGGTGGCTCAAGATTGCTATTATGTTACTTTTATTGATGATGCAACTAGGAAAACATGGGTGTATTTCCTAAAACAAAAATCAATTTTATTTGAAACTTTTAAAAAGTGGAAAAAAATTTCTGAGAATGAGATAGGAAAAAAGTTGAAGTATCTCAGATTTGATAATGGAGGTGAGTATTGAAGCATAGAATTTGAAAATTATTGTTCATACAATAGAATTCGTAGGAAAAAAATGGCTCCTGGAACCCCACAAGAAAATGGTGTGTCTGAGAGGATGAATAGGACCATTATGCAGCATGCAAGGAGCATGAGATTGCATGTTTGACTACCCTTACAATTTTGGGAGGATGTTGTACATACTATTGTTTATTTAATAAATACGAGACCTTCAAATCCTTTAAATGGTGGCATTCTAGAGGAAGCTTGGATGAGTAAAAAGGTAAAATATTCATTTATGAAAACTTTTGGTTGTGAAGCTTTTTCCCATGTTGATATTGAAAATAGAATCAAAATTGAGGCTAAGTCTAAAAATGTACCTTCATTGGATATGGAGTAGATGAATTTTGTTATTAGTTATGGGATTATGAAAATCATAAAATCATTAGGGGCAAAGATGTTATATTCAATGAGAAGGTCATGTATAAGGATCATCTGTAAGAAAAGAAGTATGAACAGGCCAAACGTGAATATGTGGTGTTGGATTAGATTCCAAAAAATAAAATGCCAATGGTGTCTGATGCTTAGCAACAAGTTATCCCACATACTCTTGCAAGTGTTAAACATTCTACAAGAATAACTAGACCTCCAAAAATATTTTCTCCATCGTTATATTCTATATTATTAACTAATTTTGGTGAACCTGAAGGTTATGAAGAAGTAATGCAGGTAGATACCAAAAAGCAGTGGGAGTTAGGCATAAAAGAGGAAATGGATTCCTTGTTGCAGAATCAGACTTGGTACTTAGTCCAATTGCCTGTAGATAAAAGAGCATTTCCAAATAAATGGGTTTATAGGTTAAAGGAAGAATATGGAGGTAAGAAAATATATAAGGCCAAACTCGTGGTAAAAGGTTTTACATAGAAAAAAGGTATAGATTTTGTTGAAATATTTTCTCTGATTGTAAATATGACTTCTATTAGAACCATTCTAAGTCTTGTGGCTACAGAAGACTTGCATCTTGAAGAGCTAGATGTGAAAACAACATTTCTCCATGGGGATTTGGAATAGTAAATATACATGCAACAACCATAGGGATATGAGGTCAAGGGTAAGGAGGAATTTGTGTGTAGGCTAAAGAAGAGTTTGTATGGCCTGAAGCAAGAACCTTGGCAATGGTATTTGAAATTTGAAAGTTTTATGGCTAAATAAGGTTACAAAAGATGTCATTTTGATTATTGTGTTTGTTTTAATAAATTGGGTAATGGTGGCTATATTATCCTATTGCTTTATGTTGATGGCATGCTTGTTGTCAGGTCTAACATGCAACATATTAATGAACTTAAGCAAAAAATAGGAAATTCATTTGACATGAAGGTTTGGGTGCATCAAAACAAATCCTTGGTATGAGGATCACACGGGATAGGACAAACAAAATATTATTTTTGTCTCAAAGTGAGTATGTAGAGAAGGTGTTGAAAAGGTTTAACATGCAAAATGCAAAAGTAGTTAGTACACCTTTGCCTATTCATTTTAAGTTGACTAAGGAGATGCATCCAATGACACAAGAGGAGGAAGAAAAAATGTCTAAGATACCATATGCATCAATAGTTGGTAGCTTGATGTATGCAATGGTATGCACAAGGCCATATATTGCACATGCAGTGGGAGTTATGAGCAAGTATATGAGCAATATGGGAATGGAACATTGGAATGTAGTAAAATGGGTTCTCCGATATTTGAGAGGTACTACTTCAAAGAAACTATATTTTGGAGGAAAAAATTATGCGCTAAAAGGATATGTTGACTCTAATATAGTGGGTCATATTGATACCAAGATGAGTACTACAGGGTATGTTTTTACTATAGGAGGTACTATAGTCAGTTGGATTTCAAGGTTGCAAAAGGTTGTTGCACTTTCAACCACTGAAGCTAAGTATGTTGCTACTACAGAAGCTAGCAAGGAGATGATTTGGTTACAATGACAAGAAGATATCCCTTTGTACACTAATAGCCAAAGTGGCATTCATCTTGCTAAGTGTAGACACTAAAAAAATGTTCTGAATGATATCATACACTTGAATCAGGTATACTAACATCATTTCATCTCGAAACCCATCCTCTTTTTTCTTAATTGATTAAATTATCCTAGCTATTTGATTAATTATATTATTTGGATTTATTAATGTAATTAATTTAATCAAGTTAATTCACTCTTTTTCAAGCTAACACTTCATCTTGTTAAATTAAATAAATCAAACTATTTAATTTAAATCCGTGAATATTCTTATTTAATTAAATAACCCTAATTTATTTAATTAAATGTCATTCTACCTTTCCCCCATTCATTAAATCATTTTATTGAATGAATATCATCTAATTATGCTAATTCCCCTAATTACATAATTAATATTGTTTAATTATCAATTAAATCTAATTCCCCCTCACTTTCAAGAGAATATTCCTCCTTTGCACATTCCTCCAAAAGGAATATTCCCATAGAATATTCCTCCCCCTTTTGCACAATTTAATTTAATTTTAATTGACTAAATTATCCTTTTTCCTCACCCATGAGAAGAATATTCTCTCTCCTCACTCATTTGAAAAAGGGGATTATTCCTTTTTCTCAACAAACTTACTTAGCTTCTTGAGCAAGTAAACTTGTGACCTCTTGGACCAGTTGAAAGTGTGTTTGTTTGAAGGAATGTTAACCCTTGATTAAATCTCATCTTGCATTCTCATCCATTGATGAGAATCCATGATCCATTCCTCCAACTTCTTCCATCCTTGACCATTGATTATCCTTTTTTACCTAAACTCTTCATTTCTCATTTACTCTCCTATAAATAGGTAACTATTTGGAGAGAAATGGATCCATCTTTTAACATCAAAGTTATGCTATTAAAATAACTCACTCACACTCATATTTAGCACACATTTAGCATCTTTTAGTTCATTTTAATTTCATTAATTAGCTTTAAGCTTCCATTAATGGCTTCCATGATCACATAATGCATCCATTTAGTTTATTTTTTAATTAGGGTTTGAATATTTTAGTTTAGATTTCATCTAGATTAGCTTATCATTTGCATATCTTCATCATTTTAGCATAAAAATCATGTCTAAGTAGCTTACATCATGCTCATTTAGATTAAAATCATGTTTTCATACACATGTCACAATTGTTCCATCAATTTTCTTTAATAAGACTAATTGGAACAAGCTCATTCATCCACGGGATTGGGAAAGGGTCACTATTTCAAATCAACACGACACCACTCCCCCAACGAATATGTTTTAGATAGATTAGAGTAGGCATTTTAAACCGTTCATAGTTTAGTATGCTCAATTTTGATAAATGTTTGGTTTAACTTTCATTTGAATGATCCTATTGCGATTTGACGTTAATGGCTTTCTTATGCTTCGATTCTTCATGGATCAATTGTAATCGGCCCATACTAATCCGTCTAACCACATTCTAGCACTAGGAGGGAAAAACTAATCAAATTTAATCAATTTCTATCTTGAATTCTATTTTTTCTGACTCTTGCAGGATACAGTGACGCTCAAAGGAATTTTAGTGACACCTTTGTTGGGTATCACCATATAGCAACACTATTGTCATCTAAAACAACAAAACCTATTTAATACCCTTGTGTTGATTAAAACAAATGGCAACATGGAATACTTTTAGAGGCATCGAAGATTTATAAATGGTGATGCTCCTCAAATAGTGACACTATCGTCGTCACTAGTTTTCATGTAGAACGACACCCAAATTCACTAGAGCGACGCCCAACTCTGGTAAGAAAATTGACAATCATTTTTCAGCATGTGTTTTAATTTTTTTGCTTCATCAGATTACTAACATGCCTCTAATGTTGTTCTAGTTTTTAGGCTAACTGGGTTTTGCAGGTTGGACAATAAAAGGCAAAGTGAAGAAACATTCTTATCTTTCTATCCTATAATTGTAACAAATATTTTGACACTTTTGGGGCAATTATAACCCACTTATTATGCTTTTCATTTTATGCTTTAGGACCACACTAACTTTCAGTTGGATCTAAAAAATAATGCTCAAACGGGACTAAAATTGAACCCTCACTTCATCATTTTACTTTGGGTTTAAAATTGAACAAAACAACTTAACATTTTGTTTGGTGCATAAAATGAATTCATCTTAGCTTTAGGGGTTAAAATTAATGAGTGTTTGTTATGCTTTGATTTACATCTTTGTTATTGAATGCGTATGCAATTCTCTCGTGCCACTCGATGATCTTGAGAATCAAAAACATTCCATAACACTTTGTATAATCACCTACATTTTTCAATTTGGATTAAAAATGAACCCCATGCTAGTGTAGGGAAAAGGAATGGTGTGTTGGGAATAGGATGCCATTTAATTGCAATCCTAAACATATTTCATGTATCTCCTAAGTCCTTGGAAACTGTTCCCCAACACTAGGATTAGAAAGAGATTAAATTTGAATGAAATGAATATGTAAATTGACATTTGTGATTATTCCTAAATGATAGGAACATGTGGGGACATCCAAGAAGAGCTCGTACAAGATAGGAGCACATGGGGTTCCCACATGGAAGGTGGAACCCACCTTGCTTAATTTAACTATTTAGAGGATTGATAACACTTCAATAATGAATATTTAGATCCTACAAATTAGGGATTCATATTTACATGAGCGGAGTGGCACTCATGTAAATATCTTCAGTTTAGTTCAATTCAGTTTAGTTCAGTTATGGTTTAGTTATCTTCAATTGTATGTAGTTATTTTTAGTTGAATGCTAGTTGACTTGAGCTGACTTGAGTTGCATGACTAATGACTTTAGTTGCATGACAAATAACAGGTGGATACTTTCAGTTAAGTGGGGATGATCAATCATGCATAATGTTTGCATGAATTGGTGGAGAGATATGTTTCAGTTAACTAAGATTGACTTGGGACCACCTTGGGAACACAAGTTGGCATCTTTGAGTTAACACCTTTTGCATGAAAAGATATTTACAAGGCTCAATCAAGTGGGCCTATTCTTGGGTGCCAACTTTGAAGTGAAGTTTGCAAGATATTTTCTTGACCAAATTTTACTTAAGTGTTTAGTTTGGGGTGCCTAAATTGAGGAAGACTTTGGTTTGACTTCAGATTACATGGTGGAACTCTACTTGCCCAATCTAGGTGTAGATTTTTGTGCCAAGCTTTATGCTCTTGTATTTTACAACTCTTATGAGTTTTACATGCTCATTAAATTGTCTATTAATTGCAGAAAGTGTATGAGAGTTCCATGAGAGTTTATTGTAGGTTGTGAAGAAGGATTGTTGAAGGCAAGGAAGCATATCAATCAAGGATTGATACAATATTATTGTAATCTTGTTTTAAGGTGAAATAATACAAGCACTATTGATTCTGGTGGAGTTTTTTCCTGAAAGGGTTTCTCCACGTATATGTTGTGTCACTTCTATCTTCTTGTCTCATTCTTCTACAATCTTTTGTCTCTTTCTACAATTGGTAAAATTGATCTAAACAAATTAATCATACAAAAAGAATTGTAACAAAGAACACTTAATTAGATCTACAGTCTCATAGTTTTACAAGTTTTAAGCTACAATATTACCTTCATTTTCAACATTTGGTATCAGAGCTAATGGTTGGTTAGGGTTTGGGAAGCCTTTCTCTTAAAAGTTTGAAGGTTTTTTGGTTGTAGTGGGAGCTTTGTAAAAGAAGTGTGTTACAATGAGTTCTACTTCTTGTCTAGTAATTGAAAGATTCAATGGATCTGGCTATGATATGTGGAAAATAAAAATGGAGTTGTATGTGTGGACAATGATTTTGGGTTGCCCACACTTGCCTTAGCTCCTTCTAGGGTTTTTCACCTAAAAGGAGAAAGGGGGAGAAGTGAATGGGGTCCAAAATGAAAATGTCTACACTAAAATGTAATGTAAATGTAATTTTATATGCCTAATTATGATGTACTAATGCTCTAATCTGAAAAGAAAATGATCTAATGATGCTAAACCTAAGAAATGCAAAGTGCTAGAAAACACATTGTGATATGCAGAAAGATGAAACAAATGCAATAAATGACAAAATAAAGATGCAAGAAAAAAACTATGCACCTGGAAACTAATGAAGAGTTGACTGGGGATTGCAGAGACCTCTAAAATTCTAGAAATTTTTATTTTTGAGCCAACTGGGACAATTATGTGTCAGGCTAGGCGACTTAGTCCGAGATCAGGGAAATTGCCCAGAAAGTTGTTTCTGCCAAATGGGTATCTGAAACTATAAAAATTATTGAAAAATTAGTGCAGTTGGACTAAGTCACCACTATGGGTGACTTAGTCCACTTTGGATTTTTTGCAAATTTGAAAGTGGAAACGGAAGCCCACAACCTACACTCTATTTTTTGACAGAAATCCAGATTTGAATCTTCAAAAAACCATTAAGTCTAAAGATAGAGAGAAAATTGAAGATGGAATCACTTTGAAAACAAGTCGTTAGGTGTGATTTGATGGCTAGTTGCATCTCCTCAACCTAGATTTCTCTATGATTCACCATAGGCATCCATGATCAACCCTTTGCAATATGAGATCTTGAATAAAAAGTGAGCTTGAAGACCTGAAAAAACCATAGTTTGTTGTCGTAAAACTTCAACTTTGTTGTAGAAAGACTAATGAAACTTCTTGTGAAAGATGCTTTGCTCTTGAGTCTTGATTTTTTCTTTGTAAAAATGACTAGGAGATGTGAAAAATGACCTAAAAACATGTATTTATAAGCATTAACACTAAATTACTCATTATTTTAACTTCATAGGCCGACATCCCTCAAAATTTTGAATTAGGTTGGTAATTTTCCCGTTCAAAAGTGGAAATTACCCCAAAAGGGACTAAGTCGCCACCTTGGGCAACTTAGTCCCACCAGGAATTTTGTTGGTGGGTTTCACGAAATTTGAGTGGTTTAGATGTTATTTGTTGGGATTTGAGTGATTTGTGAGTGAAATAGGCAGGTAAGTGCACCAAGATGGTTCCCAAAAAGGGGGCTTAAGTGGCCACTTTTTTTCTGAAATCAGGAAATGTTGACCTTGGACGTGAAATTGAGGATAGTTACACTCAAAATTTTGAGATGGAACAAAACAAGGATCAAAGTGCTCTGAGTCTACTTTCTAAACTACTAATTTATTTTGAAAATGGTTGAGATTAAGGGGGGTTCAAAAGAGGGATGTACACAAATTGGTGGTGTGTTTTTTTTAGAAAAACATAACATAGCAACTCTTGTACACGACCTGAGCATGGTGAACTTTTTTAGAGTATTTTTAAAATCGCTATGGTCAGAAGTTAGCTAACAACATCTAGTTGATGCACAATTTTTTTGATAATTTTTTAATCAATATTTGATTTTTTACTAATTTTCTAAGTGGGAACTTCCTAAAAAGCAAAATTTTGGTTGTGCTCCCTTGACAAATTTTTAAAAATAATTGATTTTTTTTCTTTTTTTTTTTATATAATTTGTATAATGGAGTCTAGTTTCTAAAAATGTAATTTATTTGAAATTTTGATGAATGGTTAATTTATAACAAAAAAAACACCAAACACTTTTTTTTAGCAAAAAATAGACATACAAACAAAAGAAATTATGGATGAAAGGCTTAACATTGTCAAAAACTGAAAAAAATTACATTTTTGGACACCTAAGAGAGAACCTAACATTACCCATGTGTTTGATTTTGTCAATATTGAACTAGATGCAATCTTGATGGTGAGCACGAACTCGATTATGTGAAAAATTGTAGAATTTGCAAAAACACATCTCTAGCCTTGTTGGGAATGCCCTCCAAACCTTTGGGTTGGTATCCCAAGGAAAATAATTTCAATTTTTTCTTTTTTTTAATGCAAAATAACATGAGCGTGTTATAATGTGCTCGCATTATAATGTGAGCACGTTTTCTAAAACTTTTTTCAAAAATGGCCACAAAATTGGTACCCAACTTCATGCACCCGCAAAGGCCTTAAAGTCCAAAATCATGAGCATTAGGAGCCTAGAAATACCATTTTTAAGGGGTGATTGATACAAGGTGTCCAAAGTAGGACCATTTTATCACAAAATTGTCTCTTTCTTCAAGAGTATACAATTTTTGGTGACATAGTATGTAAAATTTAACACATGTATTTAGGATGATGGTTGTAAGACCTAGTATGGCTTGCTCAATCCCTAAAAGGAAAGGCCTAGTAAGAGAGGATTTCTCCTAGGTGGTAAGGGGGGGATTGTTGGGTTAAACTAGTTCTTGGGTTAGAGTTAGTGGATTAACCCTTAGTGGTCTTTAGCACATGGTTTTGTGCTAGTTGTATTGGTCCATGGTTTTGGAGCTCATGGTTTTGAGCCCATGGTTTTGCATGTATGGAAGTCTATATAATGGCTTGATTACTCCATTGTAAGTGTATTTGGTAGTTTGATGTATGCAATAGTTTGTACAAGACTAGATATAGCCCAAGTAGTGGGTGTTCTAAGTAGGTTTATGTTTGACCCTAGTAAAGAACATCAGACTTATGTTAAGAGGGTGTTTAGATATTTATGAGGTATTTATTATTACTATTTGGTTTATCATGGTGCTAATGATATTGATATTATGCACAGATCATTGGACATAGAGGGTTTTGTTGATTCAGATTGGGTAGGAGACCTAGATAGTTGGAGGTCGACAAGTGGCTATATGTTTACTTTGTTTGGAGCTATGGTTAGTTGGATGAGTAAGAGGGAGCCCATAGTTGCTTTGTCCACCATAGAAGTAGAGTGCATGGCTGATACACATTCCTCTAAAGAGGTAGTTTGGTTATAGAGACTTGGGAAAGGTATTGGTTTTAATTGCAAGCAAATTAGACTTGAATGTGATAGTCAGAGTGTTATTTATTTAGCCAAAAATCCTATGTATCATGCTCGTACTAAGCATATTGATGTTCAGTATCACTTTGTGTGAGAAATGGTTTAGAGTGGGAAGGTATTGATTGAGAAAATTGACACTTTGATCAATGTCTTAGATTATCTTATGAAACCAGTTCCTACAGATAAGTTCTCTTGGTGCAGGAAGGCCATTGGCCTTGAGTCCTATACTTGATTTATAATAATGATTCCTTGTTTAGAATAATTGCAATGTATAATGTCAAGTGGGAGAATGTTGGGAATAGGATGTCATTTAATTGCAATCCTAAACATATTTCATGTATCTCCTAAGTCCTTAGAAAGTGTTCCCCAACACTAGGATTAGAAAGAGATTAAATTTGAATGAAATGAACATGTAAATTAACATTTGTGATTATTCCTAAATGATAGGAACATGTGGGGATGTCCAAGAAGAGCTCCTACAAGATAGGAGCACATGGGGCACCCACATGGAAGGTGGAACCCACCTTGATTAAGTTAACTATTTGGAGGATTGATAACACTTCAATAATGCATGTTTAGATCTTACAAATTAGGGATTGATATTTACATGAGTGGAGTGGCACTATCAGTTCAGTTATGGTTCAGTTACCTTCAGTTGAGTTGAATGCTAGTTGACTTGAGTTGACTTGAGTTGCATGACAGATAACAAGTGGATACTTCAGTTAAGTGAGGAGATCAATCATGCATAATGTTTGCATGAATTGGTGGAGAGATATGTTTCAGTTAACTAAGATTGACTTGGGACCACCTTGGGCACGCAAGTTGGCATCTTTGAGTTAACACCTTTTTCATGAGAATATATTTACAAGGCTCAATCAAGTGGGCCTATTCTTGGGCACCAACTTTGAAGTGAAGTTTGCAAGATATTTTCTTGACCAAATTTTAGTTAAGTGTTCAGTTTGGGGTGCCTAAATTGAGGAAGACTTTGGTTTGACTTCAGATTACATGGTGGAACTCTACTTGCCCAATATAGGTGTAGATTTTTTTGAGGAGCTTTATGCTCTTGTATTGTACAACTCTTATGATTTTTACATGCTCATTAAATTGTCTATTAATTGTAGCAAGAGTATGAGAGTTCCATGAGAGTTTATTGCAGATTATGAAGAAGGATTGTTGAAGGAAAGGAAGAATATCAATCAAGGATTGATACAATATTATTGTAATCTTGTTCTAAGGTTAAATAATACAAGCATTATTAATTTTGGTGGAGTTTTTTTCCTGAAAGGGTTTCTCCACGTATATGTTGTGTCACTTCTATCTTCTTGTCTCATTCTTCTACAATCTTATGTCTCTTTCTACAATTGGTAAAATTGATCTAAACAGATTAATCATACACAAAGAATTGTGACAAAGAACACTTAATTAGATCTACAGTCTCATAGTTTTACAAGTTTTAAGCTATAATATTACCTTCTTTTTCATGGTGTGTGTTCTCTCCTTGTTTCATGTGAACTGGGAGATTGAACTACAAATGTACTTCCTTTCTTTTATTTATCTTTAGAGGGCCTGCCTCCCCACTTTGAAAGGAGGGAATGACCCAAGTGGTAATGAGTTAAAGCCAAGCTCTTTCAAGTCACTATATAAAAATGTGTTTGTGACAAAAGTTGTAAACAACAAGTGCAGATGCATCATACCAACAAGTGTCACCCTTAGTATGTATGTAATACCTTAAAATATCTTATTAGGAAGAGATTGGGAGGCCTCTTGATTCACCATAGTCTTGAGCTAATCTTGCTGCATGTATGGTCACCTTGAAGGAAAACCCTTATTATGAAAGAACTGTTTAAAAGCCAAAAACATTTATGCTTGTTGGTGCAGGAACGATTGTTCTAAAGTTGCCCCACATTTTACTATTCAATTGTCGAAATAGGAAAATCCTTAGGATCTTTGGATCTTCAAGATTTGAGATTTGGTGGTCCCAAGAAGTGTGTGTCGTGGAGGGGAGCCAGTGTCACCAAATCTCTATTTGTTCGCATTATTTTAGTGTTTGGAGAAATCCAAGTGGGGATTCAACAAGTAGTATCTTTTGAACCTAAGGCCTAAGGTTGTAAATGTTTGTGATTCAGTTTAATACTTTGCTCGGTTCCAAAAAATTACAAACAAACATCAACAAAGTCTTTTCAAAATTTCAAACCCTTTGGTCTAAATATGGATATCCTTTGACAAAACCTTGATATTAATGTTTTTCCTAAGAATGTATTCCTAGGCTTCTAATTATTTTGGTTTATATCTCAATCCATATTTCCCAAAGTTAACATAGGAAACTATGGCTTGAACTTCATCCTTTTCACAAAATGGATCTCATGAAATTTATGATTTTTTTGACATAAACATCTAGTTTGAACTTAATCAAGACAAGTGTGTGGTAAAAGAAACTCACTTAAGCAAGATAAATTGAAAAATTGAACCCCACATGATTACTTGGAGACCGATCGCTCTCGTTGAACAACCCAACCTCGAAGGTGTTATCATTCAGCCAAACTTTGAACTCATTAAAGAAGAATAAACTGATATAATTAGTTAGTTTGAGAAGCTTCACTTTTAAAACCAAGAAAACACAAGCCCAGTGGAGAAATGCAACATACATCATAGATGAAGAAGAGGAAAAAGTAGATATTGTGGCTGGAAGACCCATATTACCACCACCTGCATGGAAATAAATACCCTCTTTGTTAAATGATCTCATGTAAAATCAAAATCCCTAAGAGAAGGTCTACATGTTTCTATTTCAAACTTAAACATCATAGTTCAAAATACATTAGAAGACGTATCCAAAATAGTACCGCAACAAGAACAAATTAGCAACAAGGTTTTAAAGACTTATCCCATTGAATAATTTGGACATGTATGCTTAATAAGAACCCCTCATTTAAGTCAAAACATTGGTCTTTTAAACAACCATATGCTTTTCTAAATGATCTCACACAAAATCAGAATCCCCAAGAGAAGGTCTACAGGTCATCAGTTTAAACTTAAGCATCTTAGTCCAAAAGCTCTTAGGAAACACCTGTTACCTGATTTTGCTTCTAGCTCAATCAGGTAGAGCTGAGATTTTGTTTGCAAATAAAAGATAAAGGTATACATTTAATTCTACTAAGTTATATTCATATGCACAAAGGTATTATCAAGTGATTTACAATTCATTCTACAAATGCTTACATCTTGAAGAAATGAAATCAATGGATTTTGCATTAAATATTGTCTTTTATTGATAAATACAAATGTATGGTTTCCCACACAAGTCATGGGAATAACTATTTCAATACAAAATAGGAAATAAACTGTACATTTGAAGATTTGAAACAGTAAGAAAAGAAGCATATGGAAAGAGTAGGGATTCGTCATTGCCTGGATGATGAACACCAGGTTGCAAAGTTGCATCCTTGTCCAGCCCCTCCTACTTGATTTCTCCAAAGGTTGTTTTCTTGCTGCTCCAATAATGCCTACATAAGATGAGAGTGGTTGTGTTAAAGCTTGGGACCTGTAATCTCTACATATGACACATCAACAAATATATAGTCTATTATCATAAGGCATTGAAATAGTTTGTGATATCACAGAGACTAAGAACTAGAGGATTATCATCAGTAAGTGTCATATATTGTGCTCCATTGTTTTAACTAACATGTTTGTTCACTGTGCAGGTATAGGTGAAATTTTCATTTGTTGGATCATTCTATTTGATGTCATAGTATATGGAGTGAAATGGGCTCCCACAAGGGTTGAGCCCAGCATGCTGCCTTCATGTTATAAAGAGGGATGAGAATGAAATAAAACATCATGTTTATCAACTCTAACAAGTATCCATCACCTAAGTGGGTATAAAACTTAAGGATGGAGATGGGATAGTGCTCAGGTAGGAAGAGTTGCGGCAGGGGTTTGAAATCCTTGGGAGAAACTTATGATGGAGAGTCTGATTCAGATGAGGATGATGGGTGTCTTTGGCTCTCAATGATTGTTTATACTTATTTTTTGTAATTGGGAGTATCGGTTGCTTCTTTTTTGGGCTTTTGTGTGTGCTTTCTTGGGTCCCCTTTCATTTGCAAAAGCTCATGGGGGTCAGTTTCTTTTGTTGTGTTTTGTACAATTGTTGGCTTGTTGGGTAGCCGTGTTGGAAGAGGGAGGTTTTTCCTCACTGTTGCACATTGTGTTGTCGAGGATGCTTTGGTTCCTCTAGTGTTATGCTAGGAATGTTGTGCTTTATGCTGCAACGGTTCTCTCACATGGGAAGCCTCTGTCTCAGAGTTTTGGTGGTATTTGGAGGAAGAGGATGTTTCTCCTTCCATGCTAGGCTTGTGCATCCCATGTTTGGGGCTCTTTTTAGTAAGCAGTGGCTTTGCTTTGGAGCTTCTTTCTTGGTTCCTATTTGTGTGCCTGGTGGGAGCGCACGTTGTTGCTTTGAGATAGATTTTTTTGGTCTCTCTTTCCCCTTCTGGTGCTGAAGTGGTTGGATGCATTGAAGCGGATGGAGAGGTCTCTCTGGTGGCTCTCCTTGGTTTCAATGTGGGGGCTTTCTTTCCTCTCTTCTTGGTGGTTGTAGGCTTTTTGAGAACCTGTATTGAAGGTAGGAGAGGGCTTTTCCCTACTTATTTGTTGCTCCCCTATTTATTGGGAGAGGGTGGTTTGGCCCCCGTGTTGCTAGGGGATGTTATTTTTTTGTTAAGGAGTGCGGTTTTATGCCCCTATTTTTACTACAATTTATTTTTTGGGTGGCCTTTGGTCCTTTCTTTTCTTGTCCTCACACGATTTGCTCCTTCCTATTGAGCTCTTTATTTTGGACTCCCTTGGGGTTGGATTTTCTCTTGTTTTTGGTGGGGGATGGTGCTTTGTTTTTGTAGGCTCTTTTTAGCCTGTAGGTGAGGCTTGGTCTCTTCTGGTTTATCTAGGTTGAGTCCCAGGTGGTTTTGGCACCTATCTTTGTTGGATTGTCCCCCTTTCATGCTTTCAAGCTTTTGTTCTTCAAAGGGGTTATTATTTTTCTTTGTTTGTGGTTTGAGCTAATTATCTTGTCACTCTAGTATGCTCGTGGGTGTTGGCTTGTGGCTAAGGTTTGTAGGATGTACTTTACCCAATTTCTAACTCTCTTGCAATCAAAGGATGAATTTTTTTCCTACGCTATTAGAGTGGTGTCTTTCTATTGGTTTCTATAGGTGTTGTCTTCTACAAAGGTGAAGATTTCTCCCATTGAGGTGGAGCCCTCTCCTGTTGAGGTGGAGCTAGTTGTTGTAGTGGTGGTGGAAAGTGCTATGGTCTGTTGTTGGCTCCTATTGAGGTGGAGTTGGTGTGTGCAGAAGAGTGGTGTCTTTGGTAGTGTTGGATCTCACTTTATCCTCTCCTATAGAGGGGAGCTCTCTCCTATAGAGGTGGAGTATAAGTTGGTGTTGTAGGGCAATTAGTATTGGTTAAAGGTTGGGGCTCTTCTTTGCTTCCTCTTTTATTTGGGTTTAAGGTCCTTGCCAAAACTTGATTGTAAAGGGTTCATGGTCCCTTCAAAACCTGTTATGGGTTCAAGATCCCTAAAAAACCTAGTTAAGGGTTTAAGGTCCCTTCAAAAACCTTTGGGTTTAAGGTCCCAGTTTTAGCTGATTTATGGGTTCAAGGTCCCTGTAAAACCTTTGTGCAACATGTGCTTTCTAGTTTTATTCTTAGTGTTGTTGTTGATGGACTACTGATGGTATTTGGATTATCTTTGGTGCAGCTTGTTTTGCTTGGAAAGGGTTTCTAGTCCCTTCAAAACTGGACTATAATGGGTTTTAGGTCCCATCAAAACCTGCTTTTACCTATCAAAAACAAGTAGCCATCACTTATGATAGTGAGTTGATGAATATCACTATGATAAATGATAAATGCTTGCTAAAACAAAACTCCATAAGAGAAGGCAGCCACTATGATTGGAAAGTGGAATAGAGTTAAAGTGAGTCTATCTTTGGCTCATAAAGTCACAAAGATCATGGAAAATACATAAAGATAGTGATCCTCAATCATGAATGAGGAAACAATGCATGAGGACTACCTAGTAGTCGTGAGTAGTTAAAAGGACAGCGATTACCAAGTTAGCAAGCATGTGGCAGTTGATTTTCCATTCAAAGGTGAGCAGTATTTTTCAAAAATGTAGACCTTTATTATCATCACTTTATTTCATTTTGGAGTTCAAGTGAACAAGACCATTCTTTGACATCTATAAGTCAAAAAGAGGCCTAAATGTCATAATGAAATAATTTGTTCAGAGAGTATGCATAGACAAGTAAATGGACAGTCTGATTTATATAGGAAAAGAGAGTAGTGATCATAATTATAGTCCTATGGATGGGTGATAGTCATTGATGAGAAGTATTGACTCATGGCAAGAAAATCCACCAAAGGCAAGGTAAGATTGCAGTTAAGGAGGATAAGGGGTAGTGTTATAGAATATCAGTGGTTAATGACAATAGTAAGTACCTTGTTGACAACCATTTGTAATGGAGATCTATGGTGTTGAGGGATTGTAATGTAGTATCCTTGACGGTGTTTTCACAAGTCCTTTGGGCTGGGAAAGAAGATCAAGAGCATAGCTTAATGGAAGACATGCCAAATGTGAAAATGGTTGGAGACAAAGTTGCAAAAGAAAACCAAGAAAGCTAAATGCTTATGACATAACTTTTAGAGGAACAGAGCCTCAAATATCTGTACAGAAATGGAATCTCAGAAAAGAGCAGAGAATATAAAGTGAAACCCTCAACAAGAAGAAGAGTTTCATTTAAAACTTTGCAAAAAATATAGAGAAGCAAAAATCTTGTATTTTTTCTTTACAGAGATAAAGAATGCTTTCTTCACAAAGTGATTGCAAAGGAGAAATGCATAGAAAATGAAGGCATTACCACCATTTTTTCCTTTCAAAATAGACTAGAGATGGGTAAGTTTCCTCATGCTAAGAAAGAATCATTAGGGAGAAATGCACAAAAAACCAAAATGTGTTCATCTTATTCTGCATAAAGAGCTCATAATAGCATTTTATTCACAGACCATGACTGAAAAAAAAAAGCAAAGCTTATGAAAACAAAAACTTACCTTCTTGGCCTCAAAAAACTTTGAGAAATTTCCAATTGCTGAAAAAACCATGGCAGCTCCCTCAAAATTTCTAGAGAATGAAAAAATGAAATGTGCAATGAAAGTGAGGTCGTGGCTTTGAGTTAGGGTTTCAAAATCCCTAACTTGGCTAACTTAACCAAGGGACATTTTTAACTTTGTTTTTTAACTTTCTCCTTCATACCTAATGCCATGCTATATATTCCTTGGGTTTCTTTTTTATATTATGCAAAATCAAATCAAATATTCCCTTTTGCATATGCCTTTTTAAACATGGTCGATCCAAGTAATTTTATTTTGCATCAAATTGGTAAATGTAAAAACATTATTAAGTGATGCAATTATAAATCACTTTATTAATGTTATGTAAATGCAAGATAAAGGTGTGTTGAACACATCAGGGATATGGTCAAAGGGAGATAGTTGAGGATTGATGACTTATACCAAGCATATAGGGGGAGGTTGAGGATGTTGACCAACATTTAGAGGGAATATAGGGCTGTTTTGACTTGGTTTGGAGAGCTTTGGGAGCTTTTATGATGGTTAAGGTCATGTTTTGACCTTTTCTTTCACTTTGGACTCATTTTGAAGGGAGTTTGGGAGCTATTTTCTAGGCTTTTTGGTTATGCACGACCAAAGGGATTTGGGTTCTTATTTTAGTGGAATCTCTTGGAGAAGCATATAGTAACTTCATTATTCATTTGTGAAGCTAGTTCTGATTATTATCTTTTGTCTACTTTGTGACTTTTGGAGTCCTCTAGAAAAAAAATAATGTATTTTGTAACTCTTTGAACATGTATAGCAATTCATACCTTGAAGATCAATAGAGATAAGCAATTTGACCTTCTCAACTTTCTATTTTACTATATGCATTTGGATGATTTGATGCAATGACTTGTGAAATTTTCTCATTCCTAGTTTTTTGTGTCTCATTAGTGACATCTTTGAATAGAAAGTGTATGTAGTTGTAGGTTGTAAGTTATGTTGTGTTGCAAGTGATTCAAGTTGTAAGAGTTTCTTTCCTTCTAGGATTGTGTGTTGTAGCCTCCTTACAAAGTATTGATGCAAAGGCATATCAATATTGAGTTGTGTATATCAAGATTGTAGTTTATTGATTGTGTATGCAAGCTGTTTGCAAGTTTTAGTTAATGTTTAGGTGCATCACCTTAAGTTTTCCAATTTTTAGTTTATGTTTCCCTCTTACCCATTTCCCTGCAAATCATTAAAATAGTTTTAGGTGAGTACCATAAGAGATAGCTTTCTGGGGAGGTTATTTTCTACTTTAGGTGACCCATAGCCTTAGAAAAGTTCCCATGTTTCTCCAATATGCTAAGTTTTGCAACTTAGCAAGGGCACAATATTAGGAGACAATATCTTTTAGCATTGCATAAAAATAGAACCCATTTGGTATACAACTTCTACAAAAGCACTTCAAGGAACAACCCAGACTTGTATATGTTCTTTTTCAATCAAAACCTTGGTCTTTTTCACAATAATGAACCTATTTAAAACATTAGTTATTTAGGATTTGAAAACTTTAGAGGTATAGCATGTTTCTCACTACCTTGGTCTTATCAAACAAAGGTTCACTCTAAGACAACATTAGGTCAAAATTTCACTCACCCCTTCATCAAATTCCAAACTTCACTTCACCAAACTTTACAAAAAAATTGAATGCACCAACACCTTTTGACTTAAAACATTTATCAAACCAACCCCTAACTTAGCTAATTTGTATGTGAAATGAATCCCTTTCCATGCATTTAGGTAAGTTAGTTGTCATCTTTGAACTAGTTCATCTTAAAGGTCACGAGTCTACCCTAAAGATTTCCAAGTTCATCAACATCCTTTATCCAAACATCAAAACTTTAAACTTAAGTCAAAAGTGTTGTCCCAAAATGTTTGCAAAGATCACTCCCTATATCATTCATCTCTTCATCTCCCATTATCACCATTGCTCCAAAAAGACTTAGAGCATCCATTTTACCTAGATTTAAGTCAACTAGAGAGTTCAAACATTACAAATCTCAACACAACTCTCCCAGAGGTGACCTAAAATTTATGCTAAAAATGAGATCACAACACAAGAGAATCATGGAGAAAACCAAAGTCACATTTACCTCAAGTGATCCAAATCCTATAGAATTTGATCCAAGAAGTCACATTACTCCTGTTAGAACCATAAAAATCTGGTGATCTTTGCATACCTTTTATCCCCCTAAGTCTCCATGTGATGTCTACCTTTGGCACATTTTCCTTATTTCATGATGCTTTACCCATATTTTGGCCGTGTGACCCCATAGAATCCATCGAGCTATGCATTTTTCATACTGTAGTTCCTATCGGCATAGGTCCATGGTTTTCTGCCCGACTCATGTTGCTTGTGTTAATATGTGTTTGTTGCAAGCATATCGGCATGACATCCATGTTGTTTTGGCGACAGTGGAAAGGTATATCGGCGAAAGTATTTTCCCCAGGGTGAGGTCTCCCCAAATGGGTCGAGTCTCACCGACTTGCGCATATGTTGATTCATCAGCAAAGCTTGGAGTTATCGACATTGTGCCTCCGCGAATGTCTTCGGTCTTACCGACTTGTGCTCTAATGTTCACTTCGGCCAAATAGGTTGGTTTGTGGTGAGAGGTTATAACAAGATTCTACTATCTCATCGACCGACGGTGGACACATTTATACATCGGCATGAGTTTAGGGTTTCGGTGAAGGGTTATGACGAAGTGTATATGTCTCACCGACAGATCATAAGGGTTCTTTCAATTGAATTTTGGTGAGAGATAAAGTTACTAAGATAAGGTCTCGGCGAGTGACCTTTAGTCTCGCCAACCTTGCACATGGAGTTTCTATCAAGTGGCGTTTCGGTGAGGCTAAGATGACTTCGGTGTAAGTCTTAGTGGATACATATGGGTCTCACTGATGGAACACAGTGAGGGCTTTTTTCGGTGTGAGTTTCGCTTTCTCTTAGTGATCTATGGTGAGCCCGAGAGCCTTCGATGAAACATTGTGTGATCTACATAGGGTCTCCCCGATGTTGGTTTGTCTTGGCGAAGCATAAAGCAAAAGGACTTCTATTGGCGTGAGATTGATGTTGTCTTGGCGACCTAATTTGAGCTCGGGCTATTTCACTGTGACGAAGGTTGGCCGATATGTTATCTCCCCGAAAGCGATAAGTCATAGCGACAAGTTTAACCATGGGGCTTTTGATGAAATGTAACATGATCTTTGAGAGGTCTCTCTGACATCGCAGAGCTATGGCAAAGGTTATTGAAACAAAGGTGCATCTCAATATGATATTTTCTTTTGTCTCAACAATTTGAAGTTAGCGTTCGGGTTGACTTCCGTTATAATGAACCATTATCTATATGATGTTTCCCTAACTCCACGAGGTCACAGTGAAACATAAGGGAACATGAAGATTCTTCGTGACTTCAGTGTAACAAACGGAATGCTATAGCAACATACCGGAGGCAAATGAAACATATCAATGAAACATATAGAGATCTAAGAGACATCACAAAGTCAAGGTGAAACAGAAAAAGCATGGGGATGTCTAGCGACTGAATTGCCTTCGGCATAACTATATGTTATGTCTCACCGACTATTTCACTGGTGAATAATTGAAATTCAATACTATGGCTGACATGTATCTATTTGAAAAACCATTGCAGGTCAACATTGTTTGAGCCCAAATTCTATGGGGGGCTGACATGAGATCTCAATTTGAAATATTTTCCAAATGCTGGTGTATAAATAGGCATATTGTAATTGTAAAATGGAACGAGTTACTAGATTTTGATATATATCAAGTAGATATAGTTAAATAAAACCAGATCAAAGACTGTTGTTGCATGATTTCAGAATGGAGGTATTTATGAAAATCGATTGATGTTGCTGCATTTCTCTTATGCCAATTATTTGTCGGATCTAATGAAAGTATTGCTAAGTTGTCTCCGAGATGGATTCTTTCTAATTTTTAAAATTGATATAACAAGTTTGTATCCAATTTGTTAGTGCACATTTGTTGTACTTGTGTGGTTGGTTAATTGGTTCTTTCAAGTAAAGACTAAATCCTTTTAATTAGTCATAGTAATCAGAGAGATTCATTTGGATTGTTCAAGTAGAGCTTAGTAATCACATTCTTGCATGTTTATACAAGTTGTAAACATAATATATGCCAAATAATTTGAGTTCTCTCAGAGAAGTGTTGCTCATCTTGATCTCATTTGACTTCGTATACCCAACAAGGCACTAGTCTCTGCACTTCACCATTTGGATTCATTCAATTTTCTTTATATCTGTTAGTTAAGCATTCATTTTAGGATTTAGATCAAAATATTATTACTGCTTTCAAATTTGATTTCATTTGTTCACCTCCAATTGCCATTACGGAAAAATTACTGAAAGAGGATAATCACAAGTTAAGTCTGCATCATTTAGAGAGGTACACCCGCCCAGGTTTAGCAGCACCTAAAGAGTAGAGGGTTGAATTATTTTAACCTTGTTTGTTACCCATAAGTGTATCAAGAGATTGGCAGCCTCTTGAGGCATTCAACCTACATTTTTGAGAGCTAACAACTCCATCACAACAACCTTCATCACTATTAGGGCCATATGAGATAAAAGACATCATGAACAATCCAGTCGAACTTACTAGGGAAGAAATCATGGAGCATTGAACCTTAGAGAGCATAGTGCCCAACTTCCCATCTTTTGTTGCACAATCATTGAGACAAGGCTTGACATCATCCACTATTCCAACAACTCCATCCCTAGGGCTAAATCAAACATGAACACCTAGTATTTGAGCTAGTCTTGCTAAGGACTTTGGCCATACTCTTCCATTTTAAAGCAACACACTTATGGGCACCCTTGAAACTAATCCTCCATCCCAAATGACCACTTGGACACCAACATTTGGTGCTCCTCCCATTCTCAAATATCCCAAATATCCATATAAACCACTTATGCTTCATTACTCCACAACAACTTCAACATATCGAGGACACCCCTCTTCATCTATACCCATGAGTACTACAAGTGTGCCTAACATCTCGCAGAGTAGTGTGGACCAAGTATCACACATAGACCCAAAAGGGCAAGGAAATACCATTATACAAAATCAACCTTTAACACCACATGGGACATCTTCACCCAATCCTCCCTTGGATACATCAAACACAATGGTTGTCCAAAATAAATTTGTCCCATCCACCATCAACCCACATCAAAAAAATCCCTTGGTCACAAACCCCATCAACCAAGGTAATACATTGACCACAACTCAAACACAAGGGAATCTCAAAAACACCAATCAAGGAAACCCTTCCAATCAATGGACTCAAGGTCCTAATGTGCCCTTAACATCACAAAATCTTATGATACCATCCTCATCTTTTATGTTTGTCCCCCAGTCATGCAAAATAAAATGGGACCTCAAACTTACATTCCTCCACCCCAATCCACTATCTTACAAGAAATATTGAACCAAGCGAACTCCCAACCCCTCATCAACAATCCACTACCCACTCAAAACCCGTCACTAATATCCCAACAACCAAATGATCCTACATTACAAGCGCATGCCTAAGCTTATCAACAATCCATCCAACAGTAGCAACAACAACAATCCATCCAACAACAATAACAACAAGCAACCCTAGCAGCACAACAACAACAAGCAGCCTTAGCACAACAACAACATCAAGCCCATCTAGCAGCCTTAGTAGCATAGCAACAATATCGGGCCCAACAACAAGCTCAAGAAGTAACCCCTGTGGTTCAACAACAACAACAAGTCTTACTAGCTCAACAATATGCACAACAACAAAAACAACAAAGTTCCTATTATAACCCCCAATAGAACATCGCCAATACAAATGTGTTGGGAACATATACATCAATACCCCAGTCACCTTCACAGAATCACACACCACCATACACCCCATACAACACCTTATCATATCATAACTCATATATCATCCCAACATATGTTCCTCCACCAAACCCACAAGATGGTCTAACGTCACAACTTAAGGTGTTGTCACAAGAAATGCAAGACCTTTGGATGGGCAAGATAAAGAAGCCCCATACACAAAACCTATGTCCCTATCCATTTGATCAAAACATTGTAATGGTATTGTTCCCTCCCGGCTTTGAAATCCCCAAATTTGATAAATACAAAGGGATGGGAAGTCCTATAGACCATGTCAAATAATTTAACGTCATGTGTATGGAGGTTTCTTACAATGATTCTTATTTATTGTGCCTCTTCCCTCGAAGTCTAACAAGTCCTGCCATGGATTGGTTTTCTCAACTACCTCCCGGTATCAAAACTTTTCAAGAAATTACCAATAAATTCATCGATCACTTCTCCTTTAACATTGACATGGACATAAGCCTAAAAGAATTGTATACTCTCAGACAGAACAAAGGAGATAATTTCACTAATTTTTTAGAACGATGGAGATAAAGAGCTAGTAAGAGCAAATGGTCTCTTTCCGACAAACAACAAGTGGGGATCATCATGGAAAATCTAGATCTGGATCTATCCTTCCACTTAAAAATGCAATGGATCACATCTTATGACAAGCTTACCATAGATCCCTTAACATCAAGAGAGCTCTAATCTCATAGGGAAATACCCAAGCTTAGAAAGACAATCGATCATCAACTAGTTCAAATAATAAGCCTCATGTCTAGGCTAAGAAAAAAAATGTAACGAATGATGGTGTGGTAGATGCTAAGGTAGTCCTAAGTGCTCCTAGGCCAAACAACAACCAAGTTTCTAACATTCAACCAATTGTGCAGCAAACAACACCCCCTCAGAACAATCAGATCAACAACACCGAATCACAACAAAGGTGAACCCCTAGTAACAAGAACAACTATCCTAAATGAAAGTACACACAGTTTTCAAAACCCATTGAAACCATCATGAAGAAATTGGTGGAATCAAACTTGATAACACTTCCCAACTTTGAAAACTACCAAGAACCATAAGAGAAACCATTCTAGTACAATGAGAAGGATCTTTGTGAATTTCAAAGGATCAAAGGACACAAAATGACAAATTGCATGAGGCTCAAAAACACTATCCAAGACCTTATAAAGAATGACACCATATCTATTGAGGTACGAACTGATAACCAGGATCTTAAGATATACAATAACCCTATGCCAAGATCTTAAGATATACAAGAAACCTATGCCAGATCATAGCAAAGGGAACACTAGAAAGACTAAAGATTACACAAACGTGTAGCATACCTATTCTAATGTGGTCACTTTTTGTGATAGCGTTATTACCGTTGTCACCATCAAAGGGCATAGCATAGAGTGTAGAGTCACCACACGACATAGAAAATTCACCATCCAAGGATTCCTATCCCAATCTAGAGCACAACCTACTCATCCAACAACAAGCACTAACAAGTATAATCTCTTAGAGTGACTTAAAAGACCCCCGCACAAATTTCTATCTTAGAACTATTGAGGCTATCACATGCACATAAGGAAATCCTAGAGAAGCTTTGTCTACATCATCCATTCCCAAGGATATAGATACCAAACAATTTCAAGCTATGGTAGGCCATATCGCTAATTGCCTTCTCAGCTTCTCGGAACAAGACCTACCATTGTACCCATCTCATAACTGTGCTTTACACCTTGAGGTTGTCATTCATAAGAACAAGGTTAAAAGAGTCTTAGTAGATGGAGGTGTTGGTCTAAACATTTTCACCCTTAAATTGATCAAAAATATGGGCTATTCATAGGAAACTATTGAGAAGACAAAGAGCACCACCATTAGGGCATATGACGACCAAGAACAAGTATCACAAGGCATCATTGAACTACCCATCCAAGTGGGCCCCCTCATCATAGAAACTACATGCCAAGTGTTAGACCTAGATCTTCCCTACAACATACTACTTGGTTGACCCTGGATCCATGCCTTAAAATTTGTAGCTTCAACCTACCATCAATGTGTCAAGTTTCCTTTTGAGGGTAGAGAAGTTACCATCCATGGAGATCTTGGGCCTTTTTACTACTACAAAAATCTTGAGGCCAAGTTCTATAAAATCCCCCAAATACCCAAGAATGATGAAGGGCCTATATCATCTACCTCATTTGTTGACTCATCATCCCTTGCATCTACCTCTGAAATGAAGGCACTCATTGTGCAAAGCATACCCAACATCAAGGCAGTGATCCAAGATGATGGTTCTAGAAACTATAAGCTAACGAAGGATAATTTTGTGTTGTGAAATTTACCTCTTTCTCCCAAATCTCATGGGAAACCCACACCTAGCAACAATGTCCCAAAAAATATCAAAATGAAAGCTACTACCTTCACCAAATAGGGGGACCTAAATAAAGAAGATGTT
The DNA here is from genome assembly GCA_007258455.2 of Sequoia sempervirens. NCBI lineage: Eukaryota > Viridiplantae > Streptophyta > Pinopsida > Cupressales > Cupressaceae > Sequoia > Sequoia sempervirens. The sequence goes on from VDFB02058242.1 coordinate 475,183,856, forward strand.
AATGAGGAAGATATCTCTAAACTACTATATCAGGACAAAATACCTATTCTTGTTCTTCCCATGGAAGATGATAAGAAAGGCTTACAACTAATGAAGGGAATGGGCTATACCAAGAACAAGAAACTAGGACAAAATGACAATGGTTTGCTAGAACCTATCATTCCTGCGAAACATCCAAAGAATCTTGACCTAGGTTGTAATACTATCAAGGTTACCCTTATTGGAAAAGGTACTTATGCTAAACGGGTTGAGGCATCTTATTGGTTATCAACATCATGTGATACTACCCTATATTACTTCCTCCTTGATGTTGCTGACCTATTTGAGAATAACTCCCTCTTCATGATATCCACATCAACCTTCACCCCAAGCAACCAACCAAATGAAATACGCCTAGTATACCCACAACTCATTGACTTGGACCAACAAGGACCATCAATTCTAGATTTATTTGAAAACGATGAAGTGATCTCAAAATTCATGGGACTCCATGATAACTTACCATGGGAAGATCACAAGGTAGGTTTTGACATAGAGCTAGACACAGGAGCGTACTATGGGGAAACAATTGAGTCCTTCAATTGCAAATTGATGGCATGCAACTAACTTGCAGATCTTTGAGTGAAAACTACATTGTGCCACTTTCTGATCCAAAAATAGTATAAAGAAAGGACGTATTTGAGGGTGAAAACCTCTCTGAGGCACTCAAGGATGGGGGATTCAATCTCCCCCTCAATGTAATACATCCCTAGAAATTAGCAATCTTAGCAGAAAAGGCCACTCTAGTCAATGTGGGAACAAAAGAAGCACCCAAGATCACTTTTGATGTCGAATCCTTGTTGGATGAAGAATAGAAGAACCTAGCAGCATTCCTTAAAGAGCGAAGAACCAAATTTGCATGGTCATATACTGATATGTCAGGCCTTTATATAGAAGTGGTAGTGCATCATTTAGCAGTCTATCCTAAAGCCAAATCAGTAAAGCAAAAGTTAAGGAAGATGCACCCTCAGATAGCACTCTTGGTCAAACTTGAGTTACAAAAGCTTCTTGATGTTGGATTTATATGGTCGATACATTATCCTAAGTGGGTTTCAAACCTAGTACTAGTCTCAAAACCCACTAAGGGCATCAAAATATGCACTTTTTTCAGACTTAAACAAAGCATGCCTGAAGGATGATTTCCCTCTTCCTAACATCAACATCATAGTGGACTTAACAACTAGGCATGGAATGCTCACTCATGGATAGGTTTTCAGGCTATAATAAAATCATAATCGCCAAGGAGGATCAACATAAAACTGCATTCACTTGTCCATGGGGGACATATTGCTAGAACGTAATGTCGTTTGGGCTAAAGAATGCAATAGCAACCTATTAGAGAGCAATGACCCCCATCTTTCATGACATGATCCACAAAACAATTGAAGATTATGTGGATGATAATTTTGAAAAATCAAAGAAATGGAGTGAACACATACAGGTCTTAGGACCCATCTTTGATAGGCTTGAAGAATACAAGGTACGGCTAAACCCAAAAAAGTGTGTCTTTGGGGTGACATCAGGAAAGCTTCTCGGCTATATCATCTCACAAAGAGGGATGGAAATTGACCCAACAAAAGTAAAATCCATCCTACATGGAACCACCACAAACACTAAAGTAAATGAGAGGGTTACAAGGAAGATTACAATCTATCAGGAGGTTCATAGCATAGCTATAAGACAAAATCCACCCTTTTCGCATATTCTCCATAAAGGAATAACTTACAAGTGAGATGAGAAGTGTGACAAAGCTTTCAAATAGATTGAGGACTATTTATTGAAACCTCCAATTCCCATGCCACCAATACCAAACAAACCATTGATCTTATATATCTCAACAACATCAACAACATTAGGTGCTCTTTTGGCACAACATGATGAAAACGGAAAAGAAAGAGCTATATATTACATCAGTAGGACCTTGGTGGGATATGAAATAAACTATTCATCCATTGAGAAATCCTACTTAGCATTGGTTTTTGCTTCACAAAATTCAAACACTACATATTGTCATATCAAATCAAAATCATTGCAAAGATTGATCCATTGAAATACCTATTATCTAAAGCAATTCTCATTGGGCGAATGGGCGAATGGGTGATGATCTTAATGAAATTTGAAATAGTATATAGAGTGCAAGGAAAGAAAAGGGAAAGTGATCATATACCAACTAGCAAAGGAACCCATCTATGCAAAGAACCCATTGATATATGAATTCCCTGATGAATCGGTGTTCCTTGTCAATCTCATAAATCAGTGAAAAATGTACTTTGATGGATCGTTCACCCAACATGGATCAAAAGTACGTATTATTTTCATCACCCCTCAGGGTGATTGCATCCCAAACTCATATAGGCTATCATTTCCATTTATTAACAACATTGTTGAGTATTAAGCCCTAATCATGAGTCTAAGGATAACAATTCAATGGCAGATATAAGAAATAAAAGTCTATGGAGATTCACAACTGATTATCAACCAAGTCAATGAAGACTATCAAACTAAGGACGACAAGCTTACTCCTTACAAGAAGTTGGTAGAGAGTCTCAAGGACATTTTCATAGATATAAATTTTGAGCAAATTCCTTGCATGAACAACAGATGCTATGGCAACAATTGAGTCACAACATGCCGAACAACATACTGCAATGTGAATTCTTGGTCGAACAACTTCTTGTACCAACTTTCAAAATCCTTGAATCTAAATTTGTGTGTGTCATTGTTGGTCCTGGATCCCCATGGTACTATGAAATCTTTACCTACCTAAGTAGAGGAACCCTCCCATCCGAATCACCTCCAACCTTAAAAAGACCTTTGTTAAAAAGGCATCCCAATTTGTGATCCTAGGTGATACCCTTTACTGTTGAAGCATCAAGGGAACATTAATACAATTTCTTAACCAAGAGGAATCCTTTACTACTTTAATAGAAGTACACAATGTCATATGTGGTTCCCATTCTAGCAGTATGACTTTATCTAAGAAACTATTGAGGACAGGGTACTACTAACCACCATGGAAAGAGAAGCTCATCAGTATGTGCAAAAATGTGTCTAGTGTCAATAGCATGGAGATCTTATTCATGCTCCAACTCAAGAATTACAACCAATGGTCACACCTTGGCCTTTCTCATAGGGGGTGCTTGACCTCATAGGAAAGATCACTCCAACCTCATCCAATGGTCACAAGTTTATTATAACAACCACTAGGTACTTTACTAAGTGGGTTGAAGCCATTCCTATGACCTACATAACAGGGAAGAAAATTGCTAAGTTTATCTTGAATTACCTAATCTGTCATTATGGTGTTCTACAAACCCTCATATCATACAATGGAACACCCTTCAAGAATCAGGATGTGAAAGAGTTGTGTCAAAGACTCAACATCCAACACTGATTCTCTACCCTGTATTACCCCTAGGGCAACAGTCAAGTTGAGGCTACAAATAAGACCATTCTAAAAATCTTGAAGAAAATGATCAACGAAGCTAGTCATGACTGGCATCTATAGTTGAATCCCGCTCTTTGGGCCCATCAAACCAATTTCTACACACCTACATGTGTAACCCTATTCTCCTTGGTCTATGGATCATAAGCCATCTTGCCTATTGAGGTTGAGCTTCCATCACTGCGAGTGTCACTATAGAACCTAATCACTGATGGAGGATATAGAGTATCTCAGCTAAATGAGCTAGAATTCATGGATGAGTGTTGTCTTGATGTTCTTAATCACTTGCAAGTATATCAAAATTGACTAAAACAAATCTATAACAAGAAAATCAAATGTTGGTCTTTCCAGGTAGGGATCTTGTCCTAAAGTAGAATTAGAATAACCTTCCAGATTAGGATAGTAAAGGAAAGTTTGAAGCCTAACTGGTTGGGTCCTTTTGTCATCACATCAAGTTATGGATCAAGAGCATACCAATTGTCAACACCTGAAGGTGAACCCTTGTAAGGACCAACCAACAACTTACATCTTAAGAAGTTTTATGCCTAGTCTTGAAGGGTATAAATCTAAAAATACAAAAAATAAAAAAAATGAGAAAAATTATTGAAAATAGTAAAGAAAAATAATCGTCCTCTAGTGAAAACCACTTTGGTGGAACTTTGGGCAAGTACCTTGGTGAAAAGCTGGCAAACAGGCGCCTTGTGTAGATAAAGCACCTCCATCTATCATAGGATCTTTCTCTTACCATTCCATCCATCGCATCACATCATTCATCCTATTTCATCCATCACCCATCTGTATCCATATCATAGCTTGATATTGTGAAGTATCATATCACCTTTAGTACTATTTGGCATATTTCAAAGGTCAATTTTTCCTACCTATATCGAAGTAGCCTATTTTATAAACACTCAGGGAAATTCATTATGGATCAAATTGGGTTCTTGTATATCTTAAGGTTATCAAAAAACACCAAAAACATTCGTAAAACGTTCATCAAAAAATCCAAAAACATTTGCAAAATTCTATATAGCTAAAATCCAAAAACATTCATAAAATTGTAAATTCAAAATCCAAAACATCCAAATCACATCAAAATCCCTAAAAAGGTCAAACATCGAAAATCCAAAAACATAACCATGTCGAACTACGTCATCTCTGAGCTTGAACATAGGCAAGGCCATCATTAATGTGCCCCTAAGACACCCTAGGTCAATCTTTAGGAGTCCATCATAATAAACTAACATCCATCAAATGTTCATATTTCATCTTCAATAAGTTGAGTTAGTCGAACTATGTGGTCTCTATGTGTATAATGTAGGCAGGGCTTATCTTTGATCAACCCTCGAGGCCCCTAAGATAGGTCTTTTAGGTTAGGTTCTTGGTCAAAACTTGAAAAACACAAAAACATCCAGATAACAAAAAATCCAAAAATATTCAAAATTTAAAAAAGCCTTAAACATTTATAAAATCTCTGAAAACCCCTAAACATCTAGAAAACACAAAAACATTCAAATATCAAAAAATTCCAAAACATTTAGATAACAGAAAACACAAAAATATTGGAAAACATTTAAAAAACCCTAAACAACCTCAAATAATCAAAAACCAAAACATCCACATAAACTTTCAAGAAGATCAAAAACAACCTCAAAACATTTTCAAAATACCAAAAACATTGAAATATTCCAGAAAATCCCAACCACCCATCCCATCTTGCTTTCACCCACAACAAACTTCACCCCTAATAAATCAATCGTCATCTTCAACCTTTGGAAAAATAAATAGAAAACAAGTATCGCAAGTCATAAAGTGGGAACCTAAGTGTCAAAATCTAAAGTCTAGATCATAGGTAAATAGTCAGTGAAGTTTATATCAATGGCTTATCACACAACTCATCCTAATCAAACCATCTGATCAATGTGTCCTAGGATGTATCCTTCCTGCGATGGGCATTAGTATTAGAAATCACCTTAGCTAAATTAAACTAGTAAGAGATATAGATAACATTGACTTTTTGTCTTTGATATTTTCTTATGATTTATCTTAATGACCCATTCTAAGGACGTCTCAATGATGTCTATCAAAACGATTTAGAGAAAAAGGAATGGGGCATTGATCATTATATTTTGTTTATTGTGCTTGTGGGTATTCTTGTAAAATAATCTTGGTGCATACTTGCTTAGTTGTGTTTGGGGAAGTTGTTTGGAGTACATTGTTGACTATTCTATATGCTTTGGTCCAATATATTCTAAACTTCTAACTTACATTCCAACGAGGTTTCTGTATGTCACAATATGAACAAGAACTATCCTATCTATTTGCAGAGTTAAAGTCCATTACACTAGATACAATTTCATCTTGGTTTTTAATACCTTGATGCATCGTGTCTATGTGTTATATCAAACAATAAGGAATGACGAAAAATCCCAATCCCAAGATATGAGAAAATCATTATCATCATCATGCATTTCTCATCACCATCTCTAATAAAGTCTCAATGGATCATAGATTTGTTGGAAATTTTGAATCAATCATCCAAATTGATGGTCAATCATCTTATTTCTTCTATCTTCTCTTCGCACTAACTTGGTATCATGACACTCAACAAAAGCATCATCATTGCATCCATCCTGCATCCACAAATCATCAACATGAATACATCTTGCATAATCATGACATATCATAAACATACATCACATTATCATATCATGAGCATGAACATCTGCATTATCCATCCACACCTCCATATGCATACATCATCATATCATAAAATTGCATAGAAAATTACACAAAAAGAAATGCATCCATACATTCATAAGCATGAAATAAAATGAACACATCTCATCATATAAAATCTATATCATATATATACATATATATATATATATATATATATATATATTAAAAAATGGAAAATGTCATGATACAATATTTGAATTAGTGTATATATATCAATCAAAAGTACAATATCCATGAGGCTATCAAAAATGAGCCCATGAATCTATCTTTGTATAAAGAATCAGGCAATAATCAAAAGTCTCTGTACAAACGAGCTAGCCCTGATGGCTACTCCCCTCACTAGTCTACCTCTCTAGTTGATCCTTGGCTTGGGGATGTGCCCCACTCCTCTGCGAGTAATCTAGTTTTCTAAGCACTGTAGGGACATTCCGATGGTAGTGCATACAATAATATGTCACCTCAGTCATAGCCTCTCTATACAAACGGGTAGACACTATCTGCCCCTGAGCTACAACTGTCATACTCTCTAGCTGCTAACGTTGCCTGACCTCCTGTGCTAACTACATATCAACAGTTTGTCTAAGTTGACGCTCCTAGTCCCTCTCAGTTGTCAAGGCCTATACTTGCTACCTAGCCTAGTCTCTCTCAACAGTAATAGCCAAAATTTGTTGTCTAGCTTGCTCTCTCTCACTTGTAACCACCTGCAAGTGTTGTTGCAACTGTTGAATCTATGCATCGCAGGTATTTGGCCCTAACGGTGGTGGTTGTACGGGCTATTGTTGCACTGGTTATTGTTGTATCGGAGGCTATTGTGGAGGTTGTTGATGCACTGGGGGTGCCCATGGGACCTTTCCATCCTGTTGATGTTGGCCATCCTATCCTCTACCCTGACCTCTACCCTGCCAATCATTTGGTTTCCCTTTTCCTTTGCCTACACCCCTCCCTCTCGGTCTCCCTCATGGAGGTGCACCTGTTGGATTTTTCAATTGACTAGGGGGTGTGAACCATGCATCATATGTAGGCATCGTCTTAGCATCTACTTATCCCTGATCATAGGCCCATGGCCTAGCTACTAGCTATTCAAAGCCCTCTACAACCTCATGGGTTGGGAAAGTGTGACCCCATGTCTCCTGGGCTGACCTAGCCAAAATAGCAGTGTATGCATCATTGGGCCTATCCTTTTGCTCACCAAATTGTCTGGCCACCCTATCTGGTAGGTATCTCTCAATGATAGTGTGCTCTCAACCCTACATATTTTAGGTTTGTCAAGCGAAGAACAACTGTTGCACATCATCATACCAAGCTGGAATTTGAAGCCAAGGCCACCATCTGAATACTGTCATGTCGTTAATCACTCGGTGTCAGTATAAAATGCCAAGCTACCTTGTGTGTTGTAAAGTGATAGCACCCCTATATATCCAGACAACAGGATCATCTAGCTCTACATCTATCATCTGAATAATCAGTCAAAGCATAGCAATGTGCTTCCAAGCCCAAATATGAAGTAGGGTAACTCTTATGTCAATCGCCCTTCCATCACAATAGACAAAATCATGCATATCATGGTAGAGGGAGGCTAGCATCATTGGACCCCATGCATATTGAGTCCTCTGGAAGAGCATCCTATGCCAAGCCAAACCCCATCCCAAACTGAATCCTTTGCTTCATTGATTTGGAGCAGCCAATCCTAAGATAATCATTGCAATAATCAGTCTGAAAGTTGACACCCGACCTATGTACATCTCAAGATCAATTTAGGAAGTGACCATAATAATATCCTCTTGGTCAAGCACCTCATGGCATGCATCATAGTAAACGTCAACATTGTATATCACATGCTCACCATGTATTAGCAAACACAATATCCTCCATAAATCATCTAGTGTCACTATCACCTTGTCGGTAGGTAGGTGGAACGATGAGATCTCGCTATGCCATCACTCACACAATGCTGTCATCATCGCCAAATGTGTCTAGATGATGAGCATGTATGCAACATACCATAGGCCAATCTCTCCCAAGTGCTCTTGTCGCAACTCAAACAAATCACCAAGTCTGGATAAAATTGTGAGCCGGTGCTCACGAGACATCAAAGGCGGGATAACCCCCTACACCCACAAAGCACATGACATCAAAATTCGAAAAAAAATTGGCTAGGTTTGGAGTTTTCATCCCCCAAAATGACAATAGGGTCGCTATTTATGATAGCATCACTATAATTCAAATTCCAAGTGGCGACACCCAAAGCATTTAAATTGGAAATCGCGATATGCGTCGCTAAACACATATACGTCACTATTTGACTCTAGAAAACCCTAATCCTAATTTTCAAATCACAAGTTGTGTCACTATTTACATATGCATCACTATTTAGAATCTGAAACCCTAATTCTAAATTTTGAATTGTGTTGCAATTAACATATGCATCGCTAAAAATCAAATTAGCGTCACCAATTCTAAAAATAGCATCGTTGTAGAGCGATGCTGCTAAAGTTCAAATTTCAAAATGCATTAAATGCACCAAAAAGTCAAATTTCAAATCAAGTTTTGAATCACATATCGGTGGTTCTGTGCCTGGAAGCCTCTAGTACTCTCGAACTCAGTCGAAAATGTGTCGTGGGAGCACTCGTTGTGCCATTTCATCAAAGGGTCAAAGCTCAAAATGTAAGAAATCCTGAATGTGTGAATGCACAAATGAATTGAAAGTGACCCCTTCTCACCTATTTATGCTTGCAAATTAGGGTTTTTTTGCCCTAATTTAACCAACAAGCTAGGGTATTTCATCATTTTCACCAATTTTTCCAAACTGAACCTTATTTTGCATCATTTTTTGCATTTTGGCATTTTTTTTGCATCTTGAAGCCTTTCTGGACCCTTGGGGCAACATTTTAACCTTTTGTTGAGAAATCAACCCAAAATTCAAATTTTTTGCCTAATTTCTTAAGGGGGCAGGGAACTAGCTTATTCCTTCTGCTAGGGCAATAATGTGGCATCTAAAAATTAGAAATTATTTATATTTTGATTTTAGCAGCGTTTTTTCATCCAAAAGCATTAGTCTTTGAACCAACGTAATAGGTACCTCACTTCAAAGAGGGGAAAAATAGGAAACCAACTTATTCCTTCCACTGGGGCAACAGTGGGGCATCTAAAAATCAAGAAAAAAATATTTTTTGATTTAAGTAGCAATTTTCATCCAAAAGGCATCAGTCTTTGAACCAACATAACAGGTACATCGCTTCAAAGAGGGGCAAAATGTAGACACTGAAAAATGTCTCGAATGATATCATACACTTGAATTGGGTATACTAGCATCATTTCATCTTGAAACCCATCCTCTTTTCACTTAATTAATTAAATTAGCCTAGCTATTTGATTAATTATATCATTTGCATCTATTAACATAATTAATTTAATTAGGTTAATTCACCCTTTTTCAGGCTAACACTTTGTCCTATTAAATTAAATAAATCAAACTATTTAATTTAAATCCCTGCATCTTCTTATTTAATTAAATGTCATTACACCTTTCCCCTATTCATTGAATCATTTTATTTAATGAATATCATCTCATTCTTCTAATTGCATAATTCATATTGTTTAATTATCAATTAAATCTAATTCCCCCCCACTTGCAAGGGAACATTCCTCCTTTGCACATTCCTCAAAAAGGAATATTCCCATGTAATATTCCTCCCCCTTTTTCACAATTTAATTTAGTTTTAATTAACTAAATTATCCTCTTCCTCACCCATGAGAATATTCCAAAGAATATTCCCTCTCCTCACTCATTTGAAAAAGGCGAATATTCATTTTTTCTCAACAAACTTATTTAACTTCCTGAGCAAATTAACTTGTGACCTCTTGTGCAAGTTAACTTGTGACCTCTTGGACAAGTTGAAAGTGTGTTTGCTTGAAGGAATGTTAACCCTTGATTAAATCCCATCTTGCATTCTCAGTTGTTGATGAGAATTCATGATCCATACCTCCAACTTCTTCCGTCCTTGACCATTGATTAGCCTTTTTTATCTCAACCCTTTATTTCTCATTTTCTCTCCTATAAATAGGTAACTATTTGGAGACAAATGGATCCATCTTTTAACATCAGAGTTATGTTGTTAAAATTACTCACTCACCCTCATATTTGGCACACATTTAACATCTTTTAGTTTATTTTAATTGCATTAATTAGCTTTACACTTCCATTAATGCCTTCCATGATCACATAATGCATCCATTTAGCTTGTTTTTGAATTAGGGTTTGAATATTTTAGTTTAGATTCCATCTAGATTAGCTTAGCATTTTCATATCTTCATCATTTTAGCATAAAATTCATGTTTAATTAGCTTACATCATGCTCATTTAGATTAAAATCATGTTTTCATACACATCTCACATTTGTTCCATTAGTTTTCTTCAATAAAATTGATTGGAACAAGCTCATTCGTCCATGGGATCGATGCGACACCACTCCCCCAACGGATATGTTTCAAATGGATTAGAGTAGGAATTTTAAAGCATTCATAGTTTAGTATGCTTAGTTTTGATAAATGTTTAGTTTAACTTTCATTTGAATGATCCTTTTGAGATTTGACATTAATGGATTTGTTATGCTTCGATTCTTCATGGATCAAGCGTAATCGACCCATAATAATCCATCTAATCACACTAAGAACTCAGCTTTGCATTCAAAAACTAAGTACATATAGCTTAGATACCACTTCATCTGGTTAGTTTTGGAGGATGGACAATTGAAGCTAGAGAAAATTTACACGTGAGAATCCTGCAGATATGTCGACAAAGGCAGTTACATGGGAGAAACTAATTTCCTCATCAGTTTTCGTTGGCCTTCACAAATGATAATGGTGGACATAAGAAACCAGCCATACATATAATCTAGTGGGAGCCACAAGTGCAACGGTGTTGTCCAAGATCAGTCTCCAAGTGGGAGATTGTTTGGTGTGGAGCCTGATCAATCTCCAAGTGGGAGATTATTGGTATGTTGTGATTGATCATGCAAGTATTGTACACTAATAAGAAGAAATGGGGTTTGAGGCATCACCCTATTTTTTTTTTGTTAACACATCAAGGTTTTTTCCCATTGACACTTCAAGGTTTTCCCGCTGACACATTAAGGTTTTTTGTTGTTGACATGTCAAGGTTTTCCCGTTAACACATCAAATGAATAAATACATTGTAAAACCCTAATTCTAGAAGATTCCAAAAGGCTTTTTATAAGCAGTTGGATGTATGTTGTGGCATGGTGTTCGCGAGATTGTAATTTGTTTTGCACTTGATAATAAAATCATTGGATGACTGAGTTTTTGTGGATGTAACCCATGTTGGGTGAACCACATTAATTTATATGTGTGATCTCTTTTGTATCATTCTTCATTGTTATTTCTAGGTTATTTAATCTACATATAATTGTTAATTTTTATTGCTCCAATATGCCTGAATCCTAACAACTTGAATGGTTGAATGTTTTGGAGACCTACAAAAGTGCTAGCCTCCATAAAACAATGATAACATGAACACACATAAACTCACATAAACTTTGACATGATGTTAGGATCTTGAATTACTGCAATAAAGCTCTGAAATACTATAGATTGTCTTGCTCAATAGTGCTCTTGATAATAATTGCTCCAATAATTTATTGCTTAGCTTTGAAATGATGCACTAACTAGGTATTTATAGGCATTTATTCAAATTTTCAAAAATTAAATCCCAATGGCCAACTTTAGACACTTGAATTGTAAATATTAAATTGCCACAACTGACATATTTGAATTTGGAACCAAAATTGGGGGACACTCATGCCCAAGGTGTGAGTGTCATTGCCCTATTTTTTTAGGATTTTAAGTGTTGAGGGAAAGGTGCAATTGTTTCCCACTTGTAATTTCTCAAAATTTATTAAAAAATGGGGCATAGAATGCATAATTTAGGAAATTAAGGGTTGGGGCCCTAGCTCGATTGGCTAAATCTTTCCTGTTGTAGGAGGTTGGTCATGAGGTCTAGTCTCCCCCACCCCTGTGGTACCAAAGGGCATGTCGCACCAGTGCTGCCGGTCACGTTAAAAAGTTTACCAGGCGCACTACAGTTTATATGGGGTTGTGCTACCCGATTCCTGCAGTCTAAAAATAATAATAATAATAATAATAATAATTTAGGAAATTAAATACTCAATTAGGTCCAATAATTTAAGGGGGGACCAAACATAAGGTGAAATTATTAAAGGTGATAATTTACGATGGTACAATCACATAAGTCAAAGACTTGTCCTCCCCCCTAAGGTACTCTTAGACACCCCTTTCCATCTAATCCATTCACTTTCTCTAATGGGATCCTTAACCATTGAATCCCCTTTGATCTTGGACTCATCCCTATCCACCACCCATGTGAGGACACTTGTCCTCTTCTCATCCTTTCAAGGCTCTCAATCAATTTGAGGCCTTGATCTCTTCTTTCAATCTTATTCATCCAATTCTTAGGCTAGAAATCTATGCACTACTATACTATTGGTAAGAACACTCACATATCACCATCTTGAAACATAACCACTGTAGATTTGATGCAACAAAAAATAATATTGATAAAATATTTTTATGTTTTAATCATATTTTATTAACTCTTATATTTAATTTGAATGTCCGAAGGTGTATCCAATTTGAAAGAGAGCAACTTGAGTTTTACAATCCACGGTTTCCCTCTCTCTATAGAACCAGGGCTAAAATTGAAATGGTTGGCACCTTTAATCATCTTCTACTAAAAAGACAATAGGTTAGATCGCTTTAGGCTCTTGACAATAGGCATGGGAGAAGCGTCCAAAAGGCAATGGAATCTTTTATTTCAAACTCCCTTGCCCCACGGAATATTGGAAAAGCTTTAGCAATGTCATGTGGAAGTTTCCTTTGCAATATTTCGCTTATTTATTTCATACTTGCAGCTGCTTCAAATCCTCACACGACCAAAGTCTTTAGCCTTTGTTTTAACAAATCCTAATTTTGCAGCAGAGATCAAAGCAAAGATCAAAACCAAATAATATCATATCTACCAATCGCTTTACACTTGGCAATCACATTTGCTTGAATGTTTCTACAACATTTTCAACAAACCCATTTTCTGCTTCCAATTCACAGCTTAATATGATAACTGTGACATCTTCTCTTCTCCGTAGACCTAGCGGTGCAATCAATTCTACTACAGGCCCAATGATTTACATATAAGCTTGAGTAAATTAATTATGGCAATAGATTTCCTTTAGATTTCCCTCCATCACAATGCTATCCCATGAGTAATGCATCATAACTGCATTTACGACATTAGGTATAGGATATTTTTGTTCCCATTTTCACAACCAACTCCTAGAAGTGGTTGAATTATATATTTTTACTGCATTAATGCACCATAACTACTGCCCATTTTTCACCACCTCCTATTTTATACAAATAGACTTCTAATTGTAAGAATAAAAATACCACCAATTTGCTACATTTACAAAGAACAACCTTTTCACAGAGTTTTCTAAAAAGAAGGATTGTAGAAGAACAAATTGGAAATTGTACAACAATGAAGAAGAAATCAGGTATGCTTATTTTCTCTGCTCAATCTACTTTTGCTACTTTGCATATTTTTTTACTGTTACTTGTTTCCAATATCTCTTTTACTTGTTACTTGTGTCCAAGATCAAGTAGCTATAGTTTAGTTCAACTTGCTAGCTGCTTCAGAATTGAACCGTTTAGAGAGTTGTTATTCATTTCTACATATGTCAAATTTGGGGCATTTGAAACTATAGGAGGGATGTTTCCAGTCAACTTATTATTCCCTATACGTGCAACCTAACAAAACTTCTTGAGAAATTATGAGGTATCTCTCCAGAAAGCAAATAGGTGGTAAGGTCTAGAAACTTCAGGTTGCTCAAAGAAAACACGTCTAGAGGAATAGATCCTGATAATTTATTGTAGCTGAGATCAAGAGATTCCAAACTTGTGATGGTTGATAGCTCCTTGGGTATAGTTTTGTTTAGTTTGTTATGATTAATTGCAAAGTGTGACAACTTGGTGAGGGCCTTGAATGAGCTAGGAATACTTCCACATAAGTCATGTGAGTGGATTGAAGTAGGGAGTCTACAACCTTCAAAATAGATGTGGAAAACTTGGTTGTTAGAGAAATTAATTCATGAAACTAAACCCCTCATCAATGTCATTTGATCCCAAAATCTCCATTATCTATTAACCTATATTTACTTTTGCGGCTTCTTTTCCATCTTTAAATATTGTAGAATGCTAAGGATGGCTTTAAGTTTTAACAAATATTTGCTTTTGCCGCTTAGTCATTCCTATCGCATCCATGCCTAACATTAAGAATGTTTGCAATGTTTTCAAGTTCAAATGTTTTGACGATACAATTTTTTCCTGACCCAAATAGGGCCTAATTTTGTAACCCTTTTTGGTGCAGATTAAGGGAGTGAAATAACCTTATATAAGATGTATTTCTATTAATTAATATTGCTATTTCGCTGCAAGAGCTTCATCTTTCTGCTTGCCATTATGAACTTCACATATGGGGTCAACCAATTACAAAAAGAAGAAGCAAGAATTGTCAATTTCCAACCACGTTCATAAACTTTGTATATACAACCCATCTTCCTTTTACCCATTATGTGTAGGTTAGAGCTAAACTTTAAATTGAATTGTAGTGGCAACAAGAAGAACATTAGAATATTAATTTGCATTGTATTCGCTTTCTACTTATTGGGCACTTCTATCACGGCTCCAAACATGAGGGGTGCAACTGGTGTTTTGCGAAGGGCGTGTAGGAGCCAAAAAAAATGATGTTGGCTTGAGAAAGTCTCTTGGACTTGGTGCATTTTTTAGTTAAATTAGAGGAATCTAAAACAGTATAAGCTAAATTTTTCATAATATATTCAAACACATGCTGAAGATATGATTTAATGCTTTTCCAAGTATATCTTTAGCCAAATGACACAAGAAAATATGAAAAATGTATCACGAGGTATTGAAAGTTTTTGGGCTTTAGGGTGAACTCCTTTCCCCTCATTTATATTGTAAATAGCCTTCAATAGTTTCGAGCTTTTCATTATCATTAATTATGATTTTGTGGGCGTGTAAGTAGTCTTAAGCTTCTGCACTTTAAACTTGCATAGTCTTTTAGGATCTAAGATTTTATTGTTATCTTTCCCTTTAGACATACATTTAACTTATAAATATTTCACCATGTTAAATGTGTTTGTCTATTAGATTATTACAAATTTATGTTAAATTATAGAATCAAAATTAGAAATCTTCTTGCTTTATTTTAGTAAAATGTAGTTACGTTTGGAAGAGGTTTTAGTAAAAGAGTGATTCTTGCAGAATCTCTATAACACATTTTTGTTATGGTCTGAAGTCTCAACTACCTACAACACCACCACCCACTGTACCTTACTGAAATGAAATTTGTTAAATTGTTTTAGAGGAATTTATGTCATTTTTTATTATCTTTTGATCATAGACTGTAGAAGTAAATTTTAACTTTTATATTAAAGTCAAAGGTAAAACTAGAGTGAAAAAGTTTTTAACTATCTTTTAATATCATATAGACTAGAAATTTTGTGTTTTTTATTGTAAAATATTATTAAAGTTGTTTAAAAAAAAAAAAATCAATAATATCATTTTTTTTATAAATTTAATAATATTAAACATTTTTAATTGTATTCAAAATAATATAAAATTTTAAATTATAGATTTTATTTTTTATTTATTTAATTTTAATAATAATAATATAAAGTTTTTTAAATTATATATTTATTTTCATCTTTTACAGAGTCCATTTTTTATGTAAATAAACATTCTTTTACATTGACCTCACTTGAAACTTGAACTCTTTTAGTATTGTTAAATTTAATTGCTTTTAATGCTATTAGATTTCCACAATCCATAGTGCTGAAGATTGTTAATTTCTGGATTTTTGATTGTGTTAGAGCTTTTTTTTCATCAAAAAAGCTCTAACACAATCAAAAATCAAGAAATTAACAATCTTTAATTGCTTTGTTTGATTTGAAACTTAATTTAATTTGGTAGGTAATTTAATTCATCAAGAGAAATAGATCACACTAATTTCTTTTGCTTACTTAGGATTTTCCTGATTTTACAAGTAGGGGAAATTTTGCGATTGACTCTAATTTTCATAGTTTTACATCTTTCAGTTACTTTAGTTGCATTCAAATGTCTAAAATAACCATATTATTTTATGTTTTGTACTTATTCAATCAATACAAGGAAATTAAAATGTTTGTATTAGCTTTTTAAAATATTAAAGTTAGAGTTTTATTTTACTTTACTTGTAATCACATGTCTACAAAATAGCTACTTCATCTTGTATTTTATAGCTCTATTTTTTAACTATAAAGGTGCATATTCAAAATTAGCAATAAGAAAAAGAAAACAAATGGCTAAAATTGACAATGTTAGACATGGTAAGAAATTATTATAATCTACTTTATTATAGTGTGGTTTTTAATATTTTTCCATTATGGTTTTTAAAATAATGACATTAGTTAACATTAGGTGCTATTTCAAATTCACTACATCCAGGGATGGCACTTCCCCGTCGATGGACTAATATCATAGAAGTATCGGATAGTGACAGTTCCCTTGGTATTCCAATTGCTTCATCTCCTTCACAGGATTGGGATGGAACTTCTACAAACGTTGTAGATCTCTCCAACGAAATCATCGGTAGTTGCTTTGACAATTTGCAAAAAATGCAAACACTTGTTTGAAAAATACAAAATGTCCAAGGTTTCGAGGTGTAGGCAATGGAAGGCACACTATAGGAATTCCACTGGACTTGTGACAAGTTGGCTATGTTTTGTACATTTCTACAAGAAATACACACTGACAAGATGTATGGGATGGCTGGTGCTCCAGACATTAAACGTGCTTTTGAGAACTATATAAACAATGCTTGAAGAGCCTTTGTTCTTGAAATGTGTATATAGTGCATTGTTGTAATGTGAATATGAGCACTCCCAATTATGACTAGTGTCCTACTTTTTTGTTTGAAACTCCTACAATAAATTTTATTTTCCTAGTGCAACAAACAAGGCTGTGTTCCTTGCAGTAAAAATGCATTCCTCAAGTTCCTTAAAAGTTTGTACTACACATCCAATTCAAAACTATGTAAATCGTATTGTTATATTGAAATAAAATTTTGTCACCTATTAACTATAGAAATTCCTTATTTGTACTTAGAGTGTTATACTTTTCTCTCATGCTTTTGCTTTTACACTTTATGGCATCAGATTCCACCTATGTAGCAATCTTAAATTGTGTACCCATGATTGTAATGATTAATACAAACAGGAAATAAATAAATTGTTCTTTCCTTTTGAGTAAGTCTATATATTTACAACCCTTTCACATATAAGTTGCCAATGCTTTATCAAGTATGTGAACCATTCTTTTCAACTATAGTTAAAAATGGATAAACCCTTTCCTTATTCCAATGTTGAACCTTCTTCAATAATACAATGTCAATAAGTTTAAACTACAAGTAAGCTTTATCTATAGTAAACATTGAAATTATCAATCACACTATACAAGCCTTTTTTAACAAAACCATTTATTCGTTGTGTCAGGGACTTGTGCTCATCACATTTTCTACTCTCTCCTACTTTTTGTACTAACTATCTACAAGTATGTTTCAATTTCCTTATTTCTTCTTTAACATTACTGTAAATGCATCCACTTTTGCAAGTTTCCCTTTTAAACATACATTCTACAATGAATTGTGATTAAAGGTTAAATTCTTAAAAGATATAATGTAGGTACTGTTAGTTTCTAAAAATTTTGACATGATATCTTCTTTTATATATATACAATCCTTGAAAAAAGAGATTTATTTGAATATTTCTTTCGAATATAGTTGTTAAATGCTTACAAAACCTAATTCTTTATTTCTTCTTTATCGCTATTATTTACCTTCACTTAACTATCTTCAATCATCTTCATTCTTGAAATTGTATTGAATGCTCTTAATGCACCATTTACAAGTTTCCCTTGACAAGGACAACAACAAACTAAACTATAATTTATGGTTTGAACGTTATAATTTTTAATACTTCACTCATTTTAATAGATATAATACATAGCATGCTCTTTAATTTCATTCTTTTAGAATAAAACATGTATTATCTACAAGACTTTAGGATCAAATTAGGTTGAGCAAACTTAATTCTTGTTTGTACTACAATATAATTATTTTCAATGGGGATGTTTCCATTTCCTATTATCTTCTTCAACGTTGTTAGAAACCAAGATCAAACATGCAAACTAGAAAAAGCCTTCCACAAGAGAAAAAAAATAAAAAGCAGAGCTTTGCATGAAGATGTGCAAATTGATATTATTCAGGAATTGAGAAATTACAAGGGATAAATTGCTTTATAAAAGCAATGTATGCATAACCATAATGTTGACCTAAAATTATCTAAACTAAATAAAGCTTACTTATTAATTAAGTCAACTAATTATTACCTAAGTAAAACCTAAGTAAACTTAATAAAGTGTAATTAAATAATTAATTACACCAACACCCTCCCTTAAGTGCAACTCAGGGAGACTAAAAAATCATGCATCTAATGCTAGGATGAATGCAAGAAAGCATGAATGGGTCCCGACAACAAGGCCTGATCAAGTACCCATGTTTAAATGCAATGAATGAGAAAGAGGAGAAAACCTAGTCGGACAAAGCCCCCCTACAATGAGATGACTTGTTGCAAAGAAGCACTGGAAGAACATTATGGAGTAACACTGGAACTTGAATCTGACAAGCAAGGAAAGATACTTATGTTTACTACTGAAACCAAATGAGAATCACTGATTGACTCAAGGAATCATGATAAAGGAACAATAGACTCGATGCCATGAAACACTGGAAAACTCACAAACTGAAACAACCCTGGAATCTGTGAAGCAACAATAGATGAATAAATGATGCCCCCATAAGAGGGAATGATATGATGAAAGAATCTGGAAGCGATGTGTATCTCGATGTCGATGCCAAATTGTGACTAAAATTGATCCATAGGAGCAAGTACCATGGATATTTTGGAACATTAACCATACATTTAATGGCCCTCAAACTGAGATGTGACTCGATGTGAATCTAATACGATTAACCATAGGCTCACAATCTGAGATGTGAACTGATGTGAATCTGATATGTGTTAAGCTATGAGCAAGATGTGGCCAAAAGAAACTACATAAACCAGATACAACCCATGCGAGTTGTCATCAATATCAAGATGAGATCAAAGTGCAACTACACTCTAATTAAATTATTATGTAAGAAACCCTCCTGATGGAACTTTATATAAGTTCATTTATTACAATAACCCCTGATTGTAAAAGGAGAGAATGTAAAACATACATAAACTAAAGAGAAAATGCAAACCTAGTGCATGAAAACAAAAATGGATTGCATGCATAAACCAAAGTTCACATATACCTCCCTAATAAAATAGACCTCATATATGTGTAGAGGACTGAACCAACTTTCCATTGTCATGAGAATGGCGAAAAAAGGATAACTGAGTCAAAAGATATGCCCTCTAAAGCAAAAAAGGCTTCATTTGAGTTCAAGGACCTGCAAAATAAACTAGATAAAAATAAGAAAAAACTACCTCTACCACTAGATCAGTGTTAGAATCAGCTTTCCAATGGTATCTCGTTTGCAAAAAAAGGACACCATATGCAAAAGTTATGCCTGATTTGGTGAAATTTGCTCCAAAATAGCCAATTCGGCTTATAGGCAGCCCAAGGGGCTTAAAAAAATAAGCCCCTAGTCCTGTGCATGACCAAGAGTTGGTGGGTTGTGGGTTGGGGTAGAGCCCCTAGTCACCCATGTGACCTACACGTAGGGGCTTAGGGCAGTCAAGGGCTGGGCGCATAGTGCCCGGTCCCCCATGTGACTAGCGGCCTTTGCATAAAGGGCCCATGGGGGTTGGGCTGAGGGCCAACGGCTGGTGAGTGGTGGTGGCCGGTGGCAGCAATGAATAGGTGGCCGGTTGGTGGTGGCTACCTTTTGAACTACATGCACTGGCGTTGCTTTTAAAAAACACCTATTTTTTTTTTTTTGATTTTTATGCCTCAAAGTGCGTGCTGGGGAGGTCGTACAACCTCCCTAGCAATTTTTTTTGCCTCTGAATCAACTTTCTCTGGAATCAATGAAAAAAAGGCATTTTTAGGGTTTTTGGCCACTATGAATGCGATGGTGACCTCCGTTTGTGCTCAAAGCGCCCCAAAAAATTGGCTACCCCCAGATCTTCAAAAAAATCACCAAGCTTGAAACCCTCACAAATCTAGCAAATGATGACAAAAATCAATAAAATAAAAGTTAATCCTAACTTTTTCCAGTGCTCTGAATCCAATGGAGATTCCCAATATAATCCAAACTGCTGCATAAATGAAATCAAGGCATGAAACCCTCGAGGAACCCTGAATGTGCTCTGTAATGATTTTCTCCAAATATTTGAGAAGGGGCTACAAATCAAGGCTCTAATATCATGTTAGAAACCAAGATCAGACATACAAACTAGAAAAAGCCTTCCATAAGAGAAAAACAATAAAAACATATATTTGCATGAAGATGTGCAAATTGATATTATTCAGGAATTGAGAAATTACAAGGGATAAATTGCTTTCTAAAAGTAATGTATGCATAACCCTAATGTTGACCTAAAATCAACTCAACTAAATAAAACTTACTTATTAATTAAGTAAACTAATTATTACCTAAGTAAAACATAAGTAAACTTAATAAAGTGTAATTAAATAATTAATTACACCAAAAAATGTTACTGTTCACCTTCAATCGACTGTCTTTGATTGTTGTCATTGTGAAAGTTGGATTTTATGCTTTTATGCATTTTTTTTCTCACTATAGTTATGTCTATATCTTTAACATAAAATGCAATCACATTTTATTGGCCACCACAACAAAAAACATACGCCTGCATCTAATAGTCCTCACTTTTGCAAGTTTCCTTTTCTTCATACATTCTACAATGAATTGTGATTGTGGGTTAATTTCTTACAAGGTATAATACTGTTATTGTGAGTTTGTAACAAGTTTGATATGATATGTTCTTTTATTTATATACAATTCTTAACAAAAGAGATTTATTTCAAATTTTCCCTTTGCATGTAGTTGGAAAATGCTTACAAAACCTTCTTCCCCTTACCATTTTTTCCAATATTTTGTCGTTTTACAATAAAACACCATACACAATACAAATTCTTGTACCTTTTAAAGGATACCACTTATGGGGTCAATTTACATTTGAAGCATTACTAGATTAACATATTCCCATTTGCTCCCAAACTTATTGCTCACAACATTCAATATTTCAAAGCCTAATTATCATATTTCCACATGCTCGCAGGCACACTTAGTACACTAAATTTGAACTAAACAATGGCGACATTAACTACAAATTCCATTACATATATTCTTGTAGGCATATCTAGTTTGAGCCCTATTTTGCAAGTTGCAACTATTGACTCCATTCAAAAGGCTCATTCTACACTTGTCAAATATTGTGTTCAACTTTATGATGGTTCACACACACATCATGCTTTACTTCTTGATCAATTCAACGATCTTGTTTTGGAGGAGGCTTTAGTGAAAGGTTCTATTGTCCTCCTAAAATAGTATACTTCAAAGATGTTCCATAAATTTATATATGTCCACACTTTCCTAAAAGATTTTTCTTCATTTTAATTTTCCCTTGCATGCTCTTACTAAATGTATCACTTTTTCAAATTGCAGGGCTATCATAATTGAAAACTTTGAATTAATTTCAAACAATGCACCTATTGTTGGAAATCTAACCCATCTGCTCCAATCTAGAAGCTCCCTCCCATCAAGTAGCTCTCCATCCCTATTGGGATCCTCTCAATCTACAAATGATTCATTGGAAGAAGATGGAGATCCTTAGACTAAACATAGTATATCCCCTTTTAAACCAATTCCCATAAAAATGTTAACCCCCAACCATAAGCATTGGTCCATTGAGGGTTGATCCTTGATGAAATATTCAATCCATGAATCTAAAAATGGTGCACATGATGGAAAGGTTTTCAGATTCGATTTCGTAGACATGGTAGTCTCTAAAATTCATATTTCTTGCTTCAACAAACTAGTTGAAGAATTTTACCATGCTATTCACTCTGATAGTCTTTATGTTATCTCCAACGGTCACATCAAAGTTGCAAACACAAAATATAGTAGCTCCACACATCACTACGAAATAATTCTCCATAGCTCATCAATAGTAACTCCTTCCACATCCTTGAACTCCACAATACCCACACATACTTTCCACATTAAAAGCATCGATTCATTGTCCTCATTTCCTATCAATTCCCTTATTGATGTAATTGGAATACTTTTAGCTATCTCCCCTACATCAACCATTCATAAAAGAAATGGTACGTAGACAATCAAATGTACTACTACAATCGTAGACACGTCAGGTTGTACCATAGATGTTACACTTTGGGGGCATCATTGTTATATAGATGGGATACAAATTTCTAATATGCATATACAAGAAAACCCTCATGTAATTTTGATTACATCGGGACGTATTACCTCATAGTGTTGGAGAGGTCTTGATACTATTTTCCCAACTAAAGTTCTAATGAACACAAATTTAGCAAAGGCCTCCAGCTTACAAGCATGTTATACCAGTACAAAAATTGCCAAGCCCTTAAGTTCTTTGTAAAAAAAACACCTTTCTCCCATAAATTTTGCAAATCCAATCAGTATCTCATCTGTTGCAACTAAAAACATGCTTGAAAAGAAAAATGTTTTCATAAAGGCCTCCATTTCAAAATTGCACCTTGACAACTTCTATTACCTTTCATGCCATCTATTGGTGAACAATAAAAACTGTAAGAAAAAGGTTTTGCAAACTTCCCCTACTACTTTCTGTTGCCCAAAGTGCTCTACAGATCTCCTTGGATGTGACATTAGCTACATGCTCAAAATGGACTTGAAAGGTGCAAGTGGTGAACTTCTAAAAGTTACTACATTTGAAGGTCCAACAAATTCCTTAATGGGTGTTGCGCAAAATATTTTCAACTATTGATTGCTGAACTTGATGTTGCTAGAGACATTTTGGACCATATTGTTGGTATCCAATTTTTCATTGATTTGAGCATCAAAATGATTCCATTTGGTGGACAGGAAACACAAACCATTGTTATTACTACCATTAAGCTGATTTGAATGTTGCACTTCTCTCTTCTTAGCAATACTGTAAAATTATCCTAGCCATATATGTAAACATTATCACCAATTGTGATTTTTTTTTTGTGTTATCAGAAACATTGCATGCCCAGATATAGAAAGTTTCTCATACATTTTCTTCCATATATATTTTTTTTATCATAACAAACATTCTCCTTCTTTGTCACAATGATCATGGTGTTTCACATATTAAAATAAATAAAAAAACCATAAAAAAGTGAAAACTGTCGCTATATTTTTTACAACTTTTTATACATTAACTATCCATATCTTTATATGTTTTTGTTCCCTCTTCTGTTCCAAATTATTTTATCGCACCATGTTATCTCAAGTCAATCTAAAATATATAGACGCACGTATATGTTTGTATATAGCCTATATATTCTTCTAATTATCTCTCACAAAACTATTTCATTGCTTTTATCCTCAACATTTCTTACTATGGAGGCAAATAATGAAAGAATGCAAGAAAAATGTTCTTGTAAAAATGAGATGAAACACAAACATTACCATACAAGGAAAGATGAAATAATTAACAAATGAAGACGTGAAGCCAATCAAATTATTGTTGTTGTAGCCTCAACATCTACAATCTCTCCTCTTGTTAACATGCCCCACTTACAAGGAATTACACCTCACTCAAAACTATAGTTCAACCTGACCCAGTTATCGAAATGCACCCTTCGACACTTTTCTCACAGGAGTTTTTCTCTGCTAGAAATAACTTTCGCTCCAAGTTAGATAGCCTATCAAGTATTTCAACTTGTATGGTTTGCATGGAGCAGTATTCGAGAATCAAAACTAGATATCCAAATGGAATCACTACTTGTTATAGATGGACATCTAAAAATAATGGCCATTGCTTCTCAAACTAGAAAATGGACCCTAGTGAGCAACCTGTATTTTTAAAAAATCTATCCCAAGTTGAGGAGATGTTAATAGCAAGGGATAGCCTAATACTTCAAGTTACCTATGTAAGGGGGGCAACTAAAATAAAGTGGCCACACTATTTTCTTTCTTCAAGATGTATCTGCAATTGCATCCTACTTGCCTATGCATATTACTTATCTTGGTATACTAATAGTTAACAGGGAACAAATTGACCAACAAGAATATAGCTTCCATGTTAGTAGAGAATGTGTCCATGAGGCACTTAACTATAATATGTGCAATGACCCATACTATCCACTTTTCCAGAGTCTTCTACTAACATCTCAGACCTTATTTATGTAACATCTTCAAATCCTACTACCACAAATACAAGCTTCAAGGAAGCAAGCAACACAGAATATGCCCCTGATGAACACAACATGTTGCCAACAACATCCTTTGTGTCAAATCTCTCGCATGCATGTACAAAGGTTGAAGAAGTGCGCTCCTTGCTACAACTAGGTGTGGGATGATCAATGCTAATCATTGCATGGCCACCCATTTCTCCATCTCCTATAAATGAATACAACACTGAAGGATTGTTAGCTATGGCATTCCCCACTTTTTTTCCAAAAGGAAAAGTTGCATTCAAGCAACAACGTATCAAAGAAATTAAACTACATGAATATACTCTCCATCTTCTAAGGTACCATGATAATCAGTTTGGCTAACACCCTTAATTTAGGTACTTCATACTAAATATTCTTATGCGACACCATAGCCAAGCAACCTCCTCTATATTTGTCAACAAAAATCTCGATGGTTGCCTGCCCTCAACAATCTCTAACCTTTGCCAAAGATTAAAGGACATGCCATATGGCAAACTTGCATATCAACTCATGCGATTTAGTTGATCAATTCGTGGAACTCATCCATTTTGGACCCAACGCCGAGGGGAACTCTTTGACATGGTCATTCAAGTTGGTTGCCCCTCACTCTTCTTCGCACTTAGTGCAACAAATACAAAATTGATAGACTTGCATACCATCATGCCTACCAAGTCTCCTACAAATCCTTTTATGGCTTCTAGATGGAGGATCTGCAACATTGTACATAATCCACACCTTACCGCAATATACATGCACCACAAGTTTATTGCATTTCAAGAAGAGGTATTGGAAAAACTTCTTGGTGCATCAGAATATTGGTATAGGTAAAACCTTTCTTTTTCGTTTTCCCACAATACACTTGTAATTTGGTTGTTTACTAAAAATCATCACTTCATTTTTTATAATAGACTCTTTCCTTGATTGCTTGCTAAATATCATCTTCTTGTAGGTATGAATGACAACACAGAGGATCTGCACACATCCATAGTTTCTTATGGCTCAAACAAGTACTTGTAATTAGTAGATTATAATGGAATAACCTTTAATCTGTACATAATGCACCTGATTACATAGATAGATATGTCTATGCTTGGAACCTATGTAGCCTCCATTTGAGAAACCAAACATTTCACTGTTCTATTGTTGATGATCCTTGCTTGCTAGATACAACACGAATCTTGTCATCCGACCCTTCAATTGACTATTGTGAACTGCTCAATCATGTTGAACGCCACACAAAGTGTACTTTTCTAACATGACTTAGGAGAAAAGGGCCATCTATTATATGTCACTATAAAGCACCATGGTCCATGCAAGATGAGTCAAGTCTTTCAAATGACAAGACCGGTCACCCTAAGCACACACTAGCTCATAATGATGATCACTTGAACCTTCACAACCCATCTATCCTCTCTATTTGGAGGGCTAATGTAGATTGTCGGCCTGTACTCTCAATTGATGTTCTCAAATATATTGCAAAATATGCAGCAAAATCTAAGTAGAAATCTGAAACCTATCATGCCATGTTATCTCACATCTCAACCAATTATGAATTAGAAATTCCTGCCCCAATAAATTTTCAAAAAATGTTTACTGATAGCCTTGTCGATCATGATATTAGTGCCCAAGAAACTTGCCACCTTTTACTAAAATTAACCCTCTCCATATCCAGTAGGACATTTGTGTCTTTAAATGTTAATCACCACAAATTTTAATGTGTATCAATTTCACCCACATTGGTTACCACATCACCAACATACATTGATGCCTACATGGCCCGACCCATACAACTAGAGGCAATGCCTCTCATTGAACTAACCCAAAACTGGACCTTCAAAGCGTCTTAAGAAAATGAACAATGGAAGTAGTTCCCCCACAAAATAATTGTTTGCATCTCGCCTAGGTTCACAAGCATCCCTGCAAGAGATGACAAAAGCTTTCATGATTTTTTTTTGGAGTGAACTAATTCTGTACCACCCATTCCAAAACATTGACATTGAATTTGGATCCTCTGAACATCAAATTATATCACAATGGGAAAGGTTCTCTTCTACATACAAGCCATGTCATGTACACCACAAACATCCAAGTCTAGCCAAAGCATCAAACGTTAGTAGCAGCTCAAGCGTTGACCATGTGTTGCAAGGACACAACCCTAAAGAATGACAATTTCTCTCAAGTTTACACCCAAACCTTCCTATACAGCTTGATGCACTAGACATGCTTGGTTGACGTGACATTGACATACACCATGAATGGCAACATACCGGCCTCACCCCATTGTAAATGCATTTTGCTACTACTTTAGACCCCAATTGACCAACCTTTCAAGTGCACCATGTTCTTAATGAACACACCCATACTACTTTCTCTACTTATACTACTTTCTCTACTTAGCAACATAAACATTCAATATAATTTGGTCTCATCTAAGCACTCTTCTATTACAACCACCACTAAAGCTAATTGTTCAAGGAACTGCAAGAACTGGAAAGTCATACCACATAAAAAAAGGTCTACCCTTAGTAGCTCAGCTCCAGTTCACGAGTCACCATTACTACTTCTTGCACCTATAGGAGTTGCTGCATTCAACATTCAAGCGTCAACAATTCATTTTTCCCTTTACATTCCAATAAAAGAAATGCTCCTTTACAAGGGCAAACACTTGCGACCTTCCAAGAAAGCATGTACTTTATTAGGTACATTTTAATAGATGAGATGAGTTTCGTTGGTCAAAAGTTCTAGAACGTATTGATATGAGACTACAAGAAGCATTCCCTGTTCATAACCACCTACCCTTTAGAGGGTGTTCAATTATTCTCTTTGGTGACTTGGGCCAACTACCATCAGTTAAAGATATACCCATGTATGCTTCTACCTCCTATGGTGGGACTCTATGGTGCAACTTCACAACAGTGGTAACTTTGACGAGAATATTTTGACAAATCGGTGATGATCCTTCCCAAATTTCTTTTCATGCACTTCTCTCCAATCTACAAAATGTAGAGCCTACACAAGAAGACTGGCAAGTTCTAATGTCATGCTCAAGTTCCTCGCTTAATTTTATAAAAAATAAGGTTTTCTCATATGCCATACACCTTTTTGCAACAAATGAAATGGTGTTACTACACAATAAACATATGCTATTGTCTCTGGCAATGTCTGTTGCCCTTTCCACTACAGAACAACTTGGGGGTTCAACATACACAAATCCAAATGAAGAATAACTTCAGGTTCAATTTTTTTTATCTATTGGCCAAGAGGTTATGTTATGTTCAAATATATGGGTCAAAATAGGGCTCTTGAATGGTGTACTTAGTCAAGTAAAAGCAATTGCATACAATGCAGGTGAAAAACCACCTCAACTATCCTTGTTTGCTGTTGTTCAATTCAAACATTACATTGGACCACCTTGGGACCATAACAATCCATATAATGTCCCAATAACCCTGCTAAGTCATGTGCTTTGCCGTTAAATTCCACTTAAAATGGCATGGACATTGGCAATACACAAGTCACAAGGACTAACACTTCCAAGGGCCACAATCGACATTGGCAACATAGACGGACAAGGCTTGACGTTCATAGTTATTTCAAGAGTTCATGATCTACAAAGTCTTTGCATACACCCATTCTTTAGATTCCAACGATATGCACGTATGCAACAAAGCCCATATGTTGCTCACTGGAAAAATGAAGAGAATCGATTGAAAGCAATGCCAAATTCAAACTCCTCATACACTTGAAGTGCATTTGAACTACTACAAGTATGTCACTTTCTTATTTACTTCACTACCAATATTTATATAGTTTATTTGTTGTAAATTATATCTCTCTTTTTCCTTTAGTGCAGGGTCCTCTCATTGCTCATTTACACTATGTTCTCATTATCTAAGACCTACAAACTACTCTACCAAAGGTAACTAATAATTTATATTGAATTTCAACTTCAACATTTTGTTTTCTATTAGTTGTTTTTCAAATACTAAATAGATCTTTTGTTTATTATAGATGCATTGGAGTTCAATGTGACCATTTTACAGTTTCGCTATACCATTGTATTCAATTGCATACATTCTTGTAATGCGAATTAAACAATCCATAAAAAACACTTGAATTTCATGATTGTACATATATTCTTATTCTACATTTTGATATCACATAATTTTAAATACCTTTTATTTTGTATACTATTTCCATTTCAGTTTTTTATTGTGATGTTTTAATAAGTTACATACATATTGTTCTATTTCAACCAATATGTTTACACAAAATCAAATTAGGCAAATAATCGATCCAATTTAATTTATTTCATTTGTTGTCTTTTTATATTATGTAAACTATTTCCTATTTCAACCAATATGTCTACACAAAATCAAATATAGGGGAGAGAGCCCAATAGTGGTGCAGGTACCAATAGTTGTTATAGTACATGTACATTCAAAGCCCAATATTTTAAAAATATGGAACTAGTAATTGTAAGAGAGGACCCAATAATTGAATAAAATATGCCCATTACATTCAAAAAGCAACAAATCATATGATGCCACATTGACACACTAAAAAACATGACTTAATGCACCACTATTGGTCTAACTTTTTTTGGGGGTTTATTATGACCCCTCAACAAAAAACATGTTGATGAAACATTTTTTTCTTGGTCTATGCAGGTGAAATAAAATATTTGAATCATCCACATCTTTGGCCACTTGGGGGTATAATTTTTTAATGTCAATGTTGCATGTTCATTGCTATGTCGACCCATAAAATTAGGGTGATCCACTATTGAGCCCTATCCCCTACCCATACAATTATTCGACGTACGCCATTGCACACCAAAATTGCAATAGCTAGTTATGATTAAAATAAATTAAATTGCTCAACTTGTTCTTTTATATTTTCCAACATAGAAGAGTATCTCCTCGCCCTTAAAAATTACTAGCAAAAAACACGAGAGGAGGACATGGGTGCAATGCTCTTCTCTCCATTACATGCGACATTGGAAGTCTTCTTACGAAGTTCCAAACCCTCTCCCCACTTTCCGCATCCCCGAAACGAAATAATAACAAAATCGAAACATTTTCATAAAAAATTAATTCCCCTATAAAACATATCGATTTCTGTTGCCGTGCATTCTGTCTGCTATTTTGGTGTTCCGACTTTTTTCACGGAAGCAGAAGATTGTGAAATAAAGAGAAGGAAAATGCCTGCCCACAAACTAGCTTCTCACCACGTTGTTTTGAAAGGTCCCAATCTTGTCAAGGAAATTTTCTATGGAATATCCCTAGGCCTGATGGGTATGTTCCTTAAACCTATATTTCTTCATATTTGTTATGCAAATCTATGCTTCAATCTTTTCATTCTATTCTTTGTCAATGAAAGATTTCTATTCCGATTACATGTCATAAGCTGAAATGCGCGAATTTGGTAGTTTTCGGCCGATGTTTTTCAGCGATTTGCTAAAATGCACAGAAGGGTTTTGGATATTTTTGTTTTTAACCCCAGGAAATATTATGTAGTTGATCTATATTTGAGTACCCAACTACGACTTCTGCTGATTTAGGCCAGCGGTTCCTCTTATTTTCAATTTTTTTCAATATAAATTACAAGGGAGAGGACGAAAGGGTATTTGATATCTTGTTTTTTCTTAATTGTTTATAGACATATAAGATTAACTTCTTAATTGGTTTTATTTATTTCACCTGTTTTTGATGAAGGATTCCCAATTTTTCTAATTTTAGGCGTACCATTCGTCTTCTTGTTCAACTAGTTCTACGTGATATGTGAAAACATCGAGGGTATGCAGAAAAGGGCATTGTATCTTATTTCTTTTATCTCCAAGTTACCCGAATGAATGCGAATTTAGGGCTAGTTGGGTTTATGAAATACAATCTCTGTATGTAAAGAACAGGTAATGGAGGTTTTGAGACAGGTCATATTACAGTAAATTTGGTTGTTGGAAATTAGGGTAAATGCATCAATGGATTTTTTTTTAATCCTAGATTTTCTGCTAGTTTATTAGTGTTGTTATGTTCTCATTTTTTGATAAATCTTGAGTGAGATTTCTTTAAAATCCTAACTTAAGAACCATCATATTATTTTAAGTAAGTTGTGCCTAATTCGTGCGACTTAAACCCCATTAATTAAGGACGACTTTTAATGTCATGTGGGGTAAACTTGAACCGCTTTCATAACTGGGTTCATGCCTTAATTTTTGTCACACTTAAATTAAATGTGCAAATACTCGCTACAGCACAACCTCTGGGGCTGTGGGCTGGCGTAGTACATTTAGGCTTATTTAAAGCTAGTCAGAATATTCCCTAATGTTCTACCATGATCCTTTGACGATTTCCTGGTAAATCTCACCTGCTACAGTTTAATCCAGGGGAGTGCACCATCAACCATAGGCTTCCGTTCTCTGAAGAGACATGTTGAAATATGGTAGCTTCGGTCAGATATAGAAATGATGATCACATGTGTGTATATATATGTCAGTATGTCAGTATGTACACATGTATATATTAATTGTATACATCATCATTTATATCAAAATCTACTACATTCCAAGTATATTTTCGATCTGCATTTAGAGGTTATTAATTGCAGATTATTAGTATTTCATGTTTTCATATAGGATCCCGATCGAGCATCATTATCGGTGATCATTTCCAGATTGGATATTATTTATTTGTGTAAGATAAATTCAGATTGAACTTGGTAAGCATTTATGTTTATTAAGTAACAAACTCCGATTAGAGATCGGGTGTTTAGTTAAGTTGAAAAGGCACAATTCATGAGACATCTCATGAACGGACATGCCTCCACTTTGTGGAGATATGTCCACTCATGGGATGTATCTCTTCCTTATATATTTAATGTAAGTCCAATCCACAATGGGAGACATTGAAATCAATAAATTTTCTGCTCTTGTAGATCAAATACCATTAAGGAAAAATTCAGACTTGTGAATTCATGATCAGTATTTTTCAATACTGATTTGGCATCAACTTCATATTTATCAAGTTCAACATTCGGGTTATAATCTGAAAGAAATTTAATCGTTTTAACAAGCCACTTTCAAGTGCTTTCCATTTCACCAAAGTTATCTTTTGGGAGTAGCCCTAGTTATGTGGAATAGTGTGCCTTGAACTTCAACCCTGCTCATCGTCATGGCAAATTTTCTGCCTTACTTCTAATCTATGGCCCTTTGCATCTTTGTCAGACACTGATTAAAGTGAAGGCATTGTATATTCTATTAAGAGGGGAGATTCATTTGATTATTTAATATGTTTTTGAAATGAATGTTTAATGAATGGAATAAGATCTCCTTGATTTAACATTCTGGCCTATTTGAAATTTTACTATTTCATTAGTAGGTTTCTCTGATAGAAAATTTCAGTTGAAAGATGATCTCCAATATGTTTGTAGAGTGCAGGGATTATTGCTAGTCTAAGTAACCAAGAATCCAAACAATTATTATTTGTTTCTTCTGTCTATTGCTACAACTTTACAGTTTGGACCATATAGATGTTCTGCCACCATATGTGCTTTTCCTTGCCATATGACAATCGATATATGGGATTCTTATACTATCAAAAGCTACCTTGAGATCTGTACATCTATAATTGGTTCATTAGTGCTCGGTGGGTCACAAAGAGTATGACTAATGAGTATGTTATTTGGGATGGTGCTAGTGACTTTTAAAGCAAAATAACATTATTTAATGAGTATAAATACCATATTCCAGAGTGAATGTTGTTTTTAGTTCAATCT
This sequence comes from Sequoia sempervirens, assembly GCA_007258455.2. Classification (NCBI taxonomy): domain Eukaryota; kingdom Viridiplantae; phylum Streptophyta; class Pinopsida; order Cupressales; family Cupressaceae; genus Sequoia; species Sequoia sempervirens. Next base: position 475,216,431 of record VDFB02058242.1, read on the forward strand.
TACTCTACAGTGCTTATTTGATTATGACTCAAAGGAATTTTGATTCATTTCCGATTAGTTTCCCTTGGACTGAATCTGTAAATAGATGAGAATGGGTATCATGTTGTGGCTACATTCATTGTTGGTCTTTTCTTGTGCTTGACATCTCCTTGAGAGATAATAGTCTCCACATTAAATATTATATCAGCATAAAGAGCTTGAGTTTTCCACTAAGAAAAGTAAAATAAGTTAAATCTAAAATGACCTTAGAGTTTAGACTGTTTACAATTTCAAAATTCAATGTTGCATTTAGTAAATAAGTTGATTGAAATTATACATCAATCACATAGGACCAAAAAATCATATATCCACTTTAAGAAGAGAGACACTACAATAGATTGTTGGCTGTTGACAACCCAAATAATCAATGCACATGATAATGATTGCACATTCCAAGACAATCATAGATTATAGTTAGTTATACACCAACGCCACCCCATGAAAAGGGGGGATGGTTAAGCACCCATGAAAAGTGGGGCAGGCCCCAAGGTGCCAACACCCCTATTAAAGGGGGTTACCTTAGGGAACTGTGCCTCTTAATGGGAGTGGGGCCTGAGGGTTTGCCAGCCCTGCCATGGCAGGCAGCAGGTACCCTCGCAGCCCCCATGGGGCAATAATTTCTTTTTAATAATAATTTTAAAATAAAAAAGCTTTTAGGTTTTTTTTCTTTTCTTAAAAAACGATTACGTACCAAGTTTTAATGGATGGCTTAGAAATTAAAAAACATTTTCCTTTTCTTCTAATTGCTCTTACCAATCTTCCATGCTGCTTGAGATATTTTAATGGTATATGATTGTCTAGATCCGTACAGCCATATGAATTGGTACAATGGTAGCTTAGTCAACTCCAAAGAAAAGGTGCAATTTTTTTCTGTCACCAAACCCTATCGTGTCTTATATGAAAATAGTTGTTTTTGGGTGTTTTGAGCACAACCATGAGGTCCATTTCACTCTAGGAGAACCCTTGAAAAACGAGAAGGGGTTTTCTGATTCAAAGCTTTGATACCATGTTGAAGAAATGGAAGCCATAGGAGCAAGAATCTAACCAGCAAGACCAAATACCTTCCACATAAGAGAGATGCAATGTTAGAATTGCTATACTGCCAGAAAACAATGAATACAAGGTCGTAGAATATATCCAAAATGATAAGATGCTATAAAGGCAAGAGGCAAATTCTAAATAAAACCTTAAGAAAAACTAAAATCATGACAAGTGTCTTTATCATGACTTGAGATACAAAAGTAAATGACCCAAGTAAGCTTAAGTAAAAAGGTGTGAATAGTTCTTAAAGTGAAATAAGTTAGGTAAAATACCTTTTCACACCAACAGAAAGAGTCAAAAGTTTAGCCTGATTGTTAGTTTCAGTGCCTAATCCCGGGGAGAAATAAAAGAAATGTGAGATTTATTTTGCCACCTGTGCCACACTTTCGTGGGTTCATCATGTAAAAAACACCAAGGAGCAGAAAAAGACAGATGCACATCCTTTAGAATCCTTTTAAGTTTCTCCTTGACAACAGTTTAATAATTTTCAAAGTAGAATTTTACTTTATAGAAAACTAGTAGAGGAGTGAAGGATGCTCACTGGAACAAAATCTTGTTTCTGGACCTCTAGATGTCCCAGCTAACTGCCACTGAAAAAGCTTTGAATTGTTTTTACCTGTGGCTCCTTATACCAATTTTTGAAAGCTTGGATGAAGAATTTCGTCTCCATCTGCTCACACATCCAATCCAAGTCCTTGCAGCAGTCCAAACCTTCCTGGGGAAATGACATACAACCAATAAACAATAAGTACTTCATGCTCTCTACATGAATAACAAAAGTTGGGACTAGACCAGGCTCATTTTTTGAGGTCGTCCCAAGTTAAAATCTTGTTTGATAGGGCCAACCAAAAGAAAAGTTTAGCCTTTATTGTGCGTTCCAGCTTCCATATTTTCTTCCACCACCACTCTTGCACTGCTCCAAGAGCTTCCACGAATAGAGAGGCATATAACCCAACTTTACTTCGCACCTGCCTGTGGATGTATTTTGTGTTCAACAAAGGGTATCCTCTCCTTGCTACAATTTTATGGCACTGCCAATGAGCTGCTGCATAAAGTCATTCCATTCAGGGATCATGGGACCTTGTAGGCCAAGATCCCACTGCAGACTTCAATTCCTCTCTTTGCTGATTGGATTGTTTTGGAGCAGCAGCACCAGCCAAAATAAAAATGTTTTGATCATGGAGTGCATGTAAAAGTTGATTGGAGAGTTTGAAAATCTCTTTTACTCACCATTGATCTAATCCAATCCTCACCATTTTACCATCAACAGTTTTCCAAGCCAACCAAGAGCCAATCAAAGGAAAAGCTTCAACCATTGGTTTCCAGAAAATAGTGCAGTTTTTAGGATGATTCTGATTTATTGTTATTCATTCAATTATGGATATTGGTTCTACGTATTTCTGCTTAATGACTAAGTTTATGCCAAAGCCCTTCTCCAGTAGTTATCCTTTGCAGCAAATGCTTGACTTAAGATATGGATATTTTTCAAAGCTCAATGCCCTAAAAAAATTGGCTTGGAGAGATTTTCCTTGGTGTCCTTTTATTGCCTTTCCACAAAAAAACTAAAATCTTTCCATCTGATCATTTTTTTATCCCAATAGGGATGCATGCCAGTGCACCGGAGTTGCTTTTAATACTGATTTGATGAGGGTCAATCTCCCCAGTTGAAAGCCAGCCATTGTGCCAAGTCTGAATTCTTTTCTCAAATGTGTTTACAGCTAGATCAAATCACTGAACCCATAATCATTTGCCTCAAAGCAATGCCCAGGTAGTTAACCCCTTTGTTGAAAGGAATGACACTCAATTGTAGAATATTATTTAGAGCCTTGCCTTGATCTTAGGGATGCCACTGCAAGTGTATGGTAGAGAGGATATTTGAAAATTTATGTGCACACCTGTAACTGTTATATAGATAACTAAAATCTCCTTGTAAATTTTTTTATAACCAATGGTACCTATTCTGAAAAAAACATTATCAACGAAAAGTAAGTGTGTGAGTAACAATACTACCAATTTTGTTACCTTTTAAACTGCCAGAGCTTCTTGAAGGCTGGGTGACCTTGAACTCTAAGATCCACTGCAGATGTCAATTTCTCTCTTCACTGATTGGATTGGTTTGGAGCAGCAGCATCAGCCAAAATAAATTGTTTTTGATCATTGAGTGCATGTAAAAGTTGATTGGAGAGTTTGAACATCTCTTTTAATCCCCATTTATCCAATCCAATCCTCACCATTCAACCATCAACAATTTTCCAAGCCAACCAAGAGTCAATCAAAGAAAAAGCTCCAACCATTGCTTTCCAGAAAATAGAGCAGTTTTTAGTATGATTCTGATTTGTTGTTATTCTTTCAATTATCGATATTAGTTCTATGTATTTCTGCGTAATGACTGTAAATTAATGCTAAAGCCCCTCTCCATTAATTATCCTTTGCAGCAAGTGCTTGACTGAAGATATGGATATTTTTCAAAGCTCAACCCCCTAAAATATTTGGCTTGGAGAGATTTTTCCAGCAAACTAAAGCCGTGGTGTCCTTTTCTTTCTTGCCTTTCCACACAAAACCGAAACATTTCCATCTGATCTTTTTTTGTATCCCAATAGGGTGCATGCCAGTACACCAGAGTTGCTTCCAATATTAATTTGGTGAGGGCGAATCCCCCTGGACAAAAGCCAGCCATTGCACCAAGTCTGGATTTGTTTTTTAAATGTTTTTACAGCCAGATCCAATCACTGACCCCATAATCATTTGTCTCAAGGGCAAATCACAAGTAGTTAATCCCTTTGTTTAAAGGAATGGTACTCAACTGTAGAATATTATTTAGAGCCCTACCTTGATCATAGGGATGCCACTGTATGGTAGAGAGGATATTTGAAAATATATGTACATGCCTGCAACTGTCATATAGATAACTAAAATCTCCTTTTAACAATTTGCATCACCAGTGGTGCCACTTTCGAAAAAACATCATCAATGAAAAGTAAGTGTGTGAATAACAAGTACCAATTTTGTTATGATTTAAACTGCCAGAGCTTCTCAAAGGTAACAGAAATCTGCTGAGCCCCTCAGCCAGAAGCAAGAAAAGGAGAGGTGACAAGGGGCAGCTCTGCCTAAGATGAGTGGGCTTGAAAAAAGGAGCCGCAGAGCCATTGATAAGAGTTGATAGGGTTATTGAATTTAGGCATCCCTCAACCCAATTGACAATAGGGAGACAGAAACCAACATGTATAAGGATTAATCTCAGACATAATCATGAGACCCTGTCATAAGCTTTGGAAAGGTCCAGTTTGATGATGAAGGTTGATATCTTGTTTTGATAGTATGTAAGGTCTCCCATGTGACTGAAACAATATTGGGCTAGAAATTGCTTGACATTACTTGAAGAATAGATTACAATATATAGGTGAGGTAAAATACTGTAGACATTAAATGTCTACCTACCAGCTACCTACCAACAATTAATAGATATAATTGACCATTATACAATAGAAGAATATAATATTCTAACACCCTCCCTTAATGGTCAATCGTCTAACTAGCCTACAGAAAACAATCTGTAGGTCACTTGGTCACAAATTCTTCAGAACACTCTGCTACTACGGAGACCCTCCCTGGATTTGCAGAATGTTGATGACCAAGAGTACCAAAAACAGAGAAGGTTGCCCCTTCTTTAGAAAGCTTTGCAACAAGAGACAAAAAGCCTGCCATTGACTCTGTCACGTGAGATGAGTCTGCCACCAACCCTCCCAGAATCTGCAGAACTGCTGACCAAAAGTCATCACAAAATGTCCAACTTGACGTTGGATAATAGAACTGTTCCTTCCTATCGCTAGAAACACACTGAGAACAGCTGCCACAATTTTGAGGATAAATCGACAAACCGTCGAAACTTTTGCAGAGGAGCATGACGCCCAAGAACAGACTGCAAGAAGCTAGTTGTGCAGATGTTCGCCCCAACAACTTGAGGTGCGACCAAAACAGACTGCAACAAACCACGATTTTGAGGAAAAAATCGCCAAACCCAAGATTACAAATAATTTTTTTTTTCGGAAAAAACGGTAAAAACCAAAGAGGAGTCCCACACATTTTGCGAATTACAGAAACCCAAAAAGTAGCTGGCATGGAATCCGAAACACGGATCAGCATACAAAACATCGTTTTTTAAGGAAAAACGGTAAAACCCTTTAGAAACCAGAGAGCCCTCCCGTACAACAAAAACCCCAACTAGGGTAAACAGGAATTGACCCTTAATTTTTGAGGAAAAAATTATAAACCCTTAAGCCAGATTTTTTTTTTTAAATAAGGGAAAAAATATTTAAAAAACCCAACAAAGGAATCCCACGCAACACTGCGAATTATAGAAGCCCAGAAACAGGTAGCCATTGATTGTCGGCTGAAAAATAGAGGGTTTGGAACCCTAGCCGCCAGAGCAAAGCTGCATAAAAATTGAGGCACGAAAAACGAAGCACCCAGAAAAATCGGAGGACAACCCATTTGAGATCTCGGAAAACCCACCAAGATTCTGCAATCAGAAATTTTTTTGACTTGAAACTGAGGCACAAATTTTGAGGCACAGAAAACGAGGTACCCAGAAAATTTGAAGATTGAACCAGTTGAGATCTTAGAAAACCCAGAAGGAATCTGCAATCAAAATAATTTTTCGCCTTGAAACAGAGGGTCAAAACCCTAGACAAAAATTTCTGAACTCTAGGCCGCTATTAAAAGACCAGAAAAATGCAGAAAAATGGCTTGAAACTCCATGAAATTGTGGCAAACTGAAGCTGAGTAGAGAGGCGACCATGCTAGGATAAAAAAACGTCCTCCACCGAGCTCAAAAACGAGGTAAAAACACGAAAAAACGCGATTTCACAAAAAAACGCGATTTTCAAAGCCGAAATCCCATAAAAATGCAGAAAAAAACGCGATTTTCAGAGCCGAAATCCCTTAAAAAAGCAAAAAACGCGATTTTCAAAGCTGAAATCCTAGAAAAATGTAGAAAAACGCGATTTTCCCAAAAGAAGCCACAAAATCTCACGTGAACATTTTTCACGAATTGCAGATTTAAAAATCGCCTAGAAAACAGGTCAAAACCCTTCATGGGTTTGAATACAAAAACCTGTCTTTGCAAATCTGTACCAAAATAAAGAGCCCTCCCAGGATCCTGAGCCCTCCCATGAGGGAGACGAGCTCAGTATGGCTCTGATACCATGAAACAATTTTGGGCTAGAAATTGCTTGACATTACTTGAAGAATAGATTACAATATATAGGTGAGGTAAAATACTGTAGACATTAAATGTTTACCTACCAGCTACCTACCAACAATTAATAGATATAATTGACCATTATACAATAGAAGAATATAATATTCTAACAGCGACACTAACATCATCATGAATTTGTAGATCACTTAAGAAACCTAACTGCTTAGCTGAAATGCATTGGAAGGAACTGGTTTGATCTGTCTATTAATAACTTCAGCAATGATTTTGTTACTGTAGATAGTATTGCATAAAAATTTTTGTTCTGAAATACTCAGAAGCATCTGGAACAGCTTTTTGGGAAATCAAAGATGAAAATGTCTCATCAGATGAACCCATTTTTTTGCCAGAGATTCTGGATTCTTCTACCACTTTCAGGCTTCAGCAGATCATCCTCCAAAAAATTCATGAAAGAACATACAGAGCTCAATGGGCCAGCCATTGGGATCTGAGCTTTTGTCCTTCAGGAAAGAAGAGACTACCTCCATCAGTTCATCTTCGTGCACAGGCTTCATAAGCAGTTCATTTTGAATGGCCTCCATGAACCTGGGAAGAAAGTTAGTGAAATGAACAGTCTCAGTGATATTTGCTCCAGTGCACTCCTTGAATGGATACTGAAAATGTGCGGTGCCTATCTTAGCTATGAAACCAAAGCTTGAAAACCTAGTTCCCTCAACACTGTGAATATACCAAATGGTATTCATGTTTTCTTCATATTGAAAGAATTTTGTATTTTTGTGCATAGGCTTCATAAGCAGTTATTTTAAATGGCCTCCATGAACCTGGAAAGAAAGGTAGTGAGATGAACAATCTCAGTGATGTTTGCTCCAGTGCACTCCTTGAATGGATACTGAATTGTGCAGTGCCTATCTTAGCTATGAAACCAAGCTTGAAAACCTAGTTCCTTCAACACTGTGAATATACCAAATGGTATTCATGTTTTCTTCACATTGAAAGAATTTTGTATTTTTATCACGCTGTTCGATCTATAGAGCCCTGCTTTTTTGTCTCCATTTTGCATATTCCCACTTCAGCATATCACTTTTGGACTTCTCCAGTCCCTCGAGCAAACAAAGCTCTCCTTCATTGAATATTTGACGAAAATTTTGGCTGCAAGTTTGTGCAATTTTGCTATCCACAGCCTGAATGATCTGCTGGGATCAGCTGTACTTCTCTCTTGCTCAGTCAACTGTTAATTTTGTAGCCTTTTGTGAAGAAGTATAAAATGGAAACATAGACAATCCTTATTTTCGTCCTGAACATGCACCCAGATATTCTTAAGCAAAACATCGGAAGTGTTGTCCTGTAATGCAAAATAATTAAATTTAAAGGGCCCTGATGGTTTTTGTTATGCTTTTTTCCATGTGAAGGAAACTGGGGGAGTGATCAGAGCATCCTTCATTGCCAACCCAGGATCTGATTTTATCTGTTCCAGCCATGATTTTCTCAGTCACAGAAAATCTATCTAATCTTTTCGGAAGCTCTAAATCACCTAATATGTTAATCCTCCCAAGTTGGAGATATTTTTAATAGCATCACGTCATAGAAATTTACAGCTTCAAATGGTTGGAAGCATAGTTGGAAAACTCGGACTCGGCAAAAACTCGCCAAGCCCAAAATTTGCGACTCGGCAAAAACTCGGAGAAAACTCAGCAAAAATTTGGCAAAAAACTTGGCAACTTAGGAAATTGCTTAAATATCATTAGAAACACATTTTTTTTGCAAAACTCAACGACAAGATGAATCCAATGAGTACATAAGTGAGTACAAAAGTGTTTTCTATTAAATTTGATTGATTTTAGTGCAAATTGAGTACAAAATCGTACTCGTGTAATCCTGATGGCTGAAAGCCTGATAGTCTAAGTTGTTGATTCCAGTCTTCACTCCCAAATCCCCTCATTGTAATCAATTTTCTTATATGAGAGGAGATCCCAATAACTAGTCTGCCAACTATGGTTGGAAGAAACCCAAGAGGACATCTGTCCTTCCCAGTTCTCCCCTTTTTTCTCCACTTTTATTAGTGAGCGTTCTAATCACCTCCAATAATGATATTTCCTCTTTAATGATGGTCTTAATCCATGTAAGGCTGGCAGATTATTTTTTGGATTTCCTTTCAACACCAATGACACCCCCTCTTTATCACCAAAGATGTATCTGTTTGTTGTGGGAGAAGTAGATCTCATGGCAATATCAACCTCATCGGTTAAAACTGTGCCTTTTGATGACCTCACCTGGCAATCAAGCTTAATGTGCCCCATACTGTCTATAGAGGTTGCATATAAACGTTAAGTTCAGATAATCTAAAATTTGTGAGAAACCCTTTTTATCATACTCAATATAAATAGACTCAGGAAAAACTTTTCTTAAATCCATCTCTACATATACTTTTGCAACTGTCTTAGAGGGATTAAGAAAAGATTGTTTATTGTATCCCATAGCTTACCGTACATATTCCAATATCCATCAGCATCTCTCTTTCTATAGCTCAATGGGTAAGCCAGGAAGTTTCACCCATATCACCTATGAAGGTCCATCTCGTTGTTTGGGTTGAAGCATGGCTCAAAGGTTTTAGAGCCAATATTGTTTTACTCCAGAACCAGCATTGGGTAGAACCAATATTGGGATTTTGTTGACTCCAAGTCCTTTTCTATATGAAAGACAAAGGTTATTCAATCTTTTGCTCAAAAATGGAAAACAGGGATATATTGCATTTCAGGCCTCCATTGTGAATTTAACCATTTGCTGAGGTTGACTTCCGATATGCCATCTTCTCTACAGAAGGCCTTGTTCTCACATGATCCCCACATGATACCTTGAAATTTCTCTACAAAAGCCATCTTCTTGAAAAAAGAGACTTGTTCTCACATGATCCGCTCTCCCACCTCTAAACTTGACTTCAGATCTCTGTTTAAGTGCGCAGGCCTTATTCTTCCTTTTATTCTTTATCATAGTATTCTGGCCCCTATTTTCCAAAGGGATCACTTACTGAACTGAAGAAGAGATATTACAGCCTCAAACAACTCTTCCACAGTCGTGGATGGCCCCCCTTTAAACAATGTTCAACACTTTTTCGATACCTAAAATCATTTGTGGAGTGGTTTCATCTTGAACAGATCAATACTTACCATCTAGATATGATTTTTCACTTGATGAAAATATATTTCAGGTCAAATGGGAAGGAAAATATCAATTTATCTACACTTACATGGGCTAATGGTGCAGTATCCCTTTTTTTGTATTTAATCTTCCAATGGCTTCAACCTACATTGTACAAGAATGTATATAATAACTGATGGATATTGATACAAAATAAATCATCTAAATGCTCAAGAAAAGAGGAGTAAAGATGATAACTCAAAGCCTAATGATGATTTTAAACAAGGGCCAATACAAGATTTTGAAAGGCATATATTCCAGCTAGGCTAAGCCAGCTAGGTACTACTGAAGATGATCCAAGAGTGATTGACCTTGTTGGAGATGAGGAAGAAGGGAAGGCACCTAAGGCATCAAAAGAAAAGGTTGGAAAGGAGGGAGCAGGGAATGGGTTAAGGGTAGAGTAAAGGTTAGGGCAGAGGGAAAGGCAAGAGAGCCAGCTAGGGCGGAGGGAAAGGCAGTGTCCTTACCAGTAGGAGCAACAAAGCAGGTAGCCAAGGTTGATTTATAACCCATCAAAGAAGAGCCCGTTGATCCAATTGCTTCACCACCGGCATCAGTAGCAACAGTTCAATATTGATATTGAGGTCCACCAGCAGCAGATTGAGATTGAGATTGAGATTGAGATTGAGATTGAGTGAAATAGTCCACAGTAGATCAATAGCTCGTACCTGTATATTGGCAGTAGCAGCCATTGATCCAATTACACCCATCGATCTGCCAATGGACTTCTCAGCAGTTCCTGTTCGGGCTGCTTCAGTGTAATATCCCCAATGGGATCTGCCCTAAGATTCTGGAATTAAATTTCTGATTTCTGCACTTCAGATTTCTGCTCAAAACCCTAATTTCTGATTTTATTTTCTGCTCTTAAACAAAAAATTACAGTGAACATAAACATGCCTAAACATGACAAATAATGATGGCAAATGATAACGCAAGTTGATAAGCATTACAAGCATGAAATCCACTATGAAATACACAATGTAGCGCAACCAGATTGAAACAACAAATCTGATTTTCTGAATTAAACCCTGCTGCTACAAACTGAAAGTTCTGATCTGATGTTTACAATGGATTCTAGGGCACAACATGCCAAACGATGCCCATAATTTCTGTACTATAAATCAGACTTATAGAGTATGATCTGTACATACCAAATACATGCAAATTAGAAGGCAAATGATAAACCTTAGCTAGGCCAATTCTCTAAGAGGTGTGCCTAGGGTTTACTGTTCCAAACTGCCTCCTAAACAAGTGAAAATGCCCTCAAGGAGGGTGAAACCCCAATGCAACAATCTCCACAATTGCCACCAAAATAGATCTGCTCCAAAATAGATCGTCAAATCTGAATATGCAACGTAGTTCTTCTCCTCCAAATAACGCCAATGAAATACAATTAGGTCTCTGTGATGAGACCTCCACAAGGATGAGCTAGGGTTTCGTCCAGCTCACCACATTCCTAAGGGATTTCGTCCTTGGGATGAAGTCTAGCAATATTGCAGTTGAATGAGATAAAACTCGAGAAAATCGTATGTGAATGATGATGATATGACATCTAAACACCTTTTATTTATAGCCCTCCAAAATAAACTCCTCAAGGCCAACCTCTTCTTGGCAAATCTCTTTTATTTTATTTTATTTTTTTCTCCCATGGGGTCGACCTCCTTGTAGGTGCCAAGAATATAAAATAATTTTATTTTATATCTATTATTCCTTCTCCACTTGGTCAACCACCTTTTAGGGTTTCATAATTCATTTTTAGGACCTCTCCTAGGTCATCTTCCCCCAAGGAAAATTATTTGGATTTATTTCATTTTTTCCTTGGCATTACAAAAAAATACCCAAAGTCATTTTCCATCCTTTGTTTTCTCCTTGGGTCACTCACCTCCTTAGCCATTTTATTCAATTATTTCTCCTTCATCAAATGGCTCATAAAAGATTCAATTTGCCCAATAAAATTAATTTAACATATATTTAATCAATTAGGTCATTCCCTTAGCCCTTCAACTTAGCCTACAAGAAAAGGATAGGCTAACCAACTCTATTGGGTGATAACTCTGAAAATGGGGACATGACATTGAGATTTAGTAGACCCCCACCCAACAAGCAAATCCACTAGCAACATACCTAGTTTTAGATCTAGCCCCAGTGAACCTGGTCCCTCCCCAGTGTATGCAGATTCAAGGGCGTTATAAAGAGTATTAAATATGGACTGTGAGAAGAAAAGGCATTGATTCAATGATATTGGTGCTATGCCTTTTATGGTAGATAAAATTGGTTAGATGGACCTTAAATAGATTATGGATCTCGATTTGGATCAAAATTTGCCTCCTTAGACGCATCTAAGTATAGGATTGGAGCTAGGCAAGATGATGTTGCTTCAAGTTAAGCTTCTTTTGAAGCTGTAATTGAAACTAGATCTATTGTTACAGGTTTGTTGGTGCCTCCCATGCCTTTGCAGTTGGTGATTCCGTTTTATACAAGGTTGCATGGACACAGATACGGATACGGATACGGATACGACATTTTTTAAGACGTCTCATATGGATACGGCAGGATACGGTATTCATATATATATATATATAACATATATAACATAAATTTCTAAACTATTGGAGAAGATTTTCATTACTTTAGAAACAATATAAACGCATAATTACTACATATTACAAAAAGTTTATTTTTAAATATAGTTTTATTATAGAAACAAAATTTAAATACTTTAATAGTTTGATAAAATCACATGCTATCAAAAATATTTATACATTAATAATTTTCAAAAATTAATTAAATTTTTTTATTTAAATCTAAAATATTCTATATATATATTTTTAAATAGAATATTTATATTTATATAAAAAATTATTTTATTTTTAAAAATAAAATGTTTATATTATATTTTTAAAAATAATTAAAATAGAATATTAGAATATTTAAATAAAATATTTAAATTAATTTTTTAAAAGTATATGATATAATTATATATTTGTAATTTAAATAATATTTTATTTTGAAAAAAATTAAAATAGAACAACCAAATGATATTTTATGATGTAAACTAAATCAATATTATAAAAAAAAATCATTGAAATAATGATGAAAGGTTAAAATCACGCAACATAAGAAAAAGAAGATTTTAAATAATATTAATCGAAAGGGAAAAAACCATTGGCAAACTTTACCGAAATGAAATTTTTTAAAAGCTTTAAGGAAACGAAATCTTTTAAAAGTTTTACGGAAATGATTTTTTTTAAAGCTTTAGTGTAGGTTTCAAAAGAAATGCAGAAACAGCATTCCAGAGGCTCGCGACATGCTAGAAAATTTAACGGTGAAGAGCATACTTGATGAAGTTGCGTCGCTGGTAGCAGGGAAAAACTCAGCGAAAAACTGGGAACGCTGTACAGATTCTCCCAGCAAGGGTTTTTTTTTTTAAATTTAAAAAATAATTTTAACTTAAGATTCGGATCATTTTTTTAAACATCCGAATCCCTGCGAATCCGGCCAGTTAAAATGAGGGTTTTTTTTCGATACGTGAAGGCACGGTATCAATGTCGTACCAATGCTGTACCGTGTCCGTATCCGTACCAGATATGGTGGTACGCGTATCAGAAGAGGGAGGGTGCCGTATCCTGCAACTCTGGTTTTATATCATCATAGTTGCCAAGAGATTGGTATTGGTACTGGTACGGGAGATTGGTACCGTTACACCTATTTTTAAGAATAGGAGACGAGGGTACTTGGAGATGCCATTTTTTTAATATAATTTAATAATGAAAAAATTTGCTACATTCAAACTGAAAATATGATGACATTGAACTTTCAAAACAAGAACATTGGTAAAGTTTAACATTAAATTTAAAGTTTAAACACACAAATGTCAAAGAGTCAAAGAGCTACACACTACATATTTGACATTACACATTGAAATTTAGAAATGTTGATTTGCTTTTTGTCTTTTCATATGGAAACTTAACGAAATGTAGGTTGTTTTTTGTTTTTATAAATGAATAATTGAGATGTCTCTGACGAGTTACCAGTATGGGGAAACGCATCCCGATATCCGAGACACGTCTCTATGCAACTTTGTATATTATATATGGCAGAAATATTGAATGCACCAGTCCCACCAATTCCAGTTTCACTACCCTATCTAGGCTCAACTGCAACCAGCATGGATGCTTTAGGTGTTGCTACTAAAATGGGCCCAAGTTCGATATTATATTGTAAAGTTCTTTTTTTTAAAAGAAAAGACTAGGATCAGTTATAAAATATAGAGGTCTTTTCATTAAAAAAAAGAACTTCACAATTTTCTTAAGGATTTTTAAAAATGTTTCAAGTCCTCTACATCACAAAATTGCCCCATTTATAAAGACTAGGATCAAGGAGGGATGGCATGTTATGTACCTAGGGATATGATATTATAATGTATTTAGATGGATGGAGATGTTGACATGTGGAACACATCACTTAAGTTATCTATATTGAGTCATTTGAATAGCTTGTGTAATTAATTATATCAAGAGTTGAGTAGGCCTTCATTAGGATTACCCTTCCATTATATTATTAGGAGGAGGTATATATAAAGGAGGTGATTATCTTTGTAAGATATGTGTGAAGTGGGATATTGTATTTGAAATCTCTTGGAGATATAGCGTGGAGTGGCTTTTCTGTAAGGAGTATTGTATGGTGTGACCCTACATTAAGGGTTTACTCTATTTCAGCATATATTGGATATTAGGGCATTATGGCCCACAAATATCTCTTATGTTGTGTGAGATCTATCTTCTACAATATATTATTTCCATTATTATATGTGTGGATCATATCAAGTGGTGTCAGAGCATCGATTTGGGCAAAAGTGGAAGAAACCCTAGTTTTTGAAGATTCGTCTATAATTTCCAAACAGCTGCAAATTTACCAGCAATTTTTTTATTGATGCTGAAGGATAATATAAGCTACAGTCCAAAATCAGGTTTTTATCATCAATATTTTGCGAGTTATTGTAATTTTAAGATTTTTCATAAATTTGCCTTATAGGCTGCAGATCATAGGCATTTTTTTTGAAATTTTTACATTTCTGGAAAGGGCATCAAAATTCATTTAGGGGTGTGTTAATTGATTTTTTCACTTTGAGGCCGACTTCATCCTTTATCGGTCAGATCAAAGTTGGGTCAATTGGATTTGGTACAATGGTTATCTATTGCAAGATTTTTTTTTCCTTCAATCCTAGTTGCAATGGAGGTTCCTAATTTTGATGGAAGTGGAGATGCATTGGAATGGTGGATCAAATATAAAATATCTTATGGGAAAAATATTTCATGGAAAATAAAGTGTTTTTGTTTATTAAGAGGTGAACCTTGCACATTGTATTTACCATTGGATGAGGATATTTCTTCCTTGGATGAACTAGAACAAGTTTTCATAGATAGATGGGGTCCAAAAGAAGAAGAGGAAGAAGATGATGAAGAAAATAAAGAAGAGGAAGGAGAGGAGGAAGAAAATAAAGAAGAACAAGAAGAATATGATCAAGAAGAGAAAGATGAGGAAGACGATGATGAAGAAAATAAAGAAGAGGAAGGAGAGGAGGAAGAAAATAAAGAAGAACAAGAAGAATATGATCAAGAAGAGAAAGATGAGGAAGAAGATGATGAAGAAAATAAAGAAGAGGAGGAAGAAGAGGAAGAATAGGAGGTAGAAAATAAAGAAGAGGAAGAAGATGATCAAGAAGATAAAGAAGAAGAGGAAGAAGGTGATCAAGAAAATAAAGAAGAGGAAGCAGAGGAGGAAGAAAATAAAGAAGAGGAGGACAAAAATAAAGAAGAAGAGGAGGAAGAAAATGAGGAGGAAGAAGAAAAAGACGGAGAAAACTTAAAAGAACAAGTAGATGAGATAGGTACATGCACTTTAGCTCCAAGGAAGAAAGATCCAATCCTTGAATCTCATGGGTGCATTCAAAAGGAAAAGGTTATTGTCTCTATAAACCCTAGCAGCAAGTATAACTTCATCAACATAGAAGTAGCCAATAAGCTACATGTACAAGCAAAGAACATCAAGGACAGTCACATATTAGGTATGGATATTCAAAATTTTGAAGATTTAAAGCTCTCTAGGCTATGTTATTGGGTTCTTCAAAAAAGGACCCGATGCCCTCTCCTAGAGTGTTTGGGTCCGGGAGTGGCTTGGGGAGTGTCTAGGAGCACCTTGGGAGTGCCCAAGCAGCCTCGGGTTCTTTGTGGGTCCTACCTGGGCGCTTCTTTGTGGGTCCTACCTGGGTGCTCCCAAATGCTCTCAAGCAGAAAATGTTAATTTGAATCACTAGAATTAATATGCTTGTGCAATTTTTTTTAATTTTCTATGTTGTAATAGTCTGCAATAATTTCTAGAAGAAGCATTCGAGTTTCGAGGATGGTTGCAACCTATCATTGACTGATTTGATGCATCTCAACACCTTTGTACAACTAATTTGTTAGTTTGTTCAGGGCATACCTATATTGAGTTTGTCATATATCAATTGGGATCATCCTTTTTTGTTGCAGTAGTTTGTGATCTGTTTTAGCTTGGGTTTCAAATTAAATTTAAGGGTATTATTTCATTATCAGCTTCCTAAATGTTGCTTGTCAATTTAGTGGATTTGTAAAATATTCATTTCAATATAAACGTTGACATTAATCCAATATTGTAATAACTAGATGGTTTATCGTCGGATGCCTATTATCATTGTAAGAACTTGGTTGGTTAATCCCTATTATGACGATGAGACTTTTACACATGATGCACCTTGTACGAGTGGAAATGCATTTGCTTGTGGTTCAAATGATGTTGAACCAAGTGATGACCTTGATTTAGATCCTTTGGATGATTGATGAAGATTGAAGACTTGTAGTCTTAGAGAATTATACAAATTTTTGATTGTATTTATTTCAATTTTCTAATTGTAATGATCTTCATTTGAATCGTGACTCTAGACATATATGATATATGACATAATATTGAAATTTTGAACTATCAATTGGCATTTATCTTTATCACTACCATTGATCAATGATTCAATGATTCAATGATGAATTGATGATTGATGATTGATGAAGTATATTGTATCATACTATCAAATGTATTTACAATTTTGTATATTTTTAACTTTTTTGCATATATTATACAACCGTACCCAAACATATTGCACCCAAGGAGAAAATTTTGTCGATGTATTTACAATTTTGTATATTTTTAACTTTTTTGCATATATTATACAACCGTACCCAAACGCACTGCACCCAAGGAGAAAATTTTGTCGTATCGACATACACGTATTTTGTACCCATAATTAATCCTGTACCAGAACTGACAACTTAGTCTCTAGGAATAATTTTGTTTTGCATTCAAACTTTTATGGTTTGGATATGGATGGGTTAGATATTGTTCTTGGCTATCCTTGGTTAGAATCTTTGGGAACAATAAATATCAATGTGCAAAAGAAATTCATGAAGTTTTGGTATAGAAGGACAAAAATTACATCACAAGATATTACACATAAAGAAGTCCAAAGGAAAGTCAAGGAGGAGAAAATTCATGAATCTCATGAATATTGCAACAATGAATTAGAGGAAAAGCAAGAGGATCAAGATGTTGAAAAAAAAATGAAGAGACAAATAATTCTACTAAGGAATCACAAAAACAAGTGGTACAAAATGGTGAAGAATCAAATAAGGTTCCAAAGATCGAAAAGGGTGCAATATAGAGGCATCCGCATCATTGTGAGAGGAAAGAATCATGGAGGAAATCATCATGGATATATGATAGTATATGGAATTTGACAAGGAAATTACTATGGACCTACATGGAATCAAAGAAACAATTATACCAATCAATGGTATCATCGAAGTAATGGCTACCTAGGGAAGAAAACGGGGACTTCTATGACAAGGAATGGAATCAAGCGGTACAATAGAAGATGGATCAAGGATGGGATCTAAGAAATATCAAGAAAAAGGAACAAGGATCAACTATGGACGGACTGATGATCAGTCATGGCATCATATTTCTAATAACTTGTGACAGTCTTACTATTTAGCTTCTTCTCATGTTTTGAGGATGAAACAAATCAAGGAGGGATGGCATGTTATGTACCTAGGGATATGATATTATAATGTATTTAGATGGATGGAGATGTCAACATGTGGAACACATCACTTAAGTTATCTATATTGAGTCATTTGAATAGCTTGTGTAATTAATTATATCAAGAGTTGAGTAGGCCTTCATTAGGGTTACCCTTCCATTATATTATTAGGAGGTATATATAAAGGAGGTGATTATCATTGTAAGATGTGTGAAGTGTGATATTGTATTTGAGATCTCTTGGAGATATAGCGTGGAGTGGCTTCTTTCATAAGGAGTTTTGTATGGTGTTACACTACCTCAAGGGTTTACTCTATTTTGGCATATATTGGATATTAGGGCATATTGGCCCACAAATATCTCGTGTTGTGCGAGATCTATCTTCTACAATATATGATTTCCATTATTATATGTGTGGATCTTATCAGAGACCATTTTTTGCCAAGACAAAATGGGGTGTTTTATTTGAGGCACAACAAAACTGAGGTGTGATAGAGCCAAATTATAAAGGAATTCTGGAGTTGCAATCTTGTTTGGAAGATGAAACTGACTCTCTTAAGAGGCCTTTTGGATTGAGAAATGGAGGATTATAAGTATTTCAGCATAATTGTAACTTAACAGAAATCAAAGGAGGAAAAGGAAAGGGATAGAGATGATTAGGAAGGATCTGTTCATTGAATTATTTCTTTAGAGTTTACAGAATACAATGTGGGAAATGCTGAGCTAGACGGACCAACTGTTCCATCACACTGGAAGCAAAGAGGATGCAAAATATAGTCTCCAATGGGCAATGTAAAGTTGAGATCAAAAGGTGATAAGAAAATGATATTGGCTGTGAAAGTTGTAAATAAGACTGAGTTTGTAGACTTCACCAAAGCAACGAAATGGAACTTAATGCAAGGTACAATGAAAAATTGAGAAACTATTAAATTTTTTAATCTAATGCCCCTTGTTTCTTAGTTAGCATGAAATCACTTTGTAATGTTTTGTTAGTATGTTTGTATCTGATTATGTATTAAGTTCTTGTCGACTTGTGGGTAGTTGTAAGGATTGGGTTGTTAGTGCTTGTCAACAGTTGTGATTTGCTTGGCAACTTTTAGGTACTGTAAGTAAGCTTCTCTTAATCAGGGAATTTAGTTTGATCCTTGGCTTTGTTCATCCTTGGTCTACATGTATGTACCCAAACTTCTTCAAATAAAGCTTCTATTGTGTTATATTCTGTTACTCTATTTGGGTATGTACACAAACTCCTTTGAATAAAAGCTTCTATTGCTCTATTTGGGTATGTAAACAAACTCCTTTGAGTAAAGCTTCTACAAAGTTGTTTTCTGTTACTCTATCTAGTATGCATTATTATTTCTGTTTGTTACTGCAGCAAGTATTAGTCTTATTCTGTGTCACAGTGTTCGCTGAATTTTTGGCTTGTAAATTGTTGAAATTCGTATAGGCTCAAAATTATTAAAAAATAATTTCAAAAAGCGTTTTTTAGGGTTTTTGGTGGATTTTTTTAATAAATGGCCGCCGCTGCGACTGAGCAAACAACATATCTCTTCTGAGAATGATTTTTGGCAAAATCTCTTTGAAGGGCACGCAACGGGAAGCAATTTCAGAAGTTTAGAAGCAATTTCAGGAGTTTTCGAAGGTTTCTGAAGGTCCTGAAGGCTGATGGGAGGCATTTTGCGTCGCCATTTCTCCAAACCTCCACTCATCATATGTACGGGAAACATTTATTCGACGGGAAGCATTTATTTACTGGTCTTTTATAAAATTTTATATATGCATTAAGTTTTTAACAAGAGTTTATAAATATTATTTTATTTAAATTAATAAAATAAGTATCTTTTTGTTTTTATTTTCCAATAAATATTCTTTGTTTTAATTTTCCAAATAAAATTTAATATCTTTATATTTTGGGTTTTTAAATAATGTTGATTTGTCTTCTTATTAATGTATTAAAATTTAATATTTAAATATTAAAATTAGTTTTTTAATTATAATATATTTATTATTTTTATACTAATAGTATTTAATTTAAAATTATAAACATATTTATATTATAATGTTTTTAAATTTATTATAATCAGAGTTACCAGATACTACACCCGCCTTGTCTTGGTACGCGTACCAATGCACTTGGTACAGATTCGGGTATGGTACGGCTAGGGTACGGCCTGGGTACCGTGCCCTAGTAACCCTGATTTTCCAGTCATGTCAGAGTCGTCAGGATTTGGGATTTTCAGAAAAATTTCCTATATCCAGGTAAAAAAATTAAAAAATGCCCTTATTTGAGTTAAAATCCAGTAATAAACCTTCAGAGTTGGCCAGGTAGAAAACATGAAGGAAATGTTTAAAATCAGTTAGCTAAAATGTGCGAAATGTCAAAAAAATCAGTCGTGGATTTTTATAAATACTGGTTTTTGGTGCTCCATTGGGTATCAAATCATCTTGTTCATAACAATGATTCCTTGAATTTCCTTCTATTACTGATTTCTTCTGGATTTTTTTGTTTGGAATGCCCTTTCCGTACTCACTTTGTTCTTCATAGTCGCGATTTCTTCAGGGCTGGAAGGTCTTTATTTTAATTCAAACATACGACTGTTTTAGTTTTATTAAATGTTTTATAATTTATTTTCGTAGCTTTAGTTTTATTAAATGTTATATAATTTATATTCATAGCTTTACTCTTTGAAGTTTGTATTTATAATTTATAGTGTAGACACCCAAAAATGCCCTTTTACAACACCTTGTCACAACATTACATCATTTAGACATCTTGTAGCATGTTGCATGTTTGACTAATTAGTTATATAAATCTTACTTAATTTGACTAATTTCATTTATTCCCTTTCTATTCATAATCTCTCCGTTTTTCTCTTGTTAATTAATTAATTAAATCATTTCTATTCATAATCTCCCCGTTTTTCTAATGTTAATTAAATAATTTATATTATTTAATTAATGAAATCATAAATCCAACATTAATTAAATAAATCAAATATTTATTTTATTAATAAAATCCTAAAAAGATCTTCTCACATTCTTTCCAAAATTGGAACTCATGTATCTAATTAATTAATTTAATTAGATAATTCATCAATTATCCTTCTCATCTTTTTCAGGATTTATTTCCTTTAAAACAGAAAATCAAATCTTTCTATTTTTTTAAATCTTACCTTATCTTGTTGTATTTCCTCTTTCGTCAAAAATCAAATCCTAGTCAAATCTTATCTTCGTTCACATCAAAGCTCTATAAATAAAGCCTCTTAGAAGCCATTTGGGGATTCGATTCTTCAAGCACCCTTATGCTATCAAAATCATTCTTGAATCTTTCATCCATCTCTATCTATCATTCCTCCATCTATCACCTTTATCATATTGTTATGCTGCTGAATTGAGCTACCAACATTCCTCCAACAATCAAACCTTCAAAATCTTGCATTCTCATGTAAGGTTGAGAAGAGCAATGGAGATAAATCGAGCATAATATGGAGATTGGTTTGCGTTTGTGTTTATTATTTTGATTTTCATGTTGTTTCCTGCTTTATTGTGCTTGTTAGGGTTTTGTTATTAATGGTTATACTTATACCCTGATTTGAGATTTTTACCCTAACTACATATAGTTTTAAATTAAAATCTTTATAATTTATGGTTTTAAATTAAAATTTCTATAATTTATAGTTTTGATTGCTATATTTCTAATTTTTTTATAATTATATATATATTTTATTAAAATTAAAAGTTTGTATTTATAACTTATAAAATATATTCTAACAACTTATAAAATTGTGTTATATGTATATGTTTTTTATGAATGCCGTATCCATATTAGGGGCCTTGAAAAAATGGCCGTACCTGTATTCGATACGGTATCCGTACCCGTATTCGATACGGTATCCGTGTCCATGCAACTCTAATTATAATGTATTCTAATTCAACATAATATTGTTTTATTTTTATTTATTTTTTAATTAACTTTATATAAGGTGAATTTAATCTCAAATTTTTTTCGAATTTTTCCTATTTGTCAAACTTCATCCGAATTTTATTGTTGCTGAATTCGAATTCAAATTCAAACCTGGTGACAGGTCTTATTAGATAAAGGAGTAAATAGAAGCATTGCTGAAATAATATGTGAAAATGCCAATTAGGGGAACACCAGAAGACAACAACTATCATTCAATCAAGGATTTAAGCTGATAACCATAATGGTCTCAACTTTTAAAAGGAAACTATTCCTTATTAGATTCCCGTGCCAACTTAGCTGCACTGGAGCGACTACAAATACCACTGCTAGGAGGAAGATATATCCACCCTCCCTTTTTCCTTTATCCTAAAAAGACACTTGGAGTTTCTTGCTTTGCTGTTGCTATCTGCTCTTTTGTACATGCATCTTTCTCTTTCTAGCATTCTTTCTTTGCTTTCATTGTTAGGTTATGTCTCTATACTCTTTTCTACTAGTGATCAAAAGCTTAAAGATTAAAAATAAAAAAGTAGAGGCTGTTTCTGTAATCTACTAGTTACTTTTTGCATACTTCACATAAAGTGCTAGACATTGTAACTTGATGTATATTCTATCTTGATTTATCTAGAAGATTGTTCATTACTATTGAATTCCTCTTGAACAAAATAATACATGGGTTTACAACAGTGTTCCATGTGGACGCGTCCTCCTAAAAAAACCCGTGTTTCCTAGACAGGGACGTCTCAGAGACTTGGGGACTTGGGGGGGACGTCCCCCTAGCATCCCACCACCAGTGCTACCATACCACCACCAGTGTTGTTGTCTCCAAGACGCCACTAGGACTTTGAGGATGTTGGGGTGTCCTCAAGACGTCTAGGGGACTGCTAGTTGTCTCCAAGATGTATAATTCTTTACATCTTTTTATAACTATTTTTTCAAGTACTATATGTATTTCAGCACCCTATTGCTTTGCCGCTGCTTTCCCCCTGCCGTTCCCCTGCCGCCCCCAAACTTAGACTCCCCGTCCCTGCATCCCTTGTCGTCCCCCCGTCCCCGTCCCCGAAACCCCGTGTAACATTGGTTTACAATGATGGAGATGATGTGATATTGTGGATTTGTGAGAAGAATTGTGTGGTATGAGAGTGAGCGCTATATTGGGAATGACTATATAAGTAATCTAGATTGAGGGGTGCTTAAGATAATGTTCACAAAATGCTAATAGGGTTTTGGTCTGCTGAGAGTCAAGTATATTGTAATCAAAGACATCTATATATATCATTTCTGAGTCAAATAAATTATTTAAACGGTTTTGTATTCCATCTAATTCTGTTAGTGATATGGCAGCCTTCAGGTTGCAAAGATGATCCTTTAGCAGCCTCTTGCTTGGTATTTGAGATGTATGGGTGTTTGGCGACCCAGTTTTTCCCTCTAGAGAATGTGGAACTTGAAGACCTAATGTGTACCATGCGATTGAGTTTGAAGTGGATCACAAAGTTGTGCCATTTTTAATTTATAACAAAGTTGGCTTGATTGCAAAGAGCCTTCGATGCAATGCAAATTTTGTGGAGTTTGCATGGATAGTGAATTTGGCCCAAAGAGCCTATGGTATATTGAGTGAATTTTGTGTAGTTTGCAATAGATTGTGAATCTGACACGGAGGCCTATGGTGCATTGTGAACTACTTATGATGTTTTGCAATGGATTGTTGGTCTCTTCTAGTACTCCACCTCTATGAATCTATCAATGCATCGATCACTTTTGACCAAAAACTGTGTTATGTCTCTTTTTTTGTAAGTCTGCCATGCTTTTTATGGCATCATTCAGTGTCTCCTCCTTTTTAGTTTATTATTTTTTCAAGTATACTGTTCAAAGTTCAAACAGTGAATTCTAAATTTGTTCCCTCTAAAATGCTATCTGTTTTTATGCATTTTCATTAGTGGTTAATAATCTAATGATGAGGCCCCTTCTCCCCTGGATTGAGGAGATTAAACGCTGAATTAAATCATCTCATATAAATAGCATATTAGGTTGAACATAAATCATTATTGTTGTCAATTGTCCTTTGGCCTATTCATGAATTTGAATGGATCACAAAGAGCCCACCAAGGATCAAGTTTTGCTGAATGCAAATACTCAATGCTTTGAATGGATGAGGCTGGGATTGTGTCCTAGACAATTTTGATGGAGTGGATACCCCTCAGTCCTTGGTGCTAAGTTGAGAGAGGTTGATTATTCGTGCACCTGATACCAACAGATTGCAAAAAAAGATCTGGGATGTCCATCTTCACAACTTAAAAATTTAATCTGTGTAGTTCTCAAACATACAAACAAGAAGGAAAATCAGCAGTTCATTGGGGATTTATGCATTTTTGTGAAGTGGTTAAGAATTTTACTGATGAGGCCTTCTGAATGAATTAAGTCATCTCATTATAAATCAAACGTTCGATTGAATATAAATCTCATATGTTTGTGTAACTCTGAAACATTGAAAGTAAGAAGGAATATATCAATGCCATCAATTATCGAAGTATGTCAATGGGAGTGTCACTTGCACATAGTGGTTAAGGATTTTACTGACAAGGCCTTATGAATTTATGAGTTCCAAAAATCAATTAAAAATATTTCAGTATAAGTTATATATTACTTCTCATACAAATCTCACCTTTGTGAAGTTCTGAAACACACACACAAAAAAGAAGGAAAAGATAAAGAAAATATCATAGTTGCTGCGAGACTGGTACTGGTACTGGTACGGGTACCGGTATGGCTTTTTTTTGAAAATAGGAGATGGGGGTACTTGGAGAAGCCATTTTTTTTTAATATAAATTAAAAATAAAAATAAAAATAAAAAATTAATAATTTATAGAAAATCTGAAAATAAAATTAGTAATTTATAGAAAATTTGAAAATATGATGACATTGAACTCTCAAAACAATAATTTAATCACTCTTAGATGCGCCAAATACATTATGCTTTAATTTTTAAAGTTTCAAATGTTTAAACTTTAAACTTTAAAGTTTTTTTAGGTATTTAGTGGGAGACGTCGTTTACTGCAGCAGGAGATGGCAGGGTACTCGGGAAACTTCAGTGGAAGTTTCCAGCCTCCTGGAGATGTCTCCGGAGACAGTACTGGTCTCCGGGACTCGTCTCTGAGGGGGGGAGACATGTCTCCCGGCAACTATGGAAATATATCATATTAATGCTCTTGGGGGACCAAAGTAGGCCAGTGGGACTGAAGTGCCTTCAGTTTCAGAAGAGTACTTGTGTAAGGAAAACACCTTAGTAATTGCAAAAGTGACTAAGAAATAAAACACTAAATAACAAAAGCACCACTAGAGAAAATATACCCTAATATAATGTACAGATACAAACATAATTACCCAGGTGAGAGGGGGACCTTAAAGGAGGCAAGGGGCATTTGTAGACGGAGGCTTGTACAGGCATTATCACACCCCTGTATGAACTCTTGGAACAGAAGAACAAACAACTGTAATTTATTCAATAGGGCCTAAATTTGTACTTACAGGAAAAATATTTCTAAATATATTAATTATAGCACCATTCTGGGGTTGAAGATATGTGTTTCTGTCTTAGAACAGTATGTGCATGAATTTTCTATGCATTGAATGTAATAAATTCAATGCTGGAAAATGTAAATTGAGTTGTTTATTTTACTGAGATGCTTTTTATATTTTTCTTGTGTTACCACAATTTGAATCTGTGACATTTTTCCATAAATTACTCTCTTAAGTAGGGGTTCTTGAGAAAGCTTTTATGCTACCAAATAAGGTTTCTAAATTTAAAGACTACGTCATTAGTGGAGCTACTTGTCATTTGGGATGAGGTCAAGCAATAAATCAATAGGGCTTTCATAGCAGAGTCCAAGGTTCAATTCCCCCAAAGATGTGTATAAGGTGTGATATTGTGTATTTGTAATGAACCTCAATGGACAGGGCTAATCTTACTGAGTTTAATGGAAGGAATGTCCCTGAGTTGTCACATCTTAAGTTCTTAACTGAAGGTAAGCTCCAATCGTGGTTAAAAAGTGGGGCAATATACCAACAAAAACAATTGTCGAGCTACTGAAACACAATGACAGCTGCTTCTAATTTTTTTTAATCATTCAGTTAGTCTATAAAACACTTTGAGAAAATTGGGAATCATAACTAATAAAATCATTTTAGGTGTTGTATGGGTTGTTTGCTTTTTTGTTAATGGCCAAAGATTTGCTGCATCTTAAGTCAGCAGCATTTATTGTTTTATTTTTCCCTTGAGATGATTTTATTGTAAATGGTCCTTTCTGGATATATTTGATAAAGATTGCGTTGCAATTTTATTTTTTTCCTTATAGGTCATGGGTTACCCACTAAAGCACTCTACAAAAAGGGTAACTTCTCGTTAAAAGAATAATTTAAAGATAGGCAATAAGAGCTGGGCTCAATAATGATTATTAGTTGACCTTTTTTTGCCAAATTATTATTACGAGTACTAGTTTGGAATTATCCATAGACGACAGAAATTAATGTTGTAGCTGCTGTTGCTGAAAACCATATTATCCACTCTAAAGGTATATGATTTCAATATTCCAAAGGAAATTTAGGGGTTTATTATGACCTACATGTTCCAAAGTTTACTAGTATGTTTTCATGCTCCAATTCTCTTTACTTTGGAAGTTTCTTTTTGTGTTTGAGAATAGATGTATGTGAGCAATAGTAATGAATTTCCATTTATGCTCTACATATTTTTGAAAAATCATATTGAATGCATGATTTCTCATGGCTTTTTATAGTTTAAGGGGTATTTGTATGTATCATGTTTCAGTGTATTTTTACTTGTTTAGGGTGCTACATTTTCTTGCTAATTTAAGTACTCAAATGCAGCTGGGGGTATTTGGAAAATGTACCACTGGAATCAGCAGCGGAAGACCAGGGAGTTTTATGATATGCTGGATCGGGGAGAAATATCTGTTGTCCATGAAGAAGAGTAATCTGACTTTCAAAGTTCACTCCAAGAAAGTGATTTTTTAAGATCAAGATATGTTATAATTCTGTATGAGTTTGTTCCTGTTAATTACAGTGGAGAATAAGATTTGCTGTTATACATTGGGTTTCGTATTTTTCATACATCAAATTTCTTAATGTGGGTCAATTTTGTCAAATCTGCCACGTTCCTTTTATACAAACATGGTTGTCAATAATGGAAATGGTACTTTGACGATAGCTTTTTTAGCGAGCATGAACTTCAAAATCTGTTAGTTTCTGCGATGTAGTTAAGTCCTTCCAGAATGTATTTGACTTTATTTTAATTTTTATGCTCTTGTTCAATATTGATTTCAACGTTCTGTTGTTGAGAATGCTCTAGGGTAGTTTGGTTGCATGGTTGCCATTTTTCATTTTTTCTGTTCTGAGAATTATTTGGACCCTAAGCTATCAATATGTAGTAAAAGAGAGTGCAGTACAAAGAAATTTCGATATATCAGCCTGATATTAGTATATGTGAAATTTTCTTGGGTCACAGTATAACACAAATCTATTTTTTTCTAGATTTGTTTTATAATTAACAATTTTTTTCTGGCTGGGATAGCGTAAGAGAGTATCTATTTGGTCAAAGATTAATTGAAAAATTAGAGTTGGGATTAACTGCGGACAAATGGCCCCTATTGATTGGTAAAAATGTTCATTCCATAAACAAATATTTAGGTTTGAAAATTGTGATATAAAATGAACTAGGAACAAGATGTAGTTCATAAATTCATAGCATTATAGTTCATAAACAAGATTGTAGATATAAATTGCAGTGAGTACAGATGTAGATCGGATAATAATTTAAAGTTCACATACAAATTGTGACAACAATATAGGACCTGTGTAATTTGATACAAGTATATAACAAGTTAGACCTAATGACTTAAAACCTACAACTCGTTTGGTTGTGCCTTCCTATGCTTGAAACACAGGCTTGAGTGCTACCTTATTGATAATTTACAATTGCTTTGCTTGGCACAACATCCAAACAAGGTCTATATAACTTGGCAACAGGGGCATGTATTAGAGTGAGCTAACTCCCCCCTTGATTGGTAGTTGAAACCCTTAATCTTTTGGGCATGTCATCTCCTTGATTTTTTTAACCAAGAGGTTATGATAAATTTTAACAAAAATACTTAATTCCCTATTATATAAACTATAACTAAACATGAAAAAAATAAATAGATTAACTTTTAAGTAAGCTAATGAGTCACTTTTAGGTGATTTTTGACACAACTAACCAAACTAGTTCTTTTTGGTCAAGTTCCAAAGCCCATTTTGCAATACTTTTGGTGTTGGTTCATTTTTTTTTTAATCATAAGTTAAACGGGTTAAAAACTCGGTGTAACATTACTTAGTCTAATGGAAAATTTGAAATCTAAAAATGTAACAAGACAATAGAAGCAATTCCAAAACGCCTCTCTTGCGCCTGCTTGATGTCAACACCTTGCTTGAAGTTGAAACTGTTGTTATGTGGAGCAATTCTTAACAGAAATCCTATAGGCAAATGATGGCCACTTGGATTTCATTTTTGATGTTAAGGGGCCTATGACCAAAGGTTTGGGACCTACACTTGTTTTTAACAGTTGCCTTTCATACGTTCCTACTGCTACAAACATGGTTTCTATGTGGTGTTGCCTTATTGTAGGCAATTTTCCATTGCTTCTTGGTATCAAGTCTGTCATATCCCCTGCACACCAACACTTAAGAAGATTTATTTATGCTACAACAATGTTTTTAAATACTACTAAATAATTAATAATAAATAATAAAATAGTCTTTTTGTAGTAGTCGACCCATTTCACTTTTTGGGCGACAACTATAAATGAATAAGATAAATATTGAATTAATGAATAAATAATAATTTGAATTTTTGGGCTGACCTGGGCGCTCAATTTTGGGCGCCAAATTGAAGAAATTTTGGGAAGGCCAACTTGGTTTGTTTCTCTTTGACAATCAAGTATTAATAAGAGGTGAAAATCCAATTCACACAATTTAGTTTGGGGAGAAAATTTTGTGTAATTCTCTGCAATTTCTGCAATTGTAGTTACCAGTGCAAGGACGAAAAACCTCAATTGCACATTTGAGGTGAGGACAGAAACCATACCTCTATCAAGGAAAATCCAAACAGGGTTTATAGATTGAGCTAATATCAGTGACTTCATTTCAATTTCAGGGTTTAGGCACTCGAGGCCATTAGGATTATAATCAAGTGCTAGTGCAGGAGTCTTTTGATTATCCATATTGTGAGGAAATTGCAGCAATTTGGAAGGTGCCATAGAGGAGATTATACAAATTGCCGGTCATTATCGTTGTTGCCTTCACCTACCAGGTTTGAGGGAACTTCACAGCAAGGAGAGAGATATATAACCCTTTGATGCTGGGAGGAATACATATAAAGGGCATAATTATTGCCATTGTCCATAAACTCCAAATCGCCTATTTGCAAATCCAGTTGCAACAAAAGACATCAGATACAAATTGCATGTTAAATACTCAGATCTTCCCAACATTGGAGATTCACCGCACAGGGCACTCCGTGAGCAAAGGAAGAGGATTTGAATAGCTATTAGCATACAACTTGGGTCTTTGTCCTCAAATGTGACATTGGCTTTGGAATTCTATAGTCATTCATTTCCGATCTGAGCGATCTGAGCGTTCCTTGAACTTCCTAAGAGGCAAATAAACTTTGTAAGTAAAAATTAGCCTTCATGTGTGTAGTTTTAGTTATGATTTGAGGACAAATTGCTACTAAATGTAAAGTTGACACTACAAACCCTAATTTGGCATTATATATTGATATGAGTACATCAATCATTAATTATTAATGTTTCTAGATCTGCGGTTCTTGATAATTTGGGTTTGATATTTAAATTTCAATGTGTGACTAAACCTTAGGGACATAACAGTGGTATCAAAGCTTTTGTATCTTGCTAGCCCTATGTGTGTAATGCTAATTCATGAGCCTGAGTAACAAAGAATTAAGATATCAACTAAGGGAGAAGAAGAAAGAAGCATCCATGGGTGATAAAGATAAAAACAATTCTTAATAATTTCTCAAGGAAAGCAAAAAGTTTCAGACCAATATGAGGGATGCTATGGTGGAAATGGTCCAACTTCTAAAGGGTTTGAATTAACAACTAAGTGTTGGTAGGCCTAGTCAGAATGGTATTGAAGGGAGCAATTTCAGGGGTGATAGGGTTTCAACTAATTTGATCCCAAGGACTTTTAGAGCTAGATTCCTAGAAAAGGAAGGAGTAGCACCCAAGGAAGAAGAGCAATCCATCAAAGGAGAAGAAATTACAAGACTTCATGATGAATACCATGCCTTGAGCACTACCATACGGCGAGAGATGTCTTTCATGAAGTACTATGAGATGAAATCAAGGAATGGGCATACAAGGAGAAGGTATGAGAAGCAACACTCAAAGGATATACAACACTGTTTGGGGAAGATCACCATCCCCTCTTTTGATGGGTTTGGAATTTGTTCAACAAGAGCTTGGTTGCAAAAATTGGACACATACTTCTCTTTGAACCCAATGTTTGAAGATGACGTCATCAAATTTGCTACCTTGCATCTAGAGCGAGTAGCCCACGAATGGTGATATCACGACATGGTGACCCAAGGATATGATTCAATCACTACCTTAGAAGAATTCAACCAAAGATTGACATAAAGGTTTGATAGGGAGGATCCAAATATTCATTTTAGAGAGCTAGCACAATTGAAGCAAGAGGGCACAGTGGAACACTATGTAACAAAATTCCCGAGGCTTTTGGTGATGGTTTCAAATGTGATAGAAAGAAGGATCATAGTCCTTTTCATAAAAGGCCTATCTAAACCCCTCAAAGGATTGGTAAGGGTATTTGATCTGAGTTTTTTGCAGGAGGCTATTAGGAGCGCTAAATTTAGAGGATTCAGTGGCTAAAAACAAATTTAACTCCAAGAATGCACCATCTAATTAACACAAGAAGCCACCGCAAAAGAGTTTTCCTCAACCCAAGGCACTACCCCCAAAACCAAACAAGGTTGAGGAGTCCAAGAATGAACTTCAAAGGAAAAAATTATGCTTCACTTGTAGAGATCCATGGCAACCAGGTCATAGGTGTTTGGGTAAGGAAAAAATACTTTACATAAAAGTGGTACCGGATGAGGATTTAGAGGTAGAAGAGCCAGAGCTTGAGATTGTTGTGGACGAGCTTTCACATGAGGACCAATGAGAAGAGCATTCAAATGGCACACTTGTTGCACTTTCATGAGCACCTAGATATCATTCTTTTCAAGTTACAAGAGTCTTGCAAGGAAAAAGGGTGATAGTTTTGATTGATAGTGGCACAACCCACAACTTCATTGATGAAGGGTTGGTGTCTAAATTAGGTTTGAAGACATAAGCGTTTGAAGGATTTAATGTCACAATGGCAGATGGGTATACTATTCCATGCAACTAAAGGATGTAATAGTTGTAGTTGATTCTAGGACACAAGATGTGCGATGAATTCTACATGATTGACATTGGTTAGATAAAGTTAGTGTTGGGAGTGCAATGTTTGCACTCGCTTGGAAAATACATAGAACTATTAGAACATGGAGTTGAAGTTCAAATCTAATGGGAAGGAGGTCATTCTTCAAGGCTTCTCCAATGGAGGTCGCATGGTGGTTTCAACTAATAGGATGTAAAAATCTCTTCATAGGGGTAAAGTGGCTTAGGTAGAAGAGTGCTTGATTATCGATACAAGTCCACTCGAGGATGGGAGGACTTGCCACATCGACATCCAATCCATCCTAGACAAGGAATGTAAGGTGTTCAACAAAATTCCTCCCGATTTACCACTAGATAGAGGCTTCCAACATGTGATTAAGTTAGAGGGAGCAAAACTAGCCATCACCACATATTATTGTCATCCTAGGAGGTACAAGGAGGATATTGAGAAGGTAATTAAGGAGTTGTTGGACATGGGATACATCCAATTGAGTTCTAGCTCGTTTTCCTCTTTGGTCGTGTTGGTCAAGAAGAAAGATGGTACTATGAGGATGTGTATTGATTATAGATCCCTCAACAAAAAGACAATCAAGAATCGCTACCCCATACCCAAGATCGATGAGTTGATAAATGAGCTTCATGGTACAAAATTACTTCTCCAAAATTGACTTACAAGAGGGGTATCATTAGATAAGGGTTCAAGATGAGGATGCACACAAGAAAACCTCCATATTTCACTATGGGCACTCCAAGTTCTTGATAATTCCATGTGGGTTGACCAATGCACCTGCCACTTTTCAATCAATAGGTAATAGGGTGCTGCTGAATTCTATAGGGTTTTTCAGAGAAGTGTATTACTATTGTATTATCTCTCATTGGATTAGTAATATACTTGCCTCTCTCTCTTTTTGTGGTTTCTCCACATAAATTTGGTGTCATTTGTTATGGTTTTCTATTTCTTTCTTTGGTTTCGTAATCACATACATTTAAGGGTTAATTTTTGGATTCAGATTCCAAATTATATTTGGTTAAAGTTCTTAATGCAAGTTTTCTTCACCTTGTTTTACAATATGTACATGGGCATGTGTATAAAAATAGGTTATATTTGACATGTGTATAGACTTGTATATGTATGTATATATGTATATTGTATCTAGATACATACATACATACAATACATATACATATGTAACATTGTATTTTTTAAGACCTCATAGAGTATCAAATTTAAGTTCCCTAAACAATTTACTATATACTTGTATGTATGCATGTATGTGTGTATGCATATTGTATACATATATGTATGTATGTATTTATATGTACATGTGCATACATACAGACATACATACATATATACATACATATATACACACACACACACACACACACACACACATATATATATGTATATGTATGTATATACGTATATGTGTGTGTAAATATATATAAGAATATGTATGTTTGATATTATATGTATATATATGTATACATACACACACACACACATATATATGTGTGTGTGTGTGTAAACACATACATACATATATATACACATAATATACATAAATACATGCATATATACATATGTATGTATACACATATACATACATATGTATGTACACATATATACATACATATGTATGTACACATAGTACATACATACATATATCAATTTGAACACTAAAATTATGTCAAATTGAAACACAACAATTTTTTTGAATGTGCAACACAAATATGGATACTTCAATTTTTGAACATACATATAGGGAGATTATTAGATTATGATTAATTTTAGACAAATGATAAATTATGGGGGTTTATAGAATAAACTGTGATAAGATATTGGATAGTTTATTTAACATCATACTTTCATTATGGAGTGTTTCGACTTATTCTATTGAGACTTTAATATCTATTCTCACCCAAAAGTGAGAAACAATTTCTAGTGATATTTCATTGAGCACAATGTAACTAAATGTGTAAAAATGAATTATCAAAAGGGATTTCTTTCCTTAGTATTCCCTAAAACTAGTATTAGGGAAAATTAAGTGACTAGATGTCCAGGCCCTCAAATGGAACCATTGGTTTACCCTATATTCCTTGACACCTATGGTTTTTATCCTAATAACAACTAAATTCCATTATACTTTATATAGTAGTTGTATGTTGAAGTTCATTTAGGCCTCAATGTCTACTATTTATATTTTCATCCACATTTGGGACAGAGGTGCAGGGTGATCCCATAATACTAGTTTACAATTTTTGGTCAAATTGGACACTGAACTGATTTTTTCTAACTAAATCTTCAATTTCAGGCACCTATAGCGGCTAAACTGTGAGGAGTTTGAAGATGATGCAAACTAGTGATTTGTGACATTTTGTCTGTAGATTTTAAATATATTTTTTTCAATTTTTTTTGGAATCAAATTGCACTTCTTTTTCCATCTCCTTCGAAAACTAGTTTTTATTAATAAACACCATTTTAAAGGAGTGATGTTGACCCTATACAACATAATTTTTTTCTATGAAGGATAAAATCTATTTTTTTCGAATTTAGATTTGTAACTACAATATCTAACTAGTTCATTTGGTTTCATAGTGTTTTATTGAATTTTTTTCCTTAATCAAGTTTTGAAGTTAAACCAATTACAATTTAGACGTAGGCGGACCATATACAACACACCTTTTTTTGTATGTATCGAAATTTAGTTTTTTTTTTACTGGATCAAGGACATCAATACCTACCCTAAATATATTTTTCAGAATTTTATTTTAATCATTTGCTATTTTTCCACGTGTAGAACAAAGAGCTTGATTTTCAGTGAAAAACCTACATTCACAAGAAATAAAAAATAAATATAATAGTAAAATTAAATTTATGTAAAATTATACTTTTTGGGAAGCTTATAATAAGGACTACATACTTACAAAATATAAAATTTAAATGAATTCATTTGATTCTCCAAAAGGTAAATCAAAAGTGGGTTTTTATCAACATTTTGATAGGTGTAAAGGAGACTTAGTTATAGGTATGGTTTAAAACTAGCGGGGTTCTATCCAAGGGGGTTTGATTTAAGGTGGTTTGATCAAACTCTTTTCAATTGGAATCCTTTAAATGAAAATTTCAAGGCTTAAATCATTATATTTTCTAAAAGTATGTGATTTCAGCAAAAATCAGAATCTCCCAGAAATTGTAAACTAGTATTATGGGATCACCCTGCAACAGGTATGCAACAAAGATCATATATTCATGTAGATCAACAACCTCCTTTTTATAAGAGCTTGGTTGGTTAGAAAATTCTTGTCATCTCTTCATCACTTATTGATATTGGAGATCATGTGGTCATTGCTTTTCAAAGGAAATAAATTGATAGTATTGCTGAGATTATTGTGCAGACCTATCAATGATATCTACAAATTCTGTGGGATAGTACTTGATGAGCCATCCATCCAAATCATCTTATCACCTATATCCATATCACTTCATTGGTATCCCATCTGTAGATGATCTATATTATATTATAATTGATGGCCAAGTTCAAAGTGTGTTAAGTTATTTGTTCGAGGACTTGATGAGGGAATATCAAGTGATATCATCATGACTATGAACCCCTTTTCAAATTTTGGTTCGTATGTGGGTCACACCCTTGCAGATGTAGAGTCTCTAGTAGTTAGATTGCAACAATTTAATGCTCAACTTGGTGTTAGATTCTCTAGTGGGACACATGAGTCACATACTAGAGCAACACAAGCTACATCTACTGACCATTCTGTTGCTTCACAAGCACTTGATTCACTCCAACAGGTTGTAGGGGGTATGGATATTCTAGCTCAAATTACTCCATAAGGATCAATGCCATCACACATTCACAATCCATTGAACTCATCATTTCTAGAGCTCCTTAGGGATGAGATAAATTCACACGACTTGATGGATTCCATCATTATAGAGCTAATAAAATATATTTCATCATAGTTGAACATATTGTCAAATATCAATTCTTATTAAAAACCATGTCTAAACTCTTCTTGAACATGTAACACTAAAATTTCCTAAAATTTTATATGTAAGAACATATATGGTTAACATAATATCTAACTAGTAGACTAATACACTTTGTCCATTCTCGACTTAAATCTTCTAATCTCTTTTATCAATATAGAAGTAATAGTTCAACATTTGTAAATCTATTCAATATTTTTTCTATAATTCCTTCCTCTCCACTCTCTCATACTACTGAAAACCTACCCTTCTTTAAAAATAATTTGCTACTACTCCCTAGTATAGATGTAGGTGTGGACATGGTTGTTATGCCAAAGAAAGATTTGGCTCCTAGTCTAGGTGTTTTGGGTGGCAATCCCTTTCTTTCCCCTCCTTTTATCATGTGTTGATACTTCCTATGGTTGTAGTAGTGGTTATGATATTTTAGATTTAGTTCCTTTTGTTATTGGATGTATGGGTGTTGAGGTTCTATTGGATTGGTCAATAAATGTGATGTCTCCTAACCATACTAATTACTAAGATTCTTGTTTATTTTTTTGGGTTTTTTAGTTACAAGAAAACATGCTTTTCTATATCTTTCTATTCTCTATCCATGATTATTGCTCATTCTCCTCTTCAAACTTAAAATTTGATGCTTCCTTGTGCTCTAGCTCTTCATGTGGGTTGAGGTATAAAGATCATTTTAAACATATCTCATTATGTTTAATGATCCCTGATGTAGTTCAAAAATTGAGTCTCACTAGATTAGCAATTTTTACAACCTACACAATTTTAATCATAAATACTAATCCATCAATTAAGAAAATTCAATTTTGCACAATAAAATTATTTGCAAATCCCATTTTATTTATGTGGCCAAATTTTCAATCATTTACATATGATGCAATTTGCAATTTTTTATTTTGTTTCCTAATTTCCCATTCCACTGTTCAAGCACCCTTCAACTCTGATCTTATTTCCATTCATTTCTTCTTTGATTATTTAATTTTGCAAAATCCTATTCTTATTTCATGTCGCATCCTCTCTTTTCCAGAGCACCCCTATTTACCTCAGCTGCCTAGCATTCTTTTTTCATTACTTCACTTTGCATCTTTCTTTTCCTTTTCCTTGTCCTCTTACACATCCACACAACCTATTCTCGTCTCCTCTTCACCTTCTACGCCACCCCCTTCTACTCTTTTTTCAACTTCCCCTCATGCATGGTCTTCCTTCTCTTCTCCCTGCCTCTCCCTTTCTCCTTGGTTCCACATTGCCAATAAAGATTATTTTTATTTATTTTTTATAGCCAACAATCAATACACCACTTTGGGTTAAATTTGGCATTGGTTAACAAGAGAAACTTACGACTAGTAGCTAATTTTTTTATTATTATATATATATAGTCATAATCGTTTTTTAGAATTGAAATGAAATTTATTTCAATAGACAATTAAGCTTCAAAATATATATCAAAATATGATATTTTGTCAATCAATGAGAAAATTGTCATTCAATCTCCTCTACTCAACCATCAAAAAAATTTCAACTCTAAATAGTAAAATCAAAGTCAAAACGAATAGACAAAAATTCAAATGTTTTTGGGTGATACAAACTTCCCATTCTCTTGGATGCTCCTACATTAATCCCTCATTTGTATATTTTAATAAATTTTGGCCCTCTCTATCTAGCCTACATAAATGGGTACTAGTGTCTTCGAGGCGCCTCATGAATGAAAAAATAAGATTTATCATTGTGTTAAAGAGTTTTTTATTGCTAGCTTTGGTTCCCATGGTGACTAGGAGCAAATTGTGAAGTTGAGTTATTAATGTGATGAGAGCACTCCTTATTTCTTAAGTTGTGGTTTTGTTCTATTAATCTCCTTATAGAGATCCTTCTTATCATTCCAATTTAGATTTGATTACCTAATCTCCCTCACCATTTCTTGGAAAACTTCTATTTTGAATCTACTAGGAATTCTATTAAGCAATTTTTGAAGGTAGAGTTAGATACATATGATCACCACACTATGTTTACTAGTTTCTAGTGGATATCAAATTATCCAAGAATCTTCCTTGAGAGTTCATTTTAAAGGTGAAGGATATGTATTGGATTAGGTCATCAAATTTGAAGGTATGCCCTTTCATTGTAGGAATTACTTTACTTTTGGATACCTTGCTTCAAATTTCCCTCACTAAGTACAATAGTTAATTTTTCTAATATTTTGACATCTCTTCCTAAGTCTCTAGTGTTGGGACTTGGGGCCCTTTTGATGCCTACTTCAAACACTTTTGTGCCTCAGACCATTGTTGGAGTGGAGGTCCCTTTTCCTTCCATATTACTTGGTTTTCCTATTGTAGACTATTCTGGATTTTTGTTATCCTCTTTATAAAGATGGTGTTAGTGTGCCTCCTTCAGTTGATGCTATATTTTCTACTTGATAATTAGCTTCCTTGATTAGGCACTCCTCTCTTACATCATCCTTTATTGAGACCTAAGAGAGGAAATCCACTCTTCTCTCTCTCTTTAATATTAGAATATGGATAATGATGTTTCTTAAAAAATAAAGAAATGTGTTCCAAAACATGTATCATAGTCCCACACTATAATCAAGAGTGAGATTTTCTAGATACGGGTTTAGTGTTATTTAGTCACTTTATATTTTGTTCCTCATTACGTTATTGCAATTGTGTTATCATATGAATATTGTGTGCTACTTGTATCTCTTTGTAAAAATCCTAAATCCTTTTAAAATCTATTTTACCCTTAATAAAAAATAGTTTAACATTTGTACTATAGTTTATGAATTTAGTACACTTTAGATTTATGTATATATAAATTATATAATTTTAAACATCAAAGGAAGGCTTAAAAAACATATGAGGACCATTATATTATAGTATATTGTTTAAAATAAGGTTTGTACTTTGTAATTTTTTTTTAATGAATTAGTGTTAATATTTAAAATGTTAAGATATTTTGTGGAAAGTTATAAAGAAATACAAGAATTCTAAAGACATTACTCTAAAAAAAATTAAAAATTAATTATAATTAAAATAGTACCACTCAAATTAATCTATTTGAAACAAACTCTTCAATTTTTAAATATCAACTAAAATATACTTTAGTTTTTAAAATTTAAAAATATCATAACACAAAATAAATTATTTATCTAGCTATAAAATACTTTTATAAAGTACAACATATATCTAAACTTAAAGCCAAAAAAAAAATGATAGAATAATAAGGATATTCTTATTTAATAGATCTAGGATGGAAAGAAACCAAGTCTCACCTCATTAGTGGATGGTATTTTCATTGTTTTCCCTAGTTATTAAATCCATTATGAACAAGAATTTTCATCTAACATTATTTGTCAGAGAAAAACACTTGAATAGCAATGAATGCTTGAGCTAGTTGAGGTTTCATTCCTACAACCACATAAATTAGGGGAACCTTCTCATGTTACAATCAAAATTGTTATTAGTATTGTATTCTTTCATAAAAATTATACTAACAGTTATAATTCTCCCTTGGTTAATGTAAATAATTAAATACAAATCTTACTTAAGTGTGATCCATAATCTAATACAAATTTCTATATTTTTAATCAATATTTAAAGAGAAACTCAATTTCTAACAATTTAAATGAAGTAAGAACAAAAGTGAAATAAAAGACTAAGCATTATAAAAGAAAATGATCAACCATTAACAATTCATTAATTAAATGAATAAAGAATAAATTTAATTGATATATTTTAAAAATAGTTATCAACTCAAAGAACACAAACCCATTTTAGTTGATTATTTTATGTAAAATATATTTTTTAAATGAAAATTTTCTTATATTATTATTTTTTTATTTAATGAGATTATAAGTTAAATTTTAAATATTTCTAAACATACACTTCAAAAATTACATTAATTATATATATGATTTTAAAATTTAATGTATATATTTAAAAAATATATATTTATTTTGT
This sequence comes from Sequoia sempervirens, assembly GCA_007258455.2. Classification (NCBI taxonomy): domain Eukaryota; kingdom Viridiplantae; phylum Streptophyta; class Pinopsida; order Cupressales; family Cupressaceae; genus Sequoia; species Sequoia sempervirens. Next base: position 475,255,468 of record VDFB02058242.1, read on the forward strand.
GGATAATAAATTTTATATCAAATTATATTATAAAAAAAATCATAATTATTATTGTATAAAATAATAATCTAAATATTGATATTTATATCAAAATTTAGCTATGTTACTTTTTAATTAAACTATACCAAAACAAAATGTGAACACTATTCTGGGAAACATGGAGGTATAGATATTTAATTTATTGTTCATATTAAGAATCAAAATTAATTCCCCAATCAAAATTTATAAGGCATACATGATGATACATAAACAAAATTTAAATTTTGTATAATAAAAATATACATAAACCATATACTCACAAAACTAGAAACAACTTGACCTCAATATTAATGGGTAGGTGAACATTATATTACAAGAAAATAATGCCTCTAAAATCTAATGGAGGGGTTATAGATTACTTTACAAACTTCTACCATAGTCACATAAGACAACTATTTTTTGAATCCTTCAAAAAGATAAATGATAATGTTGTCCATCACATGGAAGCATTTTGTACTCCAAATTGTGGTAAAACACAACGCACCAATTACAATAGAAAACCCAATTGCATAGCTCATTCCCAAGCTAACTCCACATCATATATCTCTTCTTCATCTACCTTATCAACATTTATCTCTAGTAGAATGCTTGGAGGACAAGGTTTACTTTGCTGAAGGTCGCAACAGGTGTTGAGTGGGATGCCACATAGGTCTGAATTGTTTGAAAAGATCACATTAAATGTTGTTAGTTGTCCCCCTTGTGGTATCTTTCCAAAAACATTATTGTTGGACATGTCCAGGTAACCCAAGAATGTGAGTGACTGTAGCTCCATAGGGACAATTCCAAATAGTTGGTTGTGTGAGAGATCAAGAGACTCTAGCTATAGAATTTCCCCCAAACTCTTTGATATTTCACTTGGAATATGGTTTTTTGAGATATTAAGAATTACCAAATCCTTGAGCAATCCCATGTTTGGAGGAATTCCACCTGTTAAATTGTTATTTGATATATCAATACATTTTACCAATGCCAATGATCTTACAAACTCCATCTCTTGTCCTTTGTTAATGATTGTCACTTGATCTACATAGATTGAAACATAGACACCTACCTCGTGAAAGATTTCAGTGCCGAATGTTTGATTTTTTATAGCTTGCAAATATGAGATGTTGGCATAAATGGATCCTAAAAATTTGTTGGATGAAAGATTCAAGATTTGTAGAAGTGGCAACATTGTAACTTTTGAAGGTATTATGCCTTCCAATCTATTTGATCTCAAGATCAAAACCTTAAGATTTGGAAGTTTCCCTATCCAATTTGGAATGACCCCTATCATTTTGTTATTGCTCAAATCTAGTATCTCCAAATCTATTTGATCTCAAGATCAAAACCTTAAGATTTGAAAGTTTCCCTATCCAGTTTGGAATGACCCTTGTCATTTTGTTATTGCTCAAATCTAGTATCTCCAACTGCTTATAGTTTGCAAGAGAGGATGGGATATTTGAATTCAATCTATTTCCACCCAATTTTAATGTTTGAAGATAAATCATGTCTCCAAATTTCCGTGGCAACTTTCCCTCCAAAGAATTATTCTCTAAGTTCAACATCTCAATAAAAGAGCAATTTTTGAAAGTGGTAGGAATCTTACCTGTGAACTTGTTATTTGAGAGATTCACAATCCCTATTTGGCATATAGAGGGTGGAATGCTACCATTGAGATAATTTTGAGAGAGAGACAGATATTCAAGAGTGGAATATTCACCAATTTCCATTGTAATGGATGCACTAAGTTGATTCTCTAACACGTCCAATACCCACAGGGAGTCATAAAGAAGTGAAAGTTGACCTTGTAAATTATTGCTATGCAAATCCAAAACCTACAAAGAACTTCCCATCAACAAGTGAGGTAGAATGCTTGCAAAGTGATTATGAGAAAGATTGAGAATCTCAAGAGAATTGACATCCCATATCCACTGGGGAATATTTCTTGAAAGACTATAGTTGGACAAATCCACATAGTCAACCCTATATTGAGTTATTAGGAATGATGGAAACCCGCTTTCCATGTTACATGACCCTAATCCCAATGCTTGCAAAGAGAACTTTGGAATCCATGTCAGACTAATCTTTATGGTTAAAATATTATTGAAAATAACTACTTGGGTAAGTAGGCTAAGATTATCAAGGTGAGACTCTGAAAAAACCCCACTTAACTGGTTGGAGTACAACATAAGGCTTATTAGTTTAGAAAGATTTGAAACGTTGAGAGCGATGGAACCTTCTAATTTGTTGTTGCTTAGATCAAGCAATTCCAGAGAGGAGAGGTTGGCCAAGGTAGGGGGATTTTACTTGTCAATGTATTGTTATTTAGATAGAGCTTTGTAAGGTAGCAAAGCATACTAGCAGGGGATGGAATGCTTCCCTTCAATTGATTATGACTCAAATCAACATGTTGGTGTTTTGGAAGTGTAGTCAATAGCATTGGGGGAAGGTGACCATCCAACTAGTTGTGGGAAAGATCAATATAGGCCAAAGTAAAAGGTCTTCCCAAGGGAGGTCTATCCCCAAATGACAAGATGTGCCCTCTTAACATGTTATACTAGAGATCCAATTATTTAAGCACTGTAAGATTTTCCATTGTAATTGGAATACTCTTGACATTACAAAATGAGAGATCCAAGATAGTTAACGAGGAAATGTTGGCAACATAATCCAAAATACTTCCTCCCACTATTGTGTGTGAAAGAAGGAGGGTGTGAAGGGAAGAAAAGTGTTGGGGTAGAACGCTTGATAGGTTCCCTCCCAAATAGTAGTTACTAGAAAAGTCCACTAGTTGCAGTATTGGAAGGCTTAGTAGGGCAGAAGAGATGGTGCCATTCAATTTGTTGTGATTGAGTTGGAGGTGGGTCAAATTGGTGAGGTTGGCAAGAGAAGGGGGAATTGCTCTAGATAGCACAAAGCCAGACATTGTAGACAGGTGAGAGAGTACATGGTGGAGAGAGCATTGTCCAACTCATTGCTTTACACTCTTGACATATCCACATTGTCTAGGATAGGCTCCTATAAATCTCTCATGTTTCCCAGCCATGTTCGCATTTCCACCATTCTCAGCGTCGTGGGAACATAGCTAGAGAGATCCAAGTAGTGAAAAGTAGACATGTTCCCTAGATTCATGGGAATATCTCCACTTAACCTAGCCCATGATAAATTCAAGTAGCACAAACTCTTGAGTCCACCCAATCCATGAGGGATGGGTACTTTAGAGAAGTTATTCCAGCTAAGATCTAAGTGCTCCAAGTGCTCTATATTAAATAATGGGGAAAGAACATCACCAGTTAAATTACTCAGATGACCATCATGATATAAAGTATTGAAGGGCCTGTGTAAATTGAGACGTATGTCACGAGCTTTGTGAGGATGACATTTGATTCCTTCCCACTCACAACAGTTAAATCCATGCCATGAGTTGAGTATTTGATGGGATAGATCAACAATAGATGCCTTGAAATGCAAAATGGAATCTCTTTCATGGCCTGGACAACACCAACTACCATTAACGTGGAAGAGTAGAACAAAGGCTACAACTGCCCAAAATATTTTGATTAGATGCCACATGCACCGTTTGCTCCTGTTCTATGGGTTTGAGTGCCTCTAGTTGAATATATAAGAATATTGAATTGTTTAAAATGTGTTTCCTATGAGAATAAGGGATTCTTGTAACAATATGCATTACTCTAGATAATAAAAATTACCTTTCTCTATTATTAAAAACTTCATCTACAAGAAAAAAAAGCCCATGCAAGAGTGAACAATTATAAAGAGATTTACTTTGAGTTAAAGGGTTATCTAGATAGAGATAGCCAAGGATATTGCAAGAGAAATCTAGAAGTTTTTTTTTGTATTGATTATAAGGCAAACAACAAAAATTTACAGTCCCTTATAGATTTCTACAACCCCTTACAAAAATTAATAGCACCTTACAATGCTTTTATGTCCCTTTACAAGAAGTATCAGTCCCTTCCAATGCTTTACCTCCCTTTACAAAGAGTAATAGTCCCTTACATTGCTTTACATCCCCTTACAAAAAGATACAACCCCTTTCAAAAGATACTTGAAGTTTTACAAAAGTTACAATCTTTTACATAGTAGAGACACTATAAATGTCATTATTGTGCTGATATTTACATTACCAAGTATGTTGCAATAGACTATTCATATAATAAGCTTTTGAGTAACTATTCGTGCCAAGGTAAAAAATAGAGTGTTCAAAATTACATTTATTGCAATATTGTGCAAGAGCTCCACCTACTACAATTCCAGTAACCTCCTAACAACTATCTTGTTGTTACTTGCTACAGACTTCATGCTTAATAGGATCTTTGCTGCATCCTTTCCACTCTCTGTAAGGTCCTCTTGAGTTGTGGCTCTTTCTTAGTCCTTTCTCTTTTGGTTTTCCTTGCCATTATTGAGTTAATTTTGGAAGTCTTGTAGAGATTTTAGGAAGACCTCCACCCCAGGGTGTCCTTTTTTCCAAGTGTGACCATATTTTGCTTCATGTATATCAATATTGACTATCCTTTTTTCAAGAAACTTCCATATTTATCCTTGGAGAGCTCTATGGTTATATAGACCTACATAGAAACATTGTACACAATGAGTCTTTTACAAGACTCAGTAAGCTCCCTCTTACAACCCTTAATTTTTTCTCCATTTTAAGCTTTCCATATGAGCCACATTATTTCAATTGATACACATAACCAAAAAAGTGAGAAGTCTTTAAATTCATTTTGTTTTCACTATCAAAGAAAATTTTTGCAGGGCTCAAAGCACCATTATTTCCCCAAATGTTCAAATCATAAAAAAATATTTTCCAAATTTCTTTAGCAAATATGCAATCAAAGAAAATATGCTTGACTATTTTTGGAACTCTGCATAAATTACTAATTTCAATGTCATCATGAACAGTTTTAAAAGGAAGTCTTTGAAGGAGCAACAACCATCTAAAGCAGGCTCTCTTTTGATCCAATTCTTTTGCCTAGTTCTTAAAATTTTTAAACCACTGATTCTTGGTTAAGTTTGTGTCCTAGATTTTGTTAACATGCTCATTAATACCAATATGTTATGTTAGGGAATGGTAAATTGTTTTAGCATTCACCTTAAGTAGTGAACTGGCATCTTTCCATTGAAACTCCTAGTATTGTAGATTATTATTGTTTACTTCCATAGGGAAATGAAAGTTCTTGCATGCTTCCTTAAGCATAGTTTAGGTTCTCTAGTTACTTTGAGGGAGATTGAACTCAACACTTAATTCATGCTAGCCTTGCAAAGTATCATTTTTTAGGATATTTTTAAAGCATTTGATAACTTTATTGGCACAATTTTTTGTTGAGCATCCTTGGATTAGGGATAGGGGTCTATCTTTGTGATGCAAGTTCCACCATATAGACCTGTGTGCTATTACTGTTCTATTACCATTCTTGATGAAGTGACAATTTTTCAAGTTCTTTTTGACAACTTCCCAAACCTTCTAGATGGATTTGAAAACATTGGACCTAGCAGGGGTTATATGGCTGGTACTAATAAGGATATCACACAGGGTGAGGAGTTTCCATGTTTTATCTTATTTTTTTGTTGCATTCAATATATATATATATATATTTCTGATGAGGACCTTTCATGGTTCCTCTCCTTCTAGTTCTCTAATTATCCATTTGGATGCTAGAGCAATACCCTATAGTCTAAGATCTTTTAACCCAATTCCACCTTTTGACTTGTAGATAGTGTGCCAATCCCACTTAGCTACATGAATTTTATTGGTTCCTTTCCCATTTGACGACATGAAATTCCTTATCCTTTTTTGGATATATTTTATCTGATAGCAACCATACATATGCAAAATATATGTTGTATGAAGACGATATTTTTTGACAAACTTGTAATCTGCTTGCTAGAAATAGGTATTGCTTGTTCCATTTATCATTTTTTTTTCTCAATATTTTCCTTAATCCAAAGCGACATTTTCTTCAAGTTTTGTTCAATTGCAAATGGATGCCAAGGTATCTTACCATTTTTTGTGGACCCCCCCATTGAAGATTGAGTTTATTTATCCAATCAAGGGGTGAGTCATTCCAACCTAGCATGCAAGATTTGACCATGATAATTTTTGTACCTGAGGCTTGACAGAGAGTATTAAGCCTGCCCAATAGACTGTTCACATTGCCTTCAACTAGTTTGACAAATATTTTAGTATCATATGCAAATTGAATATTAAGGAGTTCCTTTTGGCTAGGAAGGGTGATACCTTTAACTATTGGTGATAAGTTGTTATCTATTAGCAAATAGTGTAGAGCATCAAAGGCAATAAAAAATAGGGTTGGGGCAAGGGGGAACCCCTACCTAATTGAACTTTCCAGGGAAAATTCTTCAATGCATGTTCCATTCACATCCACTCGTGCCACTACATCCTTAAATAGAGTTTGAACCATGTACAATATGATCTAGGAAAGCCAAAGGCCTCTAGAACTAAAATCACAAATACCCATTCAACTTTGTCATATGATTTTTTAAAATCAAGGAGCATTGCAACTTCTTGGTTGGTTTATTTGGACCACTCCATGGCTTCCCAACTAGTAATGAGATGTTTTAAGATGTACCTTCCTTTTATAAAACATTTTTGGGTGTTGTTTATGAGGAGGGAAGGGTATATATTAGCCTGTTTGCTAAGATTTTTTCCAAAATATTTTAGGAGACATTGAGGATTATGATTGGTCTCCAATTTTTTACTAGAGTCTTGTCATCATCCTTGGGTAACAACTTTATGATTCCTTTGTTGATATTTCTTCCTAGAGATTCTTTTTCTAAGGCTTTATAATAGACTAAGTAGAGATATTTGCATAACCCGTCAATGGATATCTTGTAAAACTCAATAGGGAGGCCATCCACACCTGGGGTTTTGTCATTTTTAAGGATAGTATTGATTTCTTAATTTCTTCCTTTGATTTTTTTTTACCAAGATCAGAAGCTTCATCCTCCTTGATTTTCCACAGGGATAATCTACCTTATATGGTCTTTGGCCTTGCAACATTCCACCCCCCCTTAGAGGTGAAGAGGCCTTTGTAGAACTGAAGGAACTACTCCCTTATGTCTTCCTTTTTGGTCAGGACATAGTCCTCTGTACATATTTGATCAACTTGTCCCCTTGCTTGTTTTTCTTTGATGTACATGTTACCCTATGCCTTGCTTCATAAAAGTCATCCACAAACTTATAAGTGGCTTAGTCCTACTTATGCGGTATTTTATGTAATGTTTTGAACCTGGGCAGTGTTTTGTATAGCTCACTAAACCCTTGCCTTTCCGCTTGAGCTTGTTTTATATCACTTTTTTGTGTTTTCTACCCGAGCAATGTTTTGTGTAGTTTGTCGAACTTTATTTTACTGCCTGTATGATGATTAATGTTTAAGAAACATCTTGATATGTTATTCAAACTCAAGCACACTTTTGTGTAGTTTGTTGAACTCTCCACTTTACCACTTATAGATGTTTGCTTTCAAATTTTTGAAAGACGATTATATTGAAAATAGTGAAGTGACAACTTCCATGTGTCATGGAACAATTTAAGATATTAAATGCTTATATACTCCCATGTTTTTTCGTGAAGTTTTAAGACAGTTTAAAGTGCTAAAAAAAAATTCTCATTATGATGAAGTTCTTTGAGGATGAGCTAGATAGGATGAAGAATTTCAGTTGTAGGATTCACCATTGAAGTATTTATAATACTTTCTCATTTTAGCTTACTTTCTTAGAATGTTTTTGCCTGCATTTTAGAAGGTTATCTTTTGTTGAGATATAAAATCTTATTCATGGCGAGGCTTAAATATGTAGGTTATGAATATGTGTCTAGATTAACCTACAGGGGCCCAAAAATCAAAGATACCTGTCTAGGGCCTGAGTTTAGATGAAATAAGAAGCACATTCAGTAAACCAAATCCACCTCCCATCACTGAACACATAATTAATAGTGGGTTGGTTGAGGCTTCCACATGTCCTTTAGTAGTGCAATGCCCTAAACTCATCTTAGAATGCATTAGGAATTACAATTCACAAACATGAGAGGTTAGGACAAAAGATAGTCATCTAGTCTTGAAAGTCCAGAGGTCCACCTTCATGTCTTGACTAAGAATCCCAAAAAAGGATGAGTATTCACCAATGAATATGAAAAATTCTCAAATTGAATTTCCTACAAAAAAAGGGGTTTACAAGAATGAAATAAAAAAGAATTGGTTGGCCTTGAGCCTAAGAGGGGTAAGTCCCAATTGCCCTATAAACTACATAAAACCCATTTTGTGGAAGAAGTGGCTGGCATTGTGGTGTTACTACATAGGGTAAGGGGAAATGAAGACATTCATGGATTTGAGGAAAGGATGTATTTATTCATCTAGATTATGTTAAGCAGAGAAAAATTCCTAGATTGGGCAGAAATTATCAGTGACTGCCTGCATGAGTTGATGACAATTTTTACCCTCAACAGGTTCTTCTATATGTCCTCATACTTGATATATGCCATCACCAACACTAGACCTTGGCCTTAATTAAGAACAAGTGATTTACCTTTAGAAAAAGTGCCTATTTATGATTATTTTGATAAGCTGCAGCTTCATGAGAGCTTTCAGTATTTCAAGAGAGTGACTAACACTTTCACTCAGAGGATGGTAAGGGAGTTACATGGACGTCTTGCAATGCAATTATCACCTCAAAGCATTGCAATTTTTTGAATTCTATGATAGTCATTTCATTCAATTTAAGAGATTCTCTTACATAAGGGTTGGCGGATATGCTAAATTCCCTATCAAATTGCCTAAATACCTTGAAGATGAATGGGTACTCATTGAAGTAAGTAGGTAGTTGGTTGATGTAAATAGATTGTGCCAAGGTAGGAAAATATTGATAGTTCACTTTCCTTTTTGTTTTGGTTCTTATAGTTGTCAATCAATGTCCAATGCCCTAAATATTGAAAAGGAACTATCTAAGTAGAATATTATTTCATATGAGGAGCGAGTTCCTTTTGATTTAAAAGATTATATTAAAAATAATATGAAATTAAGCCCTAATTTTTATCACCAACCTAGCCTTGAAGATTATTGGGCTATCTGTTTTGATGAATATGAGGTCAGGAGAAGGAGTTGGATGATATTGACAGTTGAATAGATAATCACCTATGATTTGAAGTGGGATCTACAAGGAATTGTGGAAGATGGGTGTGACATGGTAGACCCAATGTATACTGAGTTGATAGAAAATTGGCCTATCCTAGCCATGGATTGGAGTGGTAGAGAGAAATAGACCATTGAGGCAAGAACTTCTGACGTCTGGACTAGAACACGAGAGTGGGTGACCAAGAAAAGAATAAAACAATCCCGTCCCCACACCAGGTCTAAAGAGTCACGACCTGCTGAGGGTACTTCTTAGGATTTTGCAAGTGGGAAATCAATTATTGGCACTTCCTAGTCATTTCCATCAGGGGCACAAGGAGATGGTGGGAAAGATCCACTTGACAAGAATGTGTTTTCACAAACCTATGGGGAAGATATCTTTAACCTACTCATTCTAGAAAAAGAGAATGAAGGAGATAAGGAAGAGGAGGGTTTGGAAAACCTGAATATCAATTCCTCTCCCTCTCAAGAGGAATCACTTGTAAGAGAAGTAGGTACATCTTAGAATCCACAAGCAATTGCATCTGTAGAGAACACCCCTCTAGTTACTAGGAAATTATTTGAATCTCCAGGTTTTAAGAAAACCAAGGTCTCGGTGACTCCAACCTAGTTGGAGGACTCTTTTTCAAGGAAAGGAAATGCTATACAACCTAGTTTACCTAAGTAGAATATGGTGGGCCAATTGTTACAAAGAAATTCAACCCTAAAATTGAAAAAGTTAAAGACTATTGCTAGGATGATAGATGATACGAAATCAAGAAGCCTCCAAATAGAGATTGCACACTCTTCAACACAAATGGATGTTACTTAGGTAGTAGAAAGGGATTTTTAAGTGAATAGAATAGACCTTGGCCCTCCTACCAGAGATGGAGATGTTTCAATTTTTTAGGTGTCCGTGGCCAGAAAGGTTGAAATATCAAAAAAGGATAAAGAATGTAAGAATAAATTAAAGGCCAAGGTTTGAGACTTGAATGAATGTCTAAGGTCTATCTTTGAGCTTATTCCTCAACCCATTTTTGAGGTAGATTCCTCTGTAGAATCTCTAACTATAGTTGGAAAGGAGGCTATGATCAAAATTAAAAGTTGCCAAACCTTGAGTAAGGCTGCAAATGGTTGGAGTGAGTCTCTAATTAAAAAGGGAAGATTTTTCATTTTTGAATCCATAAAATGCTTCCAAGAAACAAACACTTTGAAGACCTTTTACTAATTTTTAGCTTCTTGCTTAAAATTAGTGAAGATTTAATGAGTGGTTTTTTGCTGGGGTATAAATTTTTTGATGTTAAGTCATCCAATGAATCCTTGCTTTCAGAATGAAAGAGTTGTCTAGGATTGATTTGTTCAAATAATTCAAATAGTTTAGATTAAACTGTTGAATAGTTTAGACAAGCCAATAAACAAGCTTCATTTGAAAAGGAAAAATTTAGAATATGTAATATTTGTCATTGCTGATTATCAAAAGACATTACAGATTTAAGAGCAATAATAATTCATTTTGATTATAGAACATGTGTTCTAAACAGTTTCAATTTCATTGTTTCAAATTATGTGATTGGAACAAACTCAGATTGTTGATCATAAGCCATTGCATATCATAAGCAATTGATTTATTAAGAGATATGTTTATGTGATCCCACACAAGTCGTGGGTAGACTAAGTTGATTCAATTCAACAAGAAGAACAAATTATACAATTGAAGAACAATTAAAGAAAATTAACTTGAAAAAGGTCATGTCTGTCATTGCCTTGAAGGATAGTGTAGGGTTGATCCCACATGTTCATCTTGATCTTCAGTGTCTTTAGTCTCTAGCTCCATTGCTCCTGAGCTACAAAATTTGCATGTGTTTTAAAAGTTTTGTTAGAGCTCAGGTCATGAGATCCTAAAACATGTTCAATTCAATAGAGATATAATTTTCACTTGTTATAAAATCAAACCAACTTAGTCAACATCCACAAGATAAATGAAATAATTGCCAAGCCAAATCATCAAAAGAAATCATTGATTCCTATTTTTCTAACTTGTTTGCTTCATGTGCAAATAAGAAAAAAGTTTTGTTGCTGATCATCAAAATTACAACATGAGTGGGGAGAAATGTGGCTCCCTCAAGGGTTGAGCTCAAATCATGATAGTGACACAAGCACAATATGAAAGAAAAGTAATCAGATCCATCTATGCAACTTTTCAATGATAGTGTATAGGCATACATGTTAAGTTCATGAAGCATCTCTTCAAGGAACTACAAAAGTTAAAGATAACAATGATACCAATAGAGTAAACATCATGAGATCAATATAGTGTTTCATAAAGTTCCAAATGGCCATCTCATATGAAAGAAATCATTGCATTGTTATAATGAATGCAAATCTTCTATGTATTTTTAAAATGCATAGTTTCTTTTATTGTAGATTTCTTAATGCTAGGAAAGGAACAAATTATTGGTTCCTAAGAGTCAAGAATTTTACAATGTTCAAAACATGCAGAGCAAGGATAAAATCTTTTTAGATTTTGAATGAGCAAAGATTTTAAAATCAGCCATGATAGATATACAATTTGGAGCAGCTACTGTGATTTAAAAATAAAGAAAAATAATTATTTAATGCTTTATTTTTCAACAAAGGAAACATTCTTTAGTTTTAGCATCAAATATTTTCAGAGACTTTGGTAAATATGTGGACATGTAAAATATACCGATTGACATTGTGCATTTGATCCCAACTACTAACATCGTTTCATCCTGAATCATCCCTCGGTCTCACCATTTAATCAAATCTCCTTATTTGATTAAATTCATCAATATTCCTCCCTTAATTGAATAAACCAGTTATTTAATTAAGTCTCTCTATTTTGTTAATTAAATCAATCAATTCAATCTAATTATCCCTATTTAATTAAATAATGAATTTTATTTGATTAAATCTCTAAAGTCTATCTATTAAATTAAATAAATTAAAACCTTATTTAATTTGATCTAACACCATCTCTTTTAATTAAATAAATCAAGATCCTTATTTAATTAATCTCTTATCATATTCCTCTCTTATTTAATTTAAATAAATCCATAAATTTGAGTCAAATAGGTCACATCATCTAATCTCCTATTAAATTAATTAATCCTTGATTAATTTAATCTCTTATCATGTCCCATCCTCTAGATTTTGCAAGTTGCACATGAAAATAGATTTAATTCATTTATTAAATCTCTATTTTCCTCACAAGGCATCTTTTGGAATATTCTCCAAATTTGAATTCAAAAATTCCAAGTCAATATGTACATCCAACAAGGCAATAACTTCATCTTACATGTCCTTTGTCTTGAGCCAAGTGGCATTTATAGCATTTTCCCTTCACTCTTACAAGTCATTTCAACAAATTTGAAATTCAAAAATATGCATTTATTGGCACAATCCCCAAATCTTGCACATCCTTCATCCATTCATAGATTGACAAGTGGCATCATGCCATTGGATGAATGTTAGTCCCACATTGCTCAAATTTTGACATTCATCTATCTTGAAATTCTATAAATAAAGAGCTCATATTTTCATTTTATCATCCACCAATTATGCAAAGTTATTATGCTAAAATATTTAGCTATTTCTACCCATCACCATTGAGTTCTTAGCTAGGTTTCTGCAGATTTTGGCTTGGAGCTCTCATCCTTCATCAACAAAAGTGGATCAACCATCTTCAACATATCGAGCTTGCATCTTAGGAATTGGGAAAGGGCCAATTTTCACATCAAATTGGCACCAATTCCCCCATGGGATCATGAGTTTGCACATTTAAATTAGGATTCAATCTATTTTGTTATTTTTATTGTATTCTTCATTGTTTTCTATCCTAATTTGAAGTTTGCAAATGGATTTCATGGGAAATCCTTGTTTTAGCTTACAATCTCTTGTTTAACTTGTTTATTCATGTTGTTTTGTAGGTACTAGGATTGGGGTTCACACAATATGCATAAATATAAAAAGCAACATCAAGAGTGGAGAACATAAAAGGTCTATGGCTATGGTTAAGAAGTTTTGACCTGAGTTTTTATAATGATTTGTTCAACAAAGCACAAAGCTCGAAATGTATAAAGGGTTTCTCATAGATGCCTTCTAAAATTTTAAAGGGACTGAAGTTTTATGGACAAAAACATATTAAAAAAATCTCATGTGGCTGTAGCCATTATAGACATAGCACATTAATACCCATTTGCAATATAGAGTTTTGATGGTGGCTTCAAAGGATTAAGAAAACTTCTTTTCCAGTGGCCGTTTTAATTTTTTGTTTATCAAAAAGAACACAGTGAATGGAGGAACTCACAAATTTTTGCAAATGAAAAAACATCAAGAAAAGTTCAAGGCTGTAGCCTCTCTTTGGAAGTTCACAGAGGGTTTTTGTATAAAAATACACTCAATAATGAAGAAAAAAAGTTCCATATGGTGGCCTCAAAACACAGAGCAATAAAAGAACTTGAAGAAACCCTAATGAAGTACATAGGATGCAGCCTATAAGCTTGGAATTTTTTTTCAAATACACAAAATTCTAGATCTGTCAAAAGAAGAGTTACCCTTTTTTTTCCTTCGAATCTCAAAAAGAAATGACATAAAATGTAGATCTTAGTGAAGCTTGAATGAAGAATCCATGGCGGCCACACTAATACATTTGACTAAAAAATCTGACGAAACTGTCCAACCAAATATGTAAAATTCGATGTTCGTCGGGTGCTTGTAAAATTTGATGTGAAATTTTCAATTTTTGAAAGTTTATCCCCAACGTTCGTCAAAATTTTGACGAACATGGAGCTCGTCGAAAAGCCTACTATCATTTTCGTCGAATTTGAGACAAACAGGAAAAATAGAAAAAAAAACAAATTTTTGCCACATAAAGAAAAGTGAGTTCGCACCTGATTTATTGCGATCGTGTTTTGCTCTACTTGAGACAGTTTGTGGAGAACTAAGAATGATTTTCTTTTGAAAAATTAGGAAAAATTCAAGAGGATATCACCAGGTTGAGGGTAGTCATTGTCTTTTTGTAGAATTCAGTTGTGAAGTTAGATTTGTAGTTCCAGGTTTGAAAATCATATTTTAAAGCAACATTATCTCATCAAATTTCATTTTTAGAGGTTAAGGGTTTTGAGAATTTCATGTCCAAATTTTGTTGTGTGGAATCACCATAAGATCACAACCAAGGAACAAATTCTTGTGACTGTAATTATGTGATCCATAACTCTACTGGTCATGTGGCATAGTTGTGCTATAACAAATACAGGATGCATTCATGTTGGACCCAAGTTTAATGTGGCTATGTTGTGATAGAAATGGAGACACTCATATAATATAGTTAATTCAGGTTGTATAATGTAGGTGTCAATCATCATTGGGTGCATTCAGGTTGTCTCAAGTTTAACAGTTAGGATGTTATTATAGCATGATCGAAGAGTGATTACCTCTTGCTGCAATAAAGAGCCTATAACTCTGGTTGATATGCAGAGTGGTTGTGTTATATCAATTATGTAGTGCATTCAAGCACAACCCATGTTTAATGGGCTATTCTAGAGAGTGATCAAGATTTTCTAAACCTTATGAATGTTACTTGACATATATTTGCATAATCTCAAATTCCTTCAGAGGCTTTTGAAGTATCAATGTATCCTATATAGGGTTTAGAATGATTTCTTTTAATTAAAAAATAAATAAATGATGTATTTCCCTGTAATTAGATAATGTGGAGATCTCCTAAATCTGCCCCAGCACACTATCCTCTTTGGCACTGTATTCATTACTCCAGCTACTAGGGTTTTGCATGTGACATCTTTAATATCTTCATGACCATGACTTTTAAATAGATCTCAGTCTTTGCTTTAATCCTTTTCATGGTAACCCTTGAGTTCCATAATCCACCTTCAATCTCTTCTAAGAATGTTGTCTTAAGCTAGACTGCATAGTATGCATATAAAGCAAGTCCTTCATACCTGCCATTGTTCCAAACCACCATTCACTGCCTTGCTTAAAATGTTGCCTCCATAAGCACAATAGCATGTTTTAAAATCATGGTTGCCAGTGATTGACCATTAAGGTCACCACTTTCATCATGAAGATACAATGAGATTTTTGTCTTCAAACTCAAGGCATTATGGAAGATAACATTGTGAATTGTTTGTTGTGTACGATTCGATTTTCTTGCACATTTACTGCTTTGCTAACTTCCTTTAAGACTAGGTATTGCACCCTCAGCTACAATCTTAAACAGCTCACTCACTATCACTTGAAGATTCTTTCATGAGCATCCTTCTATAAAATCAAACTATGCCCTATAGAATGCCTACTTACTACATGGGAGTAATTGTATCATGGTATTGTAGTTCTTAAGATCCTTCAACCTTATTGACACTACTTCACATTCCACAAGGTATTATTCACTATTCTCCCATCTTTGATGAATCTTAAAATACTTCTCAAACATGCAATCCACTACCTCTATTATACATTAATGGCTAAGAAGAAACATTGAACCTATGATTACCACAGTTACTTCATTTGGATAGTAATTCCCTGATTGCATTTGCCTTGTCTAACGCTACCAAAAGCATTTGAAAAACAGCAAGGGGGTAAGGAAACTCACTGTTAAAATCTCCACTTTACTATGCAAGGTTTGAGCTTTATTATCTTGTCACTGCTTAGCCTCTTTTTGACTATCACATCTCAAGTGACTGTTATTCTTGTTACCATAGATTGCATTTACAAATGTTACTAAGCTACATAGTGTGCTTGTTATTGGCTACAATCTTTAGATTGCAAGATTTTTTTATTACCTACAATGTCTCAATCTTTCTGGTATTGCAACATCACTAATCCGTTATAGTTATTGTTTATGTTTCTACGGAGGCCTAGGGTTTGTACCCTAATCATGCTCTTACCAATGCTTCTGTTGTTTTTTATTAGGGAGCTCTCTCAATGTTGAGGGCCCTAGGTATAAGCTCATCATAAGAAGTGACACATTGCATCTTAAACTAAAAGTATAAATCCGTATTGACATTAGCAATGATGATTTCGACTTGTTGCTCCTTAGGAATGGGTCACTTACTCTTACTAGCTCGCTACCTCCATTGTTGTAGGAATTTTGTGATCAAGTTCAATATTCTAATTTTAGGAGTCTTAACAGTTGGAAATCATATTAAAATTAGAATTTAATAAGTTTTGGAATTAGCATTTGAAAGTGTTTTTTGGGGTCATTAACTTCAGACTATCTTCTCTTTTGCAGGGGTGGTTGCATGCCAATTTTTTTTGGTGTAAAATATCAGAATTATTAGATTATGTTACCTGTCTATGAATAAAATTATTGGAGTGTGAGTTTGATATTTTCGAAGATCTAAATAGTCAACCTTGAAAGAAAAATCATGTCAGATAATATTAGTCCAAAACAAAATGAAGAGACACTTGATGGATTGTGGGCTAGATTGAAAAGAAAGGGTGATGGGAAATGTTATTGTCCTTGCAATAATTGCAAGGGCTTAAAGACAAGATGACTTTTAATCACAATAGCTGAGAAACATTGTAGGCAACATGGTCACATTGAAGGGGGGCACGATTATTGTCCATTGAAAAGTTGTTCATTATATGTGTTTATATTGATTGAATTTGTAAATGTTTATATCATTTTAACATTATATATATACATACATATATATATATAATCACTTGATCATGATCATGGTTTATTTGTGTCAATCATTATTATAAAGGTTGGGCACCCTAGGGCAGATGATATGGATTATCATGGCCCAGAGAATGTGGTTTTGCAAGCAGACGAACATGGAGCTGTGAATATCGAAGATGAAGTTAATCATCCTATGGAAGAAGATGATCATGCGCCAGAAAACACAGCTGAAGATGATGGTACGAATACATTGATTCGTGACACATTTAGTGGCAGAGTTGATCATGATGATCAAGATGAGTTTGATTATGTTCATGATTTACCTGTACTTGACAAGGCATACAAGCCCCTTTATGAAGGCTCTGAAACAACTCTTCTCTCTGCTGTATTGTTGCTGTTGAACTTGAAGGTTATGAATGGTTTATCAAACATAGCAATCTCATGGATGTTAAGGTATGTCATATATGTCATATTTTTTCATCTATTTAAATTGTTGTTAGTTCATCACTAGTAAATAAAGGATGAAATATGTACCATAAATATTCTTTATATGAACAAATTATTTTTTGTTGTAGATTGATTGGTGAATTTTTGTTACCACCATCAAATATTTTATCTCGGTCATATCGAGATTTATGTGCCATTATGAAATATATCAAAATGGAGTATCAAGTAATAGGTGCATGTCCCAATGATCATATTATATATAAACAATAGGAATTTGCAATAGAATGCTCAAAATGTCATATCAGTAGATATCAAACAGATCAACTAACAAAAAAGGTGCCTTGCAAGGTTCTTCATTATATTCCCATAATTCCACGTATGTAATGATTATTTAGGTGTGAAAGTTTAGTGCAATTGATGGATTACCATGCACAGAATAGAAGTGGAGATGACATTCTTTGAATGCCTGCAGATGGTTCTGCATTTATGGACATGGAGGAAAAATGGCCACACTTTAAAGAAAAACCTCGTAATCTCATGCTTTCATTGGGAGCGGATGGTGTCAATCCATTTGGAGAGCTGCAATCTATTTACTCAGTGTGGCCTATTTTTGTTATCAACAATAACATTCCTCCATGGATGTCAATAAAGAGGGAGCACATAATGTTGTCAATGATTGTTCTAGGTATTTGTTTACATCAATTTTTCTTTAACGTAGTAGCATCTCATTTGTCTTATTTGTTGCATAATGACTTATATTTTTTCATTCAATAGTCATGTACATTAATTTATATATATTGCAGTAAAATGGTTATAATAATTATGTAATGTTTATGTTGATTCAACTAGATAAGTACCAAGTTAAAGATATGAATGTATATATCGAGCCTCTTATCGATGAGTTACTAAAGTTATGGAATGGCGTCACTATGTATGACGTCTCCAGACAAATAGGACAAAGACAATTTCAATTCCATCTTGATGCTTGTATGGACAATTCATGATGCCCCAGGGCTAACACATTTTTGTGGTATGTTATAATGTTCAACTGCACTTTAACAATATTTAATTTGATGAAGTAGATATCATGAATGTTTTTAAAATAATCTATTCATTATTTATAATTATAAAAATTGACATATTTTATCCAATTATATATCATCTTGCAGGTCTTCAAACAAAGGGAAAATTTGCATGTCCAATTTGTGGTCGAAAGATGAAATCTCATTGTTCAACAAGTTTAGGAAAGCAGGTGTTTGATGAGTATATACACTTCCTCCATAGAAATCATAAGTATCAAACTACTGAAAAACATCTTTTCAATGGGAAAGAGGAGACTACATCAAAACCATGAAGAATGTCACATCACTTATGGAAGTTGGAATATAATAGAAGTAATCATCAAGGTTATACATCAAATCAAATTGTTTATCTATTATATATGATATGTTTTGAATTTATATTTTTATATTGTGTTGTGTTTACTCATGTTGTAATTGACAATGATTGTCATTGTTAATTTGTTTAAATTATATGCTTCATGAAGGTCGTCAAGACATTAATGACCGACTTCCACAGGGACTGAAAAGTTATCCCAGATAATTTAGTAGGTTGCCTTACTATGAGTAGCTACAAATTGTGCATTTGTTTGATACAATGCATATTGGAAAGAATATAACAAAAATGTTATAGAAAATATTGGATGGAAGGCATGACAAAGAAAAAATTGTCAAAATTTGTAGTGACATTTAAGAAGCCAATCATGCAATGAAAAATGTCATTCAATTAAATAGTGATGGAGACCAAATTAATATAAGTGCCCTTCCTCGGTTATTAACAGTGCAGCAAAGCAATGCTATTAAAGAAGTCATACAAAAAATTCAATTTCCCACAGGATTTGCTATGAACATAAACAATATAATAACAAAGAAAGGTGAATTTGGGTCAGGGATAAAAACACATGATTAACATACCTTCATTAAGGTAATTATTCTGGTATATTATATACACTTGTATAATGCATGTACTTTTTAGTGTATTGTGTTTACTACTTTTATAAAAATAATGAAAAGATCATTTTATAATTGTTGCAGTACATTCTACCTCTATCTCTCCCAGACAACTTTGACAATAATGTTAAGCAAGTTATATATGATTTTGGAAAATACATGAGGTAAGTAGCAGGATTTGTTCAATTCACTGTATATATCTTATAATTTCTATTTGTTTTACTTGTTATGTAATATACTGTATATTTTTGTTAAATATCGTTAATATATTTGCGCCTTGAATCACTTGTAGATGGCTATCATTTAAAGAAATCCATAAAGAAGATATAAATTATTGGAAGAGTCAAATTCCTTGTCTAATGTGTGAAATGAAAAAGTGTCTACCTTCAACATTTTTCAATGCACAAGAACACTACCTCATACACCAAGTTGAAGAGATTGAATTGTGTGGACCTATACACACAAGGTCAATGTGGATGGTTGAGAGACACTTGAAATTGTTGAAGGCTTTGGTTAGACAAAGAGCACATCTTGAGGGTTCTATGGTGGAGGGATATATGGTATACCAGACCATGGTGTACATTAGTAAATATCTTCCTAAGTTTGCAGCAAAGATCCATTTAGATCGCATTTGGGATCCCAACTCCATTAACAAATTCAAAGGGGAGTACCTATTGGGGAAAGGTAGATTGAGGAAAGTGAGAGGTAATTATAAGATGGTCATGGAGATTAATTGGAATGCATTTTACATATGGTTCTTATGTATATTGTACTTATTTAATTTTTAATCTTCAATATACATCAATTATAAATTAAGGTCATATACTGTGGTATTTAACTAATTATACATCGTTGTGAATTTCAATTTATTTTGGTACAGTTGGTCGAGAGTGGGATGCACTGCATTTGTACATTGCCAACAATCTTGATTGGATGATAGTATGGATTGAACGATGTCAACAATTTGGTCGCGCATTAACATGGGAAGGTGTGGCTTTATTGGTTAAAGAAGCTCATCGTAATGGAGATTCCAATGTTACACAAAGGGAAATTGATTTAGCATATGGTTTAAGAGATAAACATGTATGTATAAATATATTAATCAACCATATTATTTAATTATTTTCAAGTATATTGATGTATATATATCTTGAGATTGTTTTCTTTGCATACATTCGGCCAAGAATAAATATGTTTATTAACTGACGATATTGCAATAATTTTTACATGTTTGACATATTGCAGGTGAAACACCACAAGGCTATGTGGTGCAATGGTTATAAATTTTGAATCAAAATGTTGGATGACATGAAGAAAACTTGTGATTCTGGTATAACTGCAGTCTTTCAGGTGACTAATGTTTCATCTAGAAGCGACATACATCCAGAAGTCTCAGAAAATCGATACTATGGGATTTTTGGATGATATACTTGAGTGTGACTTTAAGTCCTTCAAATTAATTTTGTTTGTCATCCTATGGTATAGGCTACGATTGAATGAAAATGATCCTAAGAGAATTGTTATTGAACATGATAATAATTTTTGCTATGGTTAACACAAAGGTTGATCGGCCGAGTTGGAAATGAGCTATGTTCTTCAAGCCAATGTGAGCAAGTATTTTACTCTGAGTTCGAGGTAAACCGAATGGTCATTTGTTGTTAGACATGATCCAAGAGGAAGACCAGTAAAGTATAATGTGGTGGAAGAATCACAGAAATTAGAAGATGATGTAGATGATGATTAGGATCAACAGTTAGTTGATGATGTCATTGGCAAAGATGTCGAAGAGGAGGAACTAGATCATGATGATGTAGGAGTTAATACTCATGAATATGATATTTCTGTGGATGATGACATTATCAAAATTGATATTGATATTATTATTGATGATAGAAGTAATCTTACAATGTCAAATATATGGATTGGGTAATCTGGACAAAAGTTGGATGAAAGAGATCAATGTCATTGAAATGTATAAGTTATGCAATTATATTATCTATTTGATATTAATTTCTTGATAGAATTATATTTGACTTATGTGGTTACATAATTAATTCATGATGTTTTTAATTTTATGCCATTACATAATTAATTTAATGATGTACTTTTTAATGTTTGAAAGGTCAAAAAATTAAAACATTTCAATAGTGATGTTAACAACTTTGAAATTAGTGTGTTTTATGTTTCATGTGATCATAAAAGATTAAAAAGTCAGTTGTAGAGGTGGTTGTTCAATGGTTGACATGTATGTTGGTTCTTTTTACAATGTAACCAGGTTTGTCTTCTAATATACCTATGGAATTGCCAATTCTAATCGAAGGCAGCTTGAAGGACCTGGACCAACTTACGAGGACTTTAAAAGCCTCGAACACTTCATGCTCTGCAAGAACCGGGAGGGTGATCCTGTGTGTTTTACAACCTGCACTATTATTATAAGCAACATTAACAATAGTAGATGATCTCATAATAGCTCTAACCGATGAATATATCAGAATTGGTTGTTCATAGACAATATCAACTATCTAGAGCGTGAGATAACTAAACATAATCCATTGTATAAGATAGTCAATGATTTGTAATTTGTAGCAAGCTCTAGGCAAAGACAAACAAATACTGAACTACACGAATAATTACAACTTAGATCAGTGCCATATATCCATTGCAGGAGTCAAATTCATAAGCATCTAGAGGTTTATAACAGATTTAATACATCATATATAAGATC
>VDFB02058242.1:475277581-475289015 GCA_007258455.2 Sequoia sempervirens
ATAACAGATTTAATACATCACATATAAGATCCCTGACAATATTGTATTACAATTTCATCAGTATGCATTCTAACCCAAGACTACTTATCAAATCCTTATACAACACATATCTGCCTATAATCCCATTCAAGCATTTTGATTAATTCCTTGAATTAAAGCTCAAATAGAATCATACACACCACAACAGTGAGATGGATAGAAAAACCCTTAGTTATTTCATTGAAAGTTCATATATGCATGTACAATGGATAGACATGAGCTCAAATTTTCATTTCAACTCAAATGCTAGTACTGTTATACAACATTAAATCTCTATGAACTCAAAACCTATTACATAATGACTCAAAACCTAAATTACATTTCTCTAAAACCATCGGACTTTACAATTCACTATGGAACTTCACCTAAACTTGACAAAAATTATCTAACTTGCTAACCCGTACTTCTAGCCTTAAAATCCCTCTTATAGAAAATGAAGGAGCAAACAAGCACTGGGCTAGAAAGTACACCTATCACCAGTCAATTGGAGCACCTGGTGATATTCCAAAATTTGTTACAATAGCCGCCACCTTGAAAAATATTCTTGTTCAAAAATTGTTACAATAACAATCATCCTGGAGCATATTCTTGTTCATCATGTCGGCAGAGGAAGGTTGATGCAATAACAAAAAACAATGCAAAACCCACACCAAAAAAAGTCATCTATACAAAATTGGAAACATTGTAACTGCAACATTTGATTTGCCACCTATTGGTAGCCCACTCTTTTTACTCATCATCATTCAAATACTTAGCCACCCACCTCTGGTATTCTTTGTCAGTTGGCCAGTCAAAATTAATCACCTCTTTTACCTTTGTAATATAAGACAAATACTTTATCGCTACCTGATTAGCATCTCTTTCAAAAGATTCCAAAAATGAGCTAGTACCAATAATCTTATCCATACAATTTACCAACAAATCATAATCTGAGTCATGACAAATTATATTAATTTTATTAGTGATGACTTTACTTGCTTGATCCTACCATTGTTGGAGTGTTCAGATTTCCCCCTGCTCATCAGTTATATCGGGTAACACTATGGTACCCCAATCATTGAAGTTCTTTACCAATTCCCTAATCTTTTTACTTAGATCATCTGGTAAGGTCTGAAAACCTTGCAATGATTTAACTAATATATAAGTAGGCTTCAATTATTGGGGCCTATTATTTACATCAAACTTTAAGGCTTTATTCATAATATCTAGATTATTTTCCCTAGGGATCCAATTTTGAATTATTGGAATCACTATCCCCGGATCCCTATCAATATTATTTATTGCTTCAAATAGCAAAGAATGCAAAGAATGTATAGAGGGAAGTTTATTATCCACCTTTTCATTTAAATGCTCCAAAACAAGAGTAACAATTTTTTTTTTTTTTGAAAGAAAACCCTCCTCTTTTACCCTTAGTGATATTTGTAATTGATCAATTTTCTGCATGAGCTGCCTCTTTGTTAGATCAACAGAGCACTCTGTTTCTTCATCAATTTTTTCTAGAGGAGGGGTGAGAGTGGGATTTTGAATGGGAGACCCTGGTGTAGAAACATTTGGAGAAGCAGGAGGCATTGACCCTGCTTTGGGAGGTGATGTGTTGGTTCCTGGAGCATTGGATGTTTCCCCAGTATGTCTATACTTGAACCTTTCTACTTCAGTTTGTAGCTCAACATTACTCTATTGCATTTTACTATATTCTTCAATTAAAATGTTATACTTCTCTATTAGGATCTTTCTTTCAGCCTCCTCCGTTTCAGCAGTCTTTTGGGCCAACTTGGCCACATTCATAGTTAAACTAGTGGCTTTGGTTTTTGTAGTCTCTGAAGCCCTCTTTATTATTAATCCTCCTTTGAAATTTGGATTAATATCAACAATGTCTGGCTTTCTTCCTTGTGGAGCCAATTCCCAAATTTTAAAGGTCTCATATTCTTCACTAAAGGCAAAGTTTTGTAATGCTACCTTAACTTCTTCAGAATCCTGAAAAGGATTCTTGGACTTTATAATGGCATTGAAAGCCACTACATCTGTGATGTCCCATTTAGAAAAAATCAAAACACCAGCCTAATTCACTAGTTTTCTTCCTTCTTCAGGAGTGATGTTTTTGAACTCTTCCATTAGTTCAGCTTTCACTTCTTCATCATTCTCCTGATTTGACTTTTCAGGCCTTAGTTCTCTTCTCTCCTTTCATTTATTTTGATATTCCTCAAATTTCATCCTCCATGCCAATTGCAAGAATACAAGAGTCTTTACAAATGCATTGTCATCTAAGAACTCCTTGCAAGCCTCCATTCTTGCATCCTGCACACTCTTGCCTTCATCAAATTAGATAGAGAACCCGGTTGACCTAGGAGGGGCGACATACCAACCTGCGTAATGTGATTGTGTAATAATTTCATCTGTGAAATCATTAGGTACGTGATCAGTTCTTTGCCTCTTAGGGCTTGGCTTAGGTGGTGGTGATGGGGGACTGCACTCTGGTGAAGATTTTAATTCAATGATTTTGACAGCCTCAGGTACTTTGAATTTTGGGCTTGGTCGTGAAGGCACCTTCATTATTTTCTTTCCTTTTTTGTCTACTTCCTCATCACTGGAAGTATCCCTTTTCCTCCTATAGATAGACCGCCTTTCTATAGGATGACATACTAGCCTTGTTTCAATTGGATTATCACTTTGTCCTTGCATTTCCAGACTTAACCTTAAATTTATCTTTTTGGCTGTCAAGGTGTCCATTATCTCTTTGAAATTCTTCATTAAAAAATCAATTATTAAAAAATTAATTATCTTGTGGTATGGAGTGAATTCCATCAATGGATCATACGTCAGATCTATTTCATGTACAATATCTAGTAGCTTACTATAAGCTATCCACTTTTTCTTGTTCAATTCCTATCCTCAAGGAAATTGAACTCATGTGAAAATTTTCCACCTTTTATTCTTTTTCTGAAAAGAGCAAAAAAACCTTTAGGATCATGTTGTTGCCTTGGACCAAATCTCAAATGGTAATCAACAAAGAATTTGTCAAAATGTTTCTAGCCTCCCTTTGAAAATGTAAAGTCAGACACTACTTTATAATCAGGGAATAATGTTCCCTTCCCCTTTCCAGTTAGGTTATCTTTATGAATACACCCCATCTGCCACATAACTTTTGCAAACCCTAGTCTTGGTGGCACATTGTATGGTAGTATGTGAGGGGTTCCTTGAAATCCATATATTCTCAGGACAATGCTGACTGGATATGGGATAATGTCACCCTAGTTATGTAAAACCCTCAATTCTGGTTTCCTCATCTCCAGCCTAAGGAAATCATGCAGTTCCTCAGGAATCCTAGGTACATTTACCATCAATCTAGCCCTTAATCTTGCAGCAAAACAATTATCAAATTGCACATAACCAGTGCTTTCCTTATTACAGGACAAATCTACAGTGCATATATGTACTGAAAATCTTTCTCCATTAACTAATTGTCTTAAGTTCATCTTCTCAGCAAAGAAATCAACATTCCTAAACAAGAACATATGCATCAACATGGAATACCAAAAGAATTGAGTACCAGTATCACCATTCTACAGCTTCGACAGTCCTTCATCTATCCTCTCCACCAAAAAAAAGCAAAGTCATATGTTATAGAGAAGTTAGGGTGTTGTATTTGTACCCCCATGAACATGTATGCAATCAACATTACTGCACTAGGGCTGAAACCCAAAATCTGACATAGTGAATAGAAAGTAGCTAGGAAAGGCATTCCAAAACAATTCAATCTGAAGGGTTCCTGGTCACTAGGGCTGATGTGAAATTGTGAACCCCCTACCTTAACTAGATGAGGTGGAAGCAGCTTAACCCTAAAAAGAGATTTCAATTTTGTATACTATTGCTTCAATTCTTCAAGATTAATAGGAGCTAAGTCATCACTTGCCTCACTCAAATCAAAAGTCTGTTGGATAACATCTTTGTTAATTTCTAATAGAACCCCTCCATCATTATCTCTGATTACCTGTGTGATAGGGTCATATCTTTTTGCCATTGCTCTAAGTAAGTCCACATCAGGGAACACATTTGGAACAACCAACTTTCCCATATCATACCTCCGTCTATTTGAAAAAGGATGAGGCAAATTCCTCTATCCATACCATAATTTGAACATTTCTAAGCCTGTGAGTGGAACCCTAGCATCAACAATGTTGGAATTATTACACACCAACCCCTCCCCTAGGATTTTCCCTTGCATCAACACCAAACCTTTCCTTCTCTCATTTGTTGATAATGGAAATTGATCTAGGAAATCATCGTACAAGTTTCTTTTCAAATACTCAATGTGGCTAGAGTGCTGCTAGGTTGGCACCATTTTAGACAAACTAGGGCCTCACTACAATGTTACACTTCAAGTGGCTATGAATAAGTAGAGATAGGAAATTATAGAGTAAAAATACTGCAATTCCTCATAATTTATGATTAAACAATTCCTCCCCCCTTTCCAAATTTAGGTGCAGAATGACTGGGAAATAGAGAAAATTAACTTACGGATTTTTTCGCACAAACTCCAATTTCTGGCTGCAGCTACTCGTAATTTCACCTTTGGCTCTGAAACTATTTTCACAAAATACTTGGATGCTTTGTGATACAAATGAGACGAGTAAATTGATTTTATGTCGATGAAATCCTGCCAGTAGATGTCTCATCCGCCATGAAATCCCACTTGCAAGCTGCACGAAGGACTCCAACCATAATTTGATACATATTTAAATTTGAGCCATTGATCCTTTAGTTTGATCAAATCATCGACAACCATCTTCAAAATAGGTTGACATAATCGCCAACATGACAATAAAGGGGCCCACTATGTCATAGGCTGCAAAGGAATGCCATGTGGTGGTTGCCTGCGATATCGCAATCCTTTGATTTACCATCGCGGGATGGTGGGCACCGTCGATCTTTTTACCATAAATCCCGCTCCTTCAAAAATGGTCACCATCCTTTCCTTTAACTGTTGAGCAACTTTTCCCTTAAAATCATAACATCTGCGTTGAAATAAAACATGTGCATCTTACAAGTACATTAGTAATATGTCCTGTAATACATTTAAAACTGGCGAATGATTTCTTCACTCCTTAGGCTTCATTGGATGAGACACGTGGCAAGCACTCACGACATCGCGATCCCAAAATTCCTAATCGCAGGATGGTGGGCATCGTCAATCTTGAAGAGATAGCTCATCAATGGTCACACAAATTTTATCTTTTAGGAAGGGCACGTGGCACCCACCCATGATATTGCGATCCTTGTAATCCCTGATCACGGGATAGCGGGCGCCGTTGATCTCGTTCCTTTAACACAATCACTAGCCATGTCGTTAACCTTCGAGTAGCTTTTCCAGCGAGATTATAACATATCTATCGATTTAGAACATGTGCGTCTGGAGAACACTTTAGTAATCTGCCCTTTAATACATTTAAAGCCGACTGGTGTTTCCTTTACTCTTTAGGCTTCATCGGATGAGACACGTGGTGCTCACCCGTGATTTCACAATCAACCCAAGCACCATTGCAGGATGGTGGGGAACGACTCAGATCAAATGGTAGTTGGTTAGCGATAGCTCAAATTTGATCCCCTAGATAGGACACGTGGCTCCTGCTCATGATTTTGCGATCTTTTAATTCCCGATCATGGGATGGCGAGAACCATTGATATCTGTAGGAAATAGATCAACAGCAACACTAAATCAACTCTTGTAAAATAAAAGATTCATTACAAGGAGAAGTGGGCATTACTAGGCAGACGACAAAGGGTATGTGCAGGATCATCATGCAAAAAATAGGCCCTTAAGTGGCAAAAAATTCAGAAAAATCAGTGTTAGGCAACTTGACGTAAATATTTGAATAAGTTATCTATATTATTTCAAAAATATGTAAGAATATAATTTGTAGAAAATTGAATGTAGTTTCTAAAATACTAGGTTTATTTAAAATAAATAAAATCTATTTGGTGAAAATTTGAAATTTCAATGCAATAGTACTTAAATTCGGGGAAAAATAAGAAGTAGGTGTCTATCGACCACCCTAGCCATAATAAAATGATAATATTTTTTGTAATATTTTATATATAAGTAAAGGACTCATGTACAGATGTGATGCATATTTTTTTTGTAATTTTCCAAGTAAATAATTAATTATGAATTTTTATTACAAGCTTTTGAAAATATAAAAAACTAGTAATGGACCACCTTAACTTGGTCAAAACTTCATGAAATTTAAATTTTCTTTTTTTAATCTATATTATGTGAAGCATAGAATGTGGCTGCATGTTTAGGTTCAAAAAATATGATACCATTGAAATTTATAGATGTTTTCAATCGACTATCGATTAGGACTTTTGAATTAAGTAATTCTAATAGAAAATGAATAATAATTATTTATTAAATTCTAATTAAATCATAATTTATATTTTTGGAAAGCTGAGAATCTCCTCTAAAAACCCTTTTTGTTTCATTAATTTTGGGTGAAAAAAAAGTCGCCAGCCACATACCCTACAAATATTGCCACTTTTTGGTGCACCATGATCCTGCACATACCCCAAATTAAAAAATTATATTTATAGAAGAAAAATAAAATAGACTTACAATTTGTTTTATAATTTCACTTTCAACTTTAAATGTATGTTCACTCATTAAGTTGTATTTTTTTTACAATCACATTTTTATTTTAGACGTTTGTTTATAAAATATTAAGATGCATTAAAAATATATTAGAAATAGTTTTGTTTATATTATATAGCATTCATAACATTAAATTAACATAAAATAATTTCACAATATCACTTAACCAATCAAGAAAAATTTAATCATTACTATGCAACATTATTCTCACATCAAACTAACAAATAAACATTGAAAACAAATTTATTTTTTTATATTATAAAATTCATAACTTAAACCTTTTATACACAATATCAATTTAATTATAAAAAACACATAAAATTATTTATAAGCAACTTAAATTTTTTAACAATTTAATAAAATATAATTTAATATAATTAAGAAAAATTAAATAAGAATTATAGATAAATTTATGAAATATTGATTTACTTATCAAGAAAAAATCAATGATAAATTTACTTATTATAGATAAATTTACTTACCAATCTATTTTAACCATCAAGAAAAATTAATCATTAGTGATTGCAACATTATTGGCACATCTTTTAAACTGACAAATAAAAATTGAAAACACATTTATTTTTTATATTATAACATTCATAACTTAAACCTTTTTATACACAATATCAAGTTAACTATAAATTGTATAGAGTTTAGATTTGCTATATCTCTCATATATCAACATAGGTAAATTTGAAAATATTTTTAAATTATATAATTTCAAAAAAAAATTGAATGAATTTATAGAAGATTATTTTTATTAAAGTGATAGAATCTAATCCCAATACTAACATTAATTATAAGTCTAACCATAACCCCAACCCTAAAACTAACACTAATTAACTTCAAACCTAACTCTAATTTTATATCCAACCCTAAACATAACTATGATTCTAAAACTAACATTAATGAAACCCTAATTGAACCATAACCCTAACCCTAATACTAACCCTTGCCCCAATTGAACCCTAACACTAACCCCAAGCTCTATCATAGAACCTTAATCTTTACCCCCAACCCCAACCATAATCCTAATTGAATCCTATACCTAATTTTAATTAAAGTCTAACCCTATTTGAACCTTAAACTTAATTGAACTCATGTTTAGGGTTAGGGTTCAATTAAGGTTAGGATTGAATTATGGTTATGATTAGGGTCAAAATTCAAATAGGATTATGGTTGGAGTTTAATTAAGGTTTCTATTCACTTAGGGTTAAGGTTCAATTAGTATTCAATTTGGGTTAGGGATCAATTAGGGTTATAATTCAATAAGGGTTTAATTAAGATCAGGGTTAAGGTTAGTCTTAAATTAGGGCTAGGATTGGAGTTAGGGTTCAATTAAGGTAAGGGTTATTGTCTATTTTAGTGTTAGGGTTCAATTAGAGTTCTCTAGGGTTTTGATACAATTAAGGTTAGGTTTCAACAATACCTAGGGTTATGATTACAGTTCAATTAGTGTTAGAGTTAGGGTTATAATACAAGTTCAATTAGGTTAGGGTCAAAGTTTAATTAGTGTTAGAGTTAGGGTTGCAATAATAAAATTTTCCATAATGATATGGAAAGACATTCAATTGGATTCATATACAAATGCACAAATAAGAATTGGTAATTAATAATTCTCTAGAACTAAATTTATAACAACAAATACAATCCTTAGCTTAATCATTTGTGCTTTGTTAGGGTTGGGATAAGAATTTAACAGGGCCAACCGAGACTTAGGAAATAAAACCCTGCGGAGGAAATAAAGTATTAAAATAAAAGTTGGGTTTTAATTTTAATCTGGTGATGTAAGCCTAATCCATTAACTCCAGTGGTCATGTCATAGATGGCTTAGCCAAAGCCTTTCATTAAATACTAACCGTACAATGTGTAGGTTTTTCAGATTCAAAGATATGGGAGATTTTGATTGTACCCCGCCAACTTGCA
The DNA here is from genome assembly GCA_007258455.2 of Sequoia sempervirens. Classification (NCBI taxonomy): domain Eukaryota; kingdom Viridiplantae; phylum Streptophyta; class Pinopsida; order Cupressales; family Cupressaceae; genus Sequoia; species Sequoia sempervirens. The sequence continues at coordinate 475,286,193 of VDFB02058242.1, forward strand.
GACCTAAGGTGTCGCCTTGTTATTTGGTGTGAGATAAGCAAAAGGAAGATGTACGTCCTATATGGAATGTGGGGCCCAATCTCCACTATTGAGCTCATAACCTGTGGTTTTAGATGGACAACCAAGATCAAAAGCTAATGTAAATCTCTGCCGTTCCCTGCTAGCTCGCAGGAGGAAGATGAAGGTTGGTGAAGCATTAATGAATTATTCCTTACTTGTGTAGTCACATGGATCTCAATCTGTGTGAAGATGTTGTTGTTGAAAATCATGAAGGGTGATCTTTGGATTCTCATCTAGCTCTAGTTAAATGGTGACAGTACATATGCCACCAAATTTCCATGTTTGCACATGCATATTTACTAAGCATTGATGAAGGTTGCCATTACCTCACACAATAAATACAAGAGGAATTAACTGCTAATAGTGTCATTCTTGTAGCAGTTAGATTGATTTGTGGGCTGAGTCTAATCAAGTTTGAGTGCTTGTCTAAGAAGAGAAAATGAGTAAGTTAGTAAGGAGGTCTATTTGTTTGAGCTCACAAAAGCTTGGTCCTGCTATTCAGGAAGGTGCTTTGGTTGAGCAACAATGTCTTGGAATTGCAACCTTCTACTACTTTGGTTGTAGTAGAAGGTTGAAATTGTAGGACATTGCTGCTCAACTGGTAGATGACAAAGGCAAGCAGTCGATGTGCTCTGGATGTGGCCAACACTTTCCCATTGACCTTACGAGCAACACTTCTAATGATGTAACCGAGACCGACTCAGACTATTATCGGTATTTAAGTTGCTTCAATCATGGTGTACCCTATGATGAGGAAATGATATCTGTGGGCTCATCAACTATTAAAACCCCAAGTAGACGGACTAGAACCGTATTGGGCAAGGACAAGAAAGAAGAGGAGGCTGAGGGTCTACCGTATTGGGCAACAACTAGAAGCGGGCATGTATACCAGGGTTGGAGTGTTGGTAAGGGCATGATGGCATGTAAACAAGAAGTTGCTATGGTGTGCCTTCGTGGCAATTTGGTTCCCTGGTTTTTTTGTGTGGCCTAGTGATAAGGGGATTTTGATGACAATTTGTGCTCCCTATTCTTTTAGGTTTTCCCAATTTGTGCGCCACTATGTTTTTCAGATTCAACATGTGAGAAGTTTTGAAATGAAAGTCAAATGCAATGGAGATTTTGTTCAAATGAAAATTTGTGGTGAAATTACATTTGAGCCCGAAGCTTGTTGCTCTCTTGTCATATAAAAGGGAATTCAAGGATCATTTGTAGGGAGAGAAATGATGAAAGCTCTAGCTAGGTTTTGAGTTTAATATATGGGTAGAAAGATAGTTTTGAGTTGAATATATGGGTAGAAAGATATCTGTCCTCTGATGAGGAAGTGATATATGTGGTGCCATTGGCTGTTAAAACCCCAAGCAGACAGAATAGAATAGATAGACTATTTTGAGTTTTGGATGAATATATACAAATTATCTTAAATTGTATGCAGATATGACTTATAAGCATGAATAAACGTATAATTATAATATATTTTCTCTCCTTATGTGGATTTGAGTGAATTTTGAATGAAATGTTAATGATGTTGTCATTCTTCTTTTGAGAATTTGTTCAATTGTGTGTCTATGTTTTGGGTAGAATTCAATTTAAAATTTTGAGGTTTCATATTTATATGTGTGAGATTGATTTAATATTCCAGAAAAAGAATGTTAAAATATCAGGAAAAAAATGGGAATAGAATGAATGTAGAAGTAAAATTATATTTTCATATATTCATAAAATAAGATCTAATAAACAAAAAATATATGCAATTAAAAATAAACAAAAAATAATTCAACCCAAATTTAGATAAGAGAGATAATTAGATTATATGATAACTTTAAGGATAGGGTTAGGGTTTGATTAGGATTAATGTTTGCTTAGGGTTATGATTAGAGTTATTAATCTACAATTAGGGTTCAATTAATGTTCACTTAGGGTTTCTTTCTTGGGAGAAGTTTATTGAATGGTAAGTGTATTTTATAAAATTAATATGTCAAGAATTAATTTTAGATAATACTGCATGTGGTTTTTCATATGGTATTAAATTGTAGATTAAACTTGATAATAGATTTCCTTCCTTCTTTTGCATTGTAAGCTACCATAATATATGGCCTTAAAATCCTATTCATATTTTGAGCTTTTCTAAACTATACAACAGGACATCCAACAAATAAATTTGTTATGCATTTTTTCCAGGCACAAATCCTTAGAATTCTTGATGTGTTACTTAGGTTAATTCTTTATTTCATTAAATAAATACACACTAATATATATATTATGGATTTGAGGGAAAATATTCAAATATTTATATGTATAGAAAAAATTAAATGCAAGGGATTCAAGTACATACCTTGGCTTTTGTTAATGTTGATGAAGTGCCAAATTTGATGACATGATATAAAAAACTGGAATATCTTTTCTCTATGTAGCACTTGAAATTTTGTACAAAACTATAACTAACTCTACATCAAATTTGTGACTTTGGACCTATTTTGCATCAATAAATATGAGCTTTGAAACATGCCTCCTAATCTACCATACAATATGTACTTAAATGCTCAAAATAGTTGGGAGTAGTGTTGAGATTGGTGGATCTTTGAGAAGGTCCAATGCTTCACCTTTGTATCTCTCCCTATAGATAGAGGTAGAGATGAATATAGAATGAGAGAGGAAAAGGGATAAAAATAGATAGAGATATAGAGAGAGATATAGGGAGAAATAAATATATAGAGAGACAGGGATATATATATATATATATATATATATATATATATATATATA
>VDFB02058242.1:475289115-475394642 GCA_007258455.2 Sequoia sempervirens
CCACATCATGAGTAGATGACTAGGCATACATTAAGATCGCAAGCAAAGGGCAAAACAACTAAAGGGGGGACAAATATTGATTTAGAAAATGATACTTCACTTCAACTTTATGTAGCTTTCAAAAAGAAAAAAAAAAGTGATTGTAATCATATCATGACAACCATATTTTTGATAATATGTAAAAACTGAAAGAATGTATATTATATGTTAATGAATCAATGTGAATATGTTAGTTAATGAATGTTATATGTTATTAATGGATGAATGAATGTTATATGTTCTTAATGGATGAATGAATGCTATATGTTCTTAATGGATGACTGAATGATTAGTGTTATATGATTGGGTATGGGGAATTGACAGTGATGTGGGGGGGAGGGGCCAAATGAGCTTCCACCATCACGTGGTTGGATCTATTAAGTAGAGAATATTAAACTATTCTTGAAACAAAGAGAAGCTCCATAAGGTAATACACTTTTCAATATAAGAAATGCATCATTTGAAGCATCAAACCAATATGCAGTCTGTATGCATGATCGGTCGTCAGTCTCCGCAATGGCACATTTCCACGAATATATATATATATATATAAATTATTTTTTCATTGTAATTTCGACAAACAACACTGACGAACGACTAGAAAGGTTCGACGAAGTTGCTATAGTTGCGATGATGGTTTTGTCATAACATCTTTCCCATTTCATTGCACTTTCGATGAATGCTTGACGTTGTTTCCACGCAACTCCTTACCCATTTCGCCACACTTTCGATGAACTTTTGGTCTTCTTCCGACGCTACTCCTTCCTATTGTGTCATAAATTTGATGAACTCTTGGTATTGTTTTGATGCTACTACTTGCCCATTTTGTCGCACATTCGATGAAGTTTTGGTGTTGTTTCGACGTCACTTCTTGCCCATTCTAGTGCAATTGCGATGAACATGTGCAATTGTTTTGACACAATTCCTTGCTCATTCCATCGAAATGGTGATGAAATTCTTCTATAATCCATCAGTGGATACACAGAGTGTTTGTTGATAGTCCGATGAATGTCCGCGCCGATTCACGATGCCGACGACCGACGATTCTTGGCTGTTATTTTGACGTCCAATTCATCATCGGTAGTGTGACGGAAATATTTTCGCCACTTCGTCGCATTTTTGACAAAGAAGTTTTGACCTATCGATGAATGATCATTGGAAAATGTGTCAAATTTAGTAGTGCCAAGACAAAAACATCAACAGGAAGCAACAAGAAGCAACATAAAATAAATCATCAAAGAAAATACAAGAGGTCGCGGCCTAAGAGTTTCAAAATCTTTCAAAGATTTTTCAAAACAAAGAGAAACTTCCAAATTCAATCAAAATCAAGCTTACATTTTCAAATCTCCAAGAATCTAAAAGAAATGGTGCTAAATACACAGGATTTCCATAACAAAGGCTCTAGCTAAGGTTCCTCATGGTGGCGCTTCTCAAGAAGTTTCTAGAAAGTAGCAAATAAAGTGATAAAATGAATATTGCCTTTTGTTTTAGGTTTTGACAAAGCCTAAGAGAGGCACGATGGTGAGGATTTTGCCTTAGGTTTTTTCAAAAAAAACCTTTTTCATATTAAATGTCAAGCCATGGCATGCCTTTATGCCATATATTTATTTTAATTTCATTTTGAAAATCTCATATGACTTTGTCTTTAAGCCTTTTTGTTTTTGGCTTAGTCTAATTCTTTTTTTTTGCATTTTGATTAAAAATGTAAATCTTTAGTTTAGGTGATTAATTATAAATCACTTTAAAATAAATGATATTTTGAATGTGAAAGTAAAGTTCCTTTAATGTAATTTTCAAAAGAGAATCAAATGGAACTTAAAAGCCTTGCATGGATCATGGAAAAGGTAGAGGAAATTTTGCCAACATATGGAGAAAAGTTAGGGATTTTAAAGCCCTAAATCAGGAGATTACCTTCAGTTATGAGTTTCATTTGATTGGAGTTCAATCAAGGAGTGATTTGAGGCACAAAATTGAAGTTAATTTTCAGTTATAACCCTTTTTGGGAGGGGTTTTCAGTTGCATACGACCCATGAGGTTGTTTTGAGTTTTGACAACTCTTTGTCCATGTTTTGAGGAGCTACTTTTATTTACATGCCTTGTTTGGAGGAGAAGATGGACAACACATTAGTTTTTGGATCCAAGATTCAAAAAATGAATTTTGAAGGCGTTTGCTATAAGTATATATTCTCTCTCATTTCTTGAGAGAGTTCTCAGTTTGGTGGCTGTAGTGGCAGATTACTCATTCTTTGTAACTCATTTTCTTGTAAGTTCTACAAATTTTTAATTCATTTGTCTCCTATTTTCAATAATAAGCCTATTTCCTTCTCTATTATTCTTTTGCTTTGGTGTTGATTGTGAGTTATATGATTAAATATTGTGTCATCCTTTATTTTAATCAGATTCCTTTAATGCTAAATGCAACTAATATCATGTGATAGTGTAAGTCTATGTTAGTGTTTTCATTCTCTTGCATAAAGATTTGTGAAAACATCACTGGTTTCATTTGTTGAGTTATATTGTGAGGTTTTTAAGCAGTTTCAAATCATTTATCAGTTGGTGAATTGTGTAGTTTTTTAAATTTTCAATTTCTGCATTGTCCTTACCCATTTCCTTTGCTAAAGTCAGTGTTTACAAGCAATATCCAAAGGGAACCAACCCATAACATGGAGGTCTACCCTTATTATAGGATACCCACAACTTGAGAGTAGTCCAATGTTGCATGGGACTTAGAAGTTTTTCAACTTATCTTTGGGTGTAAATCCCTATGTTAACAATTTTGGCACACCTGGTGGGACATTGAACTATTTCATCATTAAAAAAAACTATATTTTGCTATTGTAGCAATGTGAGCTATATTTTTTCAGCCTTCAAGAAGGAATAAATTTCACACTTGGTAACTCTAGAGCTTTGGTTTTAATAGTTTTCGGTGAGAAAGAACATGAGAAGTTACCAAACAAGACAAAGTGCAGAACCTGTTGAGCATTCAAAGCTACCATCAAAAAGTACCAGGGTTGTTACGAGAGCAATGAGCCCTATTTCATCCTTCAACAACCCTCTTTTTGTAAGTTCTACAATTCAAATTTTAGCTAGTTCTACTGTTTCAAGTAGCTCATCAAGTAGTGTTAACTCTCCAATAGTTAATATGGCTCATCCACCACCTAGGAATCAACCTTTTGTTTCATTTGGTCAAGGAAGCCCCTTGAATTGATGTCAACATAATGATATTCCAGCAATAGCCCTTAAAAGCTTACCATTTTTTACTGGTGAAGATCATACAACAACCATTGAGCACATTCGAGATGTGGCTTCATTGTGTGGTTTACATCATATTATTGAACAAGATATTGCAATAAGGCTCTTAGAAACCTCTCTTAAAGGTAAATATTTTCAATGGTTTAGAGGGCTACCTGTACATTCAATTGCAACATGGGATCGACTAGGAGACAGGTTGAATAAGCAGTTCGAGCACAAATTAGACCATCTTTCATTGGTGGAGCAACTCACTACCATTAAGAGAGCTCCATATGAACATTTGGTGGACTTCAATTACCGGTTCAAGAAGACCTAGAACCAAATTCCAGCTTCGGTAAAGCTTTCTAATGACTATTCTTTCTTTTTTTACTTAAAATTATTAAATAGTGATACTGCACTTATGATCCAATCTATGGGAGGGGATACATTACTAGCAACATTTGATATTGTTATTAGGGCTGAGAATAGTTTGATTCAAGCAAGTAAGACAGCCCCTAGGCCTCCTATGCCTTATTTTGCTGATTTACAGCCAATTACTGTTGTTATACCACCTACTGTAGCTACTGGTCCTACATTTCCAGCCTTTAATACATAAGTAGCAGCTTAAGAGCATGCTGTTCCTAGCTAGTTTTAGGAACTAGTCAGCATTAAGGAGAAGAATGCAAATATTCAGAAGACCCTACAGACCTTTGGTAATGAGCTGGTTAATATTAAGAAGCAACAATACCGGTCCTCATACCAAGCTTATTACCAAGCTCCATACCAGTCCAATCCTCAAGTTCAGAAGAGAAACTTCAATCAAAGGCCTTTTTAGCCTTATAACCCCAATGCCTTTAGTTCATCCAAGGAGGAAGTACCTATACAAAATAATTTAGCTGTTGATTATGAATGGTGTTTTCCATGTAATCAACCACATAACTAGTCTACCTATTCCAATGTAATACTCAATGAAGCACTAATGGTGCAAAGTGTAGACACATAAAAATGACCTAGGCCTGCAAGCTCTATTTTTCACCTTTTCTTCCTAGCATAATTAAGACATTTTAATTATGTCCTTGGTTCACTTTCAAATATTAATTAAATAATTCATAATTATTTAATTAATTCATGTCCTTTTATTCTTCCCGATTATTAAATAAATAATTTTATTTATTTATTTAATATATCATTAATTGTCTAATGCCTTCTCATAATTAAATAAATTTCTTAATTTATTTAATTATCTTGTCCATTATGTCTTCTTGATTATTTAAATAAATACATTTTATTTATTTATTTAATACATCACTAATTCTTAAAAGTCTTCTTATAATTAAATAAATCCTTTAATTTATTTAATTATTGCCACCTTGCCATTTCTCTCATTTTAAATAAAATTAGTTATTTAAAATGGTCCTATTTTCTAATTTCCCTCTTTAATTAAATAATTTAAATTAATTATTTATTGTCATATGACCCCACCTTTTTGAATTAAATTAATTTTTAATTCAAAATAGCCTTTTTCCTCCAAAAATCAAGTAATTTCTATTATTATTATTTGTTTTTTCCAGCTTTCTCTTTTTTTGTGCCAATCTTATCGCTTGTCACATGCATTGTCAACCCTTGATTTGATTTTCTAAAAATCAATCTTGTCCACTCATTTTAAAGTTTCCCTAACCCTAATTATGGGTTGTCATATTGAATCCTGTCCTTTGATTCTAGGGCACTTGTCAACTTTTGATCTTGGCGATTTACTCAAAATTGTATTTTCTATAAAATGGAAATTTTGGTTTCATTTGCACATCTTAGACATCTTGCAATCTTGTCATCTCATGCTCTTGCACTCTTGTCATTTTGTCATAGGCATATTACATCTCGTTTGGCATAATTTAGGCATAGTTTAGATGCTTACTAGTTGCATAATAGCATAGTATGACATACAATCACTCAAATCCTTCAACATTTGCTTAGGGATTGTCATAGTCAATAGGTTGCTCACATCAAATTTGAGGGAAATACCACATTTTCAGCAAGTTGAGAAGGTATAATAGAGGTTAGCCATGGAGAATGAAGACACTTGGTGATATCATTTCATTTGTTTTCATTTTAATTCCTTTGCACTTCATTATTACCTTGGGTTTTTATGTTTTGTGTTTGATCTAATAACTATAAAAAAATTCCCATAGTTACATTGGTGAACTTGATGCCAAAATCGAGCATTTTTTATTTTTCCGTATGACATTTTTCTCTTTTGTAGGTATAGGTACGGCTGCGACGCATTTGCTCTACAGAATGACACATTTGATATTTCGTGACGCATTTTCTCCTCCAAAAGTCGTATATGCTCTGTTGCGACACATACAACTTGTAGAGTATCATATTTTCTCCGCTATGATGCATTTGACTTCCAAGTTGCCACATTTTTCTATCAGATTCCAACGCCAGAACTGAGCCGCATCTACTATATGGAGTGACACAATCTCTTTGCTATGACACATTCATCTGGTGAGATTTTGCTGTCGGCTTTTCTTAGATTTTTCTAGATTTCTTGTTTCAAGAAAGTAGTTTAGGGATTTTTTGGTTACTAATGAGTTGTTGCAGCTTGTGGCTTTGAGCCTTTTGTGGGTCCAAGAAATATCTTTGAAACTACTAACTAGTGGTTTTGTAGGTTCAATTGTCCAAGGCTATTAATTTGAAATCATTGTGCTTGTTTATTTTTAGAATAGAAAATACTTCAATTGGTGCATTAAGAAGAATATTTTCTTTTCATTTGTTTGATTGTGCTTGAAGGTGGTAGGTGATTATGATCTCACCTTGTGCAAACTAGGTGATAAGAAAACCAGACCCACCTATTTTTGTGTCACCCGTTGATTCAATAATCAAAGTATCCTCTCCCCTTGTACACTCGTGTGATCCTGGGTGTAAGAGAAATGGTTATTAACTCTAGAACTTGGGCCTTCCTTGGTGGGAAAAAGTACTCACCTCAAGGTGACTTAGATCGACAATAGAGCTCTTTGGCCGAGCTACCCCTGGCTGGTATACAAATGTGAATCCTAATGGAAAGCCTAGGATTATGAGTGTGGATGGGTCATACAGACAAAGTAGAATTCCCCAAAACCCTATTGAGCGTAACCTCTTTAGGCTAGAATTCCTCCTTTAACATAGCTTAATCTTTTCCCCATGTATGACCACTCAAACGGGGGTCTCAAACTAATTTTTTTGTGTAGTAGCCAAAATCCTTCTATTTCTAGCACAACAACGGTCGTTGTGAAGGCATCCACATTCTCCTAGTTCTTAGTAGAGGTGATCAACCTACCATGAGAGATTTATGGGGGTTGGAAGCTTGGTTGGCCTAAGAAGTGAGTGTAATGTAAGGGGGAGCTTGTGTGGCCAATATTTTGGATTCACACACTAAGAATAAGTGTGGTTGAGGAAAATCACGTGGAATCTAGCAAATAGTGTCCTTGCCAAACCTAGGAATGTGCTTGTTTTCATTGTGATTGTTTACACAGTCAAAATATTGTGTTTTCCAAGTTTTTTATGGACATTGAACAAAACAAATATCATATATAGATCTGGAAACAAACATTAAACTTGAGACAACTTCAAAATTTGGTCAAACTTGCAAACAAACTAGGTGTTCATTTATGTATTCAACACATTTTCTATCCTATGCAACACATCCGCTCTATTGAACAACATTTGCTGTCCTGTGCAACACAATTGCTCTATTAAGTTGCATTTTCCATCTCTATTGACACATTTTCCTAATCTGAATCACATTTTCCTTATAGAATGTCACAATTGCTTCACTGAGTCACATTTGTTATTTGGAAAGCCACATTCACTGAACTTGAAACACATCTGCCAAACTGTGACACATCTGTGACCTTAAATGACATGTTTTCCTAACAAAAAAAAGAACCGTCACAGACCAGAAACCAAATTCAACTCTATCCAAAGTGTCATCAAACATCTTTTTCCAATTTCCTATGTCAAAAACTAGAAATAAAATTTCTCAAATCTTCCATTTCTTGCATTATTTAGTTTGCATAGGATCATCTTTGCAAATATTAGTTGCATCCTTTAGTTCCATTACTCTCATTTCCAATCATAAATCAACCCTTAAGTCCTCATTTTATTTGCATATTTTGGATTAGGAAAACCTTATCATACTTTGCAAAACCTTTGCCTTCAAAAGTAGGTTATGATTGGACTTAGTCATCATTACTTCCTTTATTCATTGTACTTTTGTGGGATCTTGCCAACTAATAAGTCAAGTTAGTAAAACTCACTTAGTCATATTAGTCCTTCAAATAAGTCCTTTGATATTCCACAATTGAGACATAGGTCAAGCTTGGGGTGGTTAAGTAACCCTCTTCCAAATCATTTAGACCTTTGGATTTGCATACCTTAGAACATTCCAGTCATCTTAGTCCTCATTTTGCATACCTTATTCCAAAAATACAAAAATAAAATAAAATAATGTCAACCTAGTCTTCATTGTCCTTTGGCATTGGTCTTTCCCTTTAGACAACATTGTCATAGTACATTCCTTATTGTCAAAAATTCCAAAAAAAAAAAAAACATAGTTTGCATTTGCATCGCTTATTTGAAAAATCCAAAAATATTGTCATATCTTTCATCCTAGTCCTCATTTGGCTTTTAGACCTTGCATTAGTCATTTCCTTAGTCAAAATTTTCATATTATCCCTCATTGTCACTTTGACATTTGATATCTTTCCTTGACAACCTTGTCACCTTGCACTAGTTATTTCCCTTAGGAAAATATCATTATCAACTTGCATTGTCATACCTTATTACCAAAAATGCAAAAAAAATATAGTGTCATTTAGTATCATTTCAATTCTCTTCCTAATTTGAGCAATCCCTTATATGGTCGAGACTAGGCTTCAAAGAAAGAGAAGACAAATGGCTAATTTTGGACAAGACAACAACACTTACATCTTTTCTAGTGACATGAATCAAAACATAAACCAAGACACATCTTTTTTCAATCCTTTCAGCAACATGAACATGCCATCTTCGTCACGTAATCCTTTTGAACCATTCATACATAGAGATGAACATATAAATATATTTGAGGAAGACATAGAAGCTGCAACACAAAATCCTGAAATGGCCTCCTTTGTAGAAGACATAGTTTTGCATGAGAGCCAAATATTTATCCATACTTTTACATCAAGGAGCCAAATTACCACAAGGATTTAACATCAATAAATTAAGAGCAAACACTCCCAATCATGATGCCAACAACAACATAAACAATACCTCCAATCCTAGTCAACCTCAAAATGATGTCAGCAATAACATTGGTGCAACCTCACAAATTTCCACAAGCACTATTAATGGAACCAATATTGACACCTCTAATCAAAATAATTCCAATTCAATCAATGCAACATCCTTTGGAGGGACACCAACCATGTCACAAGCCGTGTCACAATCAATGCCAACAATGTCAACAATATTGTCACAATTAGTTGGAGCCACCTTTGGGTCCTCATCAATGGGGAAATCTCTTCAAATCTTCTATTTGGAGCTTCACCTAGTGCCATGGGTGCATCATCACCAAATCCTTTCATTGGTACCTAATTCAATCCCTTCAGAGGAAGTAAATGACGTATCTTTATTCGAGGACCAAAACCAAATGTTAACACATCATCACAATTTAATACCAATGCCTCTCAAGGGAAAAACATGAACATTCTCCATGGAAAATTTCAACAATTTGGACAAAGCAATCAAAATACACAACACGTGGCATCATTTGGACACCAAAATATTCATGGTCAATATACTCCCCAAATTTTGACTCAAATGGCTGGAGGCACATTTCAACATATGCATCACATATTCACACTCATCAACATATACCTAATCAAAACTTTCAATACCAACAAAATTCCAATCAAAACACATCCCACAACAAAACACCAACATCTCTTCACAACAAATGGGGACCCATGGTATAACTATCACTCCCATGTGTGATGCAATAAATAATCCTATAATTGATGCCTTGACAACTCAATTAGCTCACTTACAAAAGACCATAGAAAACATGCAAATGTTTGACAAGAAGTCACATATGTCATATGACCATGCTTATATCATTTTGAAACAAATTTATATATGCCACCATTCCCTCCTAGATATGTGGCACCAAACTTTACCAAATATAAGGGCAAGACAAATCCTATTGAACATGTTCAAGAATTCACGACCAATTGTATAGACATTTCCTATGAACATACTTACTTGATGAGACTCTTCTCTAAGAGTCTTACATGACCTGCACTTGAATGGTTCTCCACTTTAAAGGGGATAAAAACATGGGACGAACCTAAAGAAAAATTTGTGAAAAATTATGCGTAGAATATTGACATGGACACCTCCATCACTAGCTTATGCACTCTTACACAAGATGTTGGTGAAAATTTTATCCCATTCTTCCAAAGATGGAGAAGTCTAGCAAGTCATTTTCATATTGACATACCTAAGAAGGAAAAAGTTGACATGTTTGTTCAAACACTCCTAGGCCCATTGAGATATGGATTGCAAGTTCATTGCTGCACAACCTTCACAAACCTAGTTGAAGAGGGTGTCCAGGTTGAGAAAGCTCACATTGCTAAAGGATAATTAAAATATGGTCCTAAAAACACAAACACAAACCCATCTGCAAATAAAAATAAGTATTGGGTCAAAAATAAACATGTTACCAATGATGGCATTGTCAATGTCAAGGAAGTGAACACAATAGGTCCCATGCTTACCCTTAAAGGAGCTCAACCACAAAATAGACCAACAACAACACTGAAACCCCCCATCAATACCACTTCAAATAATCAAAACAACCAAAAAATTCAAAGTCAAGGGCAACCCCGCTAGACAAGACAATTCTCGAAAAGATGTACATACACTCCCTTAGGGGAACCAATTGAAGATGTCCTTAAGAAACTTATTCAAAATGGGCTCATCACACTTGAGGACCCTAATCCATATGACCCAAGGTAGTTTAAACCATCATGGTGGGATGATAACTCTTTTTGTGATTACCACCAGGCTAAAGGGCATAAAAAATATTCTTGTCGACAACTAAGAAACATTGTGCAAGATCTCATTGAAAATCACACAATTGAATTAGGTGGATCACAATTTGTATCAAATGCAAATCATACTATTCATAAAAAACCACTACAGGACCATGGTTCAAATAACCCCTCCATGTCAGGTCCTAAGACAAATAATAATCATGCCAACTACGCCCACACTGCATTTGACTTTTCCAGAGGAACTATTAAAAATTGCATTCGAGCCACCAATGAATATGTTAATACCATCACTTTCAAAAGAGCACCCAAATGTAATGCTACTACTTGAAGTGGAAAAATCACCATAGCTGGTCCTCCTCCTCGGTAGCCAAAAATTACAATACTTGATCCATCTACAAAGCAACCAGAATTTGGCTCGTTCGCTAAACAACCGCAACCTAGGAGTCAGTTTAATCTTATTGATTAGCTAGGCAAAAGCACCACACAAATTTCCATAATCAGGTTGCTTCAAATTTCTCCTACGCATAAGGCTATACTTGACAAAACCTTACAAGAGTCATCTGTCCCTCAAGACATTGACGTCAACCAGTTTGAAGCCATGGTGGGATACCTCACTACACCCCATCATGTAACATTTTTAGACCAAGATTATTTGTCACCAAAGTCCAATCATAATGACGCATTACACATTGAAGTTTTCATCCATAAGCACAAGGTCAGAGGAGTTTTAGTAGATGGTGGAGCAAGACTAAATATATGCTCTTTAAAATTGGTTAAGGCTCTAGGATTTTCTAATGCTTGTGTAGACCCTACAAAGAGCATAGTCATAAAGGCATATGATGATGAAGAATGTTCCTCTCGAGGTGTTATCACTCTTCCTATCAGAGTTGGTCCAGTCACTGTAGAAACAACTTGCCAAGTCCTAGATCTCAAATTATCTTGCAACATCTTGCTTGGCCAACCTTGGATTCATGCCCTCAAAGCCATTCCATCCACCTACCACCAATGCCTAAAATTTCCCTTTGATGGCACATAAATTACCATATATGGAGACCTCGATCCCTTTCAATATTGCACCAATCTAAGGGGTATTTTAGAATTTCAGGTTCCCATCAATCGAGAGGCTCCTAGTTCCTCTAAATTCATAGAATTGTCCACACTTGATTCTTCATCCACATCCACTCCTTCCATGTCTTCCATCACACCTTTATCCAACTCCATTCCTAAGGTTGAATCCACTGTCAAGATCTAGGACTTAGGCTGTGGGGAATTTAAGCTAAATATAGCCTACTACATCACAAAATTATATGATCAACCCTATTTTAGAATGAAACCCAAATAATTTTTTAGGGTTCCTCCATCACACATCTTTATAAAATGGGGTGAAATGGGTGAAGAAGACATCGAGGATATATCAACATGGATTTATAGAGACCAAGAAAATTCACCCCTGTTACCATTTCAGATATATGGAAAAGGCTATGACATAATGAAAGCAAAAGGATATGATGGAATTAATGGCCTTGGTAGAAATAAGACCGGAATACGTGAACCCATGATGCCTCTTCAAAGGCCAAAACTCCTTGGACTAGGGTGTGGATTGCCTGACAATGACAATTGACATACCAATGTACTTTCGAGTGAGAGTGTGAATGCTTCAGAAGGTGTTGAGACTATTGAGGAATCCTTTACCGAAACTGACTCCCATGAATGGGAATTTGGCTCCCAACAATCCTTAAGTGACTGTTTCCTGGATGAATTGTTCCTTGAACCTGGAGAATCTACCTTTGAAGAGAGATTCTAGAAAATGTTCAAACTTGATCCGGCTCAAAATAATGACAACCCCGAAAGCACAAGGAAGAGAGTAGACTGGGGTAGTTTTAGTGAATCACAAGATAAATGCAAACCAAAATCATCCACTAGTCCTATTAGCCATAACCTTGACATACCTATTCAACCATCTGATGACCAACAAGAAGATTCACAAGACTCATCGCATGACACAAATAATAGTCCTTTTGTCCATTATTTTGACAATGAGTATGAATCAAGTGAAGGAGAATATTGGATAGAATCTGATTGGGAATTAGATGATGACAACTACATTTTCAATGTCTCTAAATCTGTCTGCATGCTTTCCACATCCTCCCCACAATTCACCAATGTCGATGATGGAATCTCCTTAGTCTATCCATAGCTAATCGATTGGGATCAACAAAGCCCACCAGTCATGGACATATTTCAGAATGATGAGGCCATTGTAGACTTCATGGGACTATGTGAAGGAATACCAAGTGGAGACCACAAGGATGGATTTGTCATTGACCTAGATTGCACAACCTACTTTGGGGAGACTGCTCCGTCCTCTAGTCGTAAAATGAAAAATAAAAATAAAACAAAAAATGACACGTCTTTAGGTGAAATCTGAAAGGCACCTTCTGACGATAAAAAAGTAAAAATAAAGGACGTATCTGTGGGTGAAAACCTCTCCAAGATGCCCAAAGATGGAGGATTGGAATTTCTTCCTGTGACTCAAGAAAAATTGACAATGCTCATAGAGGACACTATGGAAGTTAACATATCCACAACAAAAGATCCTAAAAATCTTCCTCTTTGCAACATCCCTTATTGAAGAAGAGAAACCTGAATTCCACAAATTCTTTATAGAGCACAAGATTAATTTTGAATGGTCATATGTCGATATACTAGGGTTGGATCCAGAATTGGTCTTACATCATTTACCACTACATCCAAATGCAAAGCCCGCGAAACAAAAGCTGCATAAAATGCATCCATATATCACCTTGTTAATCAAAGTTGAACTTAAGAAATTGTTGGATGTGGGATTCATACGATCTATTGACTATGCTAAATGGATATCCAATTTGGTACCAGTCACAAATCCAAATGGTCAGATCCATGTCTATATAGATTTTAGAGACTTGAATAAAGCATGTACAAAGGAAAATTTCCCATTGCCAAACATAGACATCATAGTTGGCCTCACAACAAGATACGAGATGCTGTCCCTCATGGACAATTTCTCATTTTATAATCAAATTCATATTGCCCTTGAATATCAACATCAAACAACATTCACATGTCCTTGGGGTAAATACTATTGGAACATCATGCCTTTTGGTCTCAAGAATGTAGGTGCCACATATCAAAGAGCTATGACCACCATATTTCATGACATGATGCATAAGATAATGGAGGATTATCTGGATAACTCTTGGAAAGATATTTGACACAGAAAGACCATTTGAGTGTGTTAGACAAAATCTTCAAGAGACTGGAGGAATACAAATTTTGCTTGAATCCCAAGAAATGTGTCTTTGGTGTGACATTAGGAAAGCTTTTGGGATACATAGTTTCTTGAAGGGGCATTGAAGTCGATCCTGCCAAAGTAAAAGCCATATTAGACATGCCTCCTCCAAAAGGAATAAGTGAACTCAGGACATTGCAAGACAAGTTACAGTCTATTCGACACTTCATAACATAATTGGTTGATAAGTGTCAACCATTTTAGTATTTCCTACACAAGGGTATCCCCTTTGTGTGGATAGATAAATGTCAAGAGGCCTTTTAGCAAATAAAGGATTGCCTACTCTCACCACCAGTTTTAATGCCATCAATCAAAGGGAAACCTTTGATACTATATATTTCTGCAACAATTTCAACTCTAGGGGCATTATTGGCACAAAACGACAATGATGAAAAGGAGAGGGCCATATATTAGCTAAATTACACAACCATTGAATGATCTTGCCTAGCAATTGTCTTCACTGCCTAGAAGCTAAGACACTACATGTTGAATCACAAGACACATTTGGTTGCAAAGATTGATCCCCTGAAATATCTCTTGAGTCACGCAGCATTGACATGTCGTCTAGAAAAATGGGTCATGATCTTGAGTGAGTATGACATTCAATATTTAGAAAAAAAGGCCATAAAGGGACAAGTGATAGTAGACCAACTGGTAGATGCACCTGTACAAAGTGATCACCCATTAGTGGAAAAATTTCCTGATGAGTCCATATTTCATACAAAACCTAAGTCACCTTGGAAGTTGTACATTGATGGGTCTCACACTAGTCATGGCTCGGGGGCATGAATATTGTTTATTACACTAGAAGGAGACTCTATCCATAAATAATTATACATTGCTTTTCCATGTACCAATAATGTTACAGAATATGAGGCACTTGTTACAGGACTTAGAGTGGCTATAAAATAGAAAATCAAGACACTTCATGTTTATGGGGATTCTTAGTTGGTCATCAACCAAGTCAATGAAAACTATGACACCAAGGACAAGAAGTTAATTCCTTACAAAAGAAAGGTTGATAGATTTTAGAAATACTTTAACATGTTGACTTTTGAACAAGTCCCAAGAACACACAATAAGGCAGTAGACACAATGGCTACAATTGGCTCTTTCCTAGATATTCCAAGCAATGTGCCTCAATTTGAGTTCTTGGTGGCACAACTCTTGGTCCCTGCATATGATATTCCAGAATTAGAGATGCTTTGTGAGCTAGTTGGACCCAATTCTCCATGGTATCAAGACATTTATGACTATCTAAAATCCCAAGTCCTTCCCCTGAACCTCTCCAACAACCAACAAAATTCCTTTATCCAAAAAGCCGCTTGATACACCATCATTAATGACACCCTATATTGCCGTAGCTTTGACAATACCCTTGTTCGATGTATCGACACTAATGAAGCGCAAACAACCTTATGTGAAGTACATGAGGGTATATGTAGATCTCATTCAAGTGGTCCTACTTTAGCCAAGAAGATAACAAGACTTGGTATTATTAACCGACCATAGAAAAATATGCACTTGAGTTTGTTAGGACATGTCACCAATGTCAGATACATAGTGACCTAATTCATGCACTGACATAGGAACTTCGACCAATCACTTCTCCATGGACTTTCACACAATGGGGACTTGACCTCATGGGAAAAATATATCCTACTTCTTCTAATGGCCACAAATTCATTATAACCACCACTGAGTACTTTACTAAGTGGATCAAAGCCATCCCCCTTACATACATAATTGGAAAACAAATTTCTAAATTCATCCTCAACTACATCATTTTCCGGTATGGTGTACCCTAGTCCATCATCACATAAAATGGGTGTCCTTTCAAAAATAAAGATGTTCATGAGTTATGTGAGCACTTCCATATTCAACATCATTTCTCCACACCATACTATCTGCAAGAAAATGGTCAAGCTGAGGCGTCCAATAAAACCATCATCAAAATCCTTAAGAAGACAGTCAATGATGTTGGCCATGAATGACACATTCAACTCAACCCTGCTCTGTGGGATTACTGCACCAACATCTACACACCCATAGGAGCCACTCTATTTTCCTTAGTCTTTGGTTCTGAAGCCATCCTGCCCATCAAGGTCAAAATTCCCTCTTTGTGTGTCTCCTTGAAAGGCCTAATTGATGATGAAGAATATAGATAGTCAAGATTGCATGAATTGGAAATGTTAGAGGAACGTCAACACAATGCATTGGACCATTTACAAGCATATCAAAATTGACTCAATCGTAGTTACAATAAGAGGGTCATGGAACAAAAATTTGACATTGGTGATTTGGGACTAATGCAAAATCCAAAGAATCAGTCTAACAGAGAAAAACCTAGCAAGTTTGAACCAAATTGGTTGGGTCCTTATATCATCACATCCTCTTTTGGTTCTGGGGCATATCAAGTAGCTACTCCAGATGGTGAACAACTAACAAAGCCTATCAATATTTTACATCTGTGAAAGTTCTATGCATAACATCAAAAAGCCTGGCCGACAACCTTAAAAATATAAAAAAATTGAAAAATATAAAAAATCATCACCTTGATGAAAACCTGAAAAACAGGCGTCTTGGTGACACCAAAAAAAATAAAAAATTGAAAAAATGACAAAAACAGTAAAAGAGAAATAATTCATCCAATAGTGAAAACTTGGTAAACAGGTGCTTTGGATAAGTACCATGGTGAAAACATGGCAAACAGGTGCCATGCGTATTCAATCATTTATTTTCCATCTACTGTCACTCTATCTACCTTAATCCATAATAAATATTCACTTTTCCAACATTATCACAACACTTCACCCCGACATCATGACATTTCTTTCCACGACTGACAATGGTTGACATCAAGTCTTGCATATCATCCACTATCCATACTGGTCACATTCCTTCTCATCCCATTCCATTTGGCTCATTCTTAACTTGACTAGGGGAAATTTTTGATCATGTGACTGTAGTGGGTATCACACATGGTCTCGACAATCAAAAAAATCCTAAAAATCCTAAAAAATTCCTTAAAAAAGACCTAAAAATAAAAAAACGTCCTGAGGAAAACAGAGTCAAGTAAGTCCAATCAATCCAGTTAGTTAGTCCATGTCACATGTTGAACTACATTGTCTCTACGCATTTTCTATGTAGGAAAGGCTCAATTAATGAGCCCTCAAGACATTAGGTCAGTCCTCTTAGGTTTGTCAAATAAAATCATGATTCAATCTTTGGTCATCAAGACAAAGTCATTGGTCATGTCAAATTATGAGGTCTCTAAGTGTATGACATAGGCAAGGCCACCAATCGATGAGCCCCTGAGGCCACACTAGGTCAATCCATTAGGGTTCATTGCACTATAATAGCACACATGCCAAATAATTTTCAAATCCAACAAACTCTTTATCAATCTTAAAACAGACAACTATTCAAACAAAATTTGATAAATCTTTAACAACCATACGAGCGTGTCAAACTAGGCACATGGTCAAACTCAGTCAAACCAGTCAACCTTAGTCAAACTTCATAAAAAAATAGTCAAATCGTCCAATCCTGGCTATTTTTTAGATATGTCCTTCTGAAGAATGACCCCTGTCACTTATTTATGTCCTAGGATTTATACTTTCTAGGCATCGTCATCATCATTAGTCATTTTGAGGGATTCTTACAATGTTTGAGAACTAGTACCCTTGACACCCGTATCATTCAGGATGTGTCCTTCCTGAATTTGGCACCTTGACATTGACATTGTTCAGGATGTGTCCTTCCTAAACTTGGCATCAATTTGGCATCTTGACATTGCCAACCTTGGCATCTTGACATCAAAACACTTGATATTTAGACACACTTGACAAACCTAAAATTTTTGACATCTAGAAACTTGGAAAACACTTGGCATTTAATCATTCATTATGCTACTAGTTCCTCATGGATGTCCTAACATTGGGATTTAGAGGAGCAACAACATATCATTTGATTTTCTTGTCTTGTGTTTTTTACAGTCATGTTGCTAGTTCCTCAAGGATGTCCTGACAATAGGATTTAGAGGAGAAATGATGTCTCATGGCTTGTCTTTCTTTTCTTTATTTATTTGTGTCATGTGATGGTTCAACCTTGCACACCATAGATTTATGTCATATCATGGTGTTTGTTGGCCATCACAATAATCCACCCATTGATGATTAAGAGCAACAATTTTTAGTTCTATGTCAATATGTTGAAGGATTTCTTTCATCATACTAACATCTGTCTCCTTCTATCTTGACGTCTTTCTTCTTTTGTCTCTTGATGATATCCTATGACATACAAAAATATATTTGCACATATAATCATATAGGCATTGAATATCATTACACATTGGAATTTGGTTAAATTAACATATAGCCACATCCATACATTCATATATTGTAAAAAGAAAAACGTAAACATGTCATTATCTACACCATCACATTTATCATTCACATAAAGCATCACATGTCATATTATCCATACATAGTATTGTCATACATTAATGCATCCATAGACATAGATAAGGCATTTATTGGAATCAAAACATTATGCATGTCATCATAATCATCATCATTATAGCAATCATCATCAACAACAACATAACATTACCATGAAACATAAGCATAAATAAACAATCACATCATCATGGCATCTCATCATAAATAATTATCATAAATTCATACATGATATGGCATATAAAGATCATCATCATAAGAATCATAAATGCATAAATCACATAGGCATCACATGGTAATCATAGCTGCATCATCATAATCATCATAATCATGCATACATCATAAACATAATCAACATATATAATGCATCAACAAATAACATAAAGCATATAGGTTGCATCAAAACTGCATCACATATATCATCTCAAAAATTATGTCATAGGATGGAGTCTCGAGATATCCCAAAAATAAGAGCTCGTAGGCTCGATGGTCAAAATATAAGTGTCTAATTTGTAGGGAACAGATGGCATCAAAGTCATTGTGGCCTGTGTTTGTGAAGTTGAGGGAATTTCCACTAATGGCATCATTTCTGTAGTAATATGTGGCTGCGAGGACACTACGACTAAAAAATCTATCACTGGAGGTTGGTTGTGTGCTGACTTGTGCCCTGAACTAGTGGAACCATGGCTGTGACCCGACCTGTGACTGGACGAATGCCTGCATGAGTGGCTAGACCTGTGCCCTGATGAATGTTATGAGGAAGTGGATCCCCCTGCACTACTCACTATCCTACTGCTACTAACACTCCCCATCCTGCTGCCACTACCTGTCCTCATCCAAGACTGTGTCAGCATAGGATCCTGTCTATTGGGTGGCACCGCCTACTCATATAGTAGCCTGTAGTGTCCTCTTCTATCACTGACTCTGGCTAGCTCTCTCACCATGTCCCTTGACGGTCTTGCACATAGCTCTGCAAACTCAACACACCATCTAGCTAAATCCTGATGTCAGAGCATCACCTGATATCTCTCTACCCTAAAAACCTCCAGCACTACCTATAGGGCCTTGAATTGTGTTGTATTCTCATTGATCCTCTTTTGTAGGTTTGCCACTCACTAATTTGTAGTCACATCGTCAGGTAGTGGTGGACCTATGGGTGCATCATCCTCCCCCTCTACCATATTCCACCTCAGAAGTCACTCTGCCTCATCTATCACATCATCATCATCCCTGACATCCTCCTCACCTCCCCTGAAAACTCCCTTCTCCCTCAGCATATCAACCTCCATCTCCCCCTCTTGTCGAACCTTCATCTCTAGCAGTCCCTCCTACTGTCTCTCTCCCTCTTGTCTCCCCTCCTCCTGACCAACCTCAACATTAGGAGCCACATCTGATTGTCTCTCTCCCTCCTACCTCACTACATCCTCCTCTCTCTCCTCCTCTTTTGCTACCTCAGGGATCTGCATTAAGGGTACTCTCTCCACACACTGCCTCACCCTCCTACCCCATCTCCCACCATCACCTCCTCGTCTCTATCTCCCACCATATCCACTATCATCTCTCCCTCCACCCCTCCCTCCCCCAATCTCTACCTCTATCCCTACCTCCATCCCTGCCTACCTTGTCACCTCATCGTACTCGTGGTATCACTGATCAGTGATCCACTAGTGTTGGCCTATTAGGATCTATCAATGGCACTAGATGATGTGTCTACCACCACAAATCAAAATCAGTTGTGGTCTCTAGATCCATAGGCCCTCTGCTCCATCCCCACTACTGCACCACTAGCCCATCAATCTACTACTCTATGAATGGCACTGATATCGATGGACCCCATGAAGACTCTCGGGATGACTTGGCATACTATGCAATACCCATCAGAACACCCTGCTGCTCATCAAACTATCACAACACCCTCTGAGGTAGGTACATTTCAATGATAAGTTGACTTTGTATAGTTTGACCAATCAAGTATTTGAATTGTCTACAAAAACTAAGGTGATCTACCTCACCCTCCCACTGTCCATAGTCCCTATATAACCTCCAGATAAAAGATGCCATGGTGTCAATATGATGGTGCCACTAGCCTGTCTCTTCGACCCTGGTCTGCTGAAGTGTGCTAGCATAATAATATACATACAACATGCCATCCACTAGCTATGGTCTCTGGATTAGCAGATGAAAGATAGCGATTTTCTCCCATGCCTAGATCATAAGGAGCGTCGTCCCACAACCAATAATTTGTGCTCTCCTGTATGTGACCTTGTGAAGCTGATGGTATAACATCCCCAACAAGCAAGGTCCCCAGGCATACATAGTCCTATCTTGTCTCATCCCAACTAACACATCACCCCAACCAATGGAAAATCTGTGCCCTCGACGGTCAGGGATTAGTACTCCTCCAATAAAAGTCTCCAACAAGGCATCAAACTATGAATAATACTCAACCATGAACTCCCAATGGATCTTGTACCCCTCCATCCCCAATCCTACGCTGGTCTCATCATGGTAATATGATGTGAATGTATGATACCCATACTATGGATCGTACATGACCCGCTCTCCTTGGATCAATAGGCACAAGATTCGGTAAACATCCTCAAGTGTGACTGTAGCCTCCCTCGTCGACAAATGGAAGGAGCATGTCTCAAAGTGCCACCTCTCACAAAGTGTAGTCAATAGCCCCTTATTTTCTTAGATAATGGGCATACAGGTGACATAGTATAGTCCCAATCACATCAGTCATCGTCACTCCCTCTCTCGCAACTGGTCCCAGAATCTATAGGTGGATGGCCTGCTCTCCACATATAAATGGGTGCTAACTGTCTCTACACATGTCAAAACATGCATCAAAACCTTATTGAAAATCATCATCATCATTTGTCTAACTCAAAAGCATTCACAAAATTTGAAATTAAACAAAGTTAGCCTTGGTTAAAGTCAACATCAAATGCATTGCGCTGACTTCATTTGCATTGCGGTTAGGTGTTTATGTCGCTCCAAACGTCAATTGCATTGCGATCTGACAGTTGCATCATTCCAACTTGCATTTGTGTCTTGAACTAGCACTTGTGTCACAATTTCTATCACATGCATTACTCTGAACAAATGCATCACTTAAGTTCACGATTGTGTCGCAACCTTTTGAATGCGGCATTACATCCTTCGATTGCGGTATGATTTAGCAAATGTGTCTCAGTTTTTTGTAAATGCGTCATGCTTCATTGACCTATCCTAATGACTCCTTACATTTTCATCGCGATGCATCAAACACGTCGAATGTGACTACGGATGCAGCTTATGCGCACACATATGCGTCGCGATGCATTCGTTCTTTGGCCTAAAATGCTAAAAATGACATGCAAAATGATGAAATGACAAAGTAAGTTAGATGTGCGCACTGCTAGCTCTGAGCCCTCTAGCCATCTGTAGGTCCACATGATCTCCCCGTGGTGCTCGATCACTGGAATCACCATCTTCGCCAAAGTCCTCCTCGCTTTGAGCCCTCAAATTTATAAAGGTTAAAAGTGAAAATGAATTGACTTTTACCCCATTTTCAACCTATTTATAGGGTCAAAGTGGGATTTTTCAAACCTTTTATTACTAGAGGCTCTTTTGACCAAATTTGACCATCTTTTTTTCTACCTTCAATGCCTCGAAATCCAAAACCGTTAGCGCCATTATTTTTTTGGTCATCAAATTAACTTATCGAAACACTTTCCAAATTTTTCTATCGCTGGCCCAAAATTTAAATTTTTTTCCAAGGGGGCATGGATGCTCCATACCTTCACTGGGGCATGACTTTGACTTATTTTCTTTGTCACAATGCAATAGGTTGCATTATGACAAAGATGGGAAAAATGTAGACACATAAAAATGACCTAGGCTAGCAAGATCTATTTTTCACCTTTTCTTCCTAGCATAATTAAGACATTTTAATTATGCCCTTGGTTCATTTTCGACTATTAATTAAATAATTCATAATTATTTAATTAATTCATGTCCTTTTATTCTTCTTGATTATTAAATAAATAAATTTTATTTATTTATTTATTTAATACGCCATTAATTGTCTAATGCCTTTTCATAATTAAATAAATTTCTCAATTTATTTAATTATCTTTGTCCATTATGTCTTCTTGATTATTTAAATTAAAACAAATTAATACGTCACTAATTCTTAAAAGTCTTCTTATAATTAAATAAACCCTTTAATTTATTTAATTATTGCCACCTTGCCATTTCTCTCATTTTAAATAAAATTAGTTATTTAAAATGGTCATATTTTCTAATTTCCCTCTTTAAGTAAATAATTTAAATTAATTATTTACTGTCATGTGACCCCACCTTTTTGAATTAAATTAATTTTTAATTCAAAATAGCCATTTTCATCCAAAAATAAGTAATTTCTATTATTATTTGATTTTTACAACTTTCTCTTTTTCTATGCCAATCTTATCTCTTGTCACATGCATTGTTAACCCTTGATTTGATTTTCTAAAAATCGATCTTGTCCACTCATTTTGAATTTTCCCTAACCCTAATTATGGGTTGTCATATTGAATCTTGTCCTTTGATTCTAGGGCACTTGTCAACTTTTGATCTTGGCCATTCACTCAAAATTGTATTTTCTATAAAATGGCAATTTTGGTTTCATTTGCACATCTTAGACATCTTACAATCTTGTCATCTCATGCTCTTGCACTCTTGTCATTTTGTCATAGGCATACTACATCTCATTTGGCATAATTTAGGCATAGTTTAGATGCTTACTAGTTGCACAATAGCATAGTATGGCATACAATCATTCAAATCCTTCAACATTTGCTTAGGGCTTGTCATAGTCAATAGGTTGCTCACATCAAATCTAAGGGCAATATCAAATTTTCAGCATGTTGAGAAGGTATAATGGAGCTTAGCCATGGAGAATGAAGACACTTGGTGAGATCATTTCATTTGTTTTCATTTTAATTCCTTTTCACTTCATTATCACTTTGGGTTTTTATGTTTTTCATTTGATCTGCTAACCCTTGGAAAATTCCCATAGTTACACAAAGTAGTACTGTTGTTCTGAAAAATTTATCTCAGGGAGTTCATGAACAACAATATGCTCGTGCAGAGAAAGGAAATCCTGATGTTTCATTGTTGAACTAACAAGGTAATGAGTTTTTTGGGGTTAATAATCCATAGAATCAGACAAGTGACCTTATAGTAGCCAATACTAGATCAAAGAAAAGGGTTGTTGACTTGGGGCAGCAGACTGATGGAAGTAGAAATCAGTCATCCACGAGTTCACAAGGTCAAGTGAAGCCTTCTGTTACACAAAATGTTCAAGTTCTGCCAAGAATACAACCTGTGGTTGGTAAAGATAAGCTTGGAGTACCTATTCAATCAACACAAGTTCAAAAAATGTTGCTATTCTCAAAGGACAACAAAAGGTCAGTGTTGGTAATTTTAATATTTTAAAGCATATGAAGAAAACTAATATTAGTGTTTCTATGTGGGACTCTTGGCTCTTCCTGGGCAAAAAGATCTCTTACATGAAGCTCTATCAAAATTTTATTTGTCTGATGAAGTTTTAAATCTACAACCTGCTAAGGTTGTTCTTACAAATGACTCTCCTAAAAACAAAGAGCAACCTACCAAGGTAGTTAAACCACCCCCTTCTATGTTTCTCTGATTGTTGGCCAACATTTGGTACACAATTGTATGATTGACTCTAGGGCCAACAACTTTGTAATGCCCAAGCAAATTGTGGACAAATTTGGAATAGAGTATGAACCATTAGAAAAGGGGGTAGCTCAACTGGATGGCACTACTATTAAAACAATAGGATTCATTAAAAATCTAAGTCTTACATTACATGGATGCACAAATTTCTCAATACCTTAGGATGTTTATGTCATAGAGTTACCTCCATATTTTTCAATTTGTTTGTCTCATGATTTCATAGCTAAGATTGGAGGATACTTGTCCTCTGATTGGTCTCATATGTTACTTAAGACCAGGTATGGAACCAAACTCACTATTAAGTTAGAACCTATTGCTAAGAATCATATTGAGCCCTATAAACCGAGTGTTATCAATGCAACAACTGTTGTAAATTATGCTCTGTTTGATCAAGAAGATATTACTATAGCCAATGAGACTACTACTCAGATAGAGAATATTCTAGATATCCTGTTGGATGACTGGGCAGAAGAGAATGTTCAAAATGCTTCAAATGAATAGCATGAAGAGGTAAATTTAGGAATTTATATGATGCATGAATCTGATTTTGTTATGCCTAATCTAGAAAAAAGTGTTGAACAATAGTCAGATCAACAAATAAATGAGGTTTGGAAGCTATTCTTTGATGGTTCAAGGAGTAGGAATGGTGTTGGAGGTTGTTGTGTGCTTATTTCTCCAACTGGTAAAAAATATTATTCTGCATTCAGGTTCACACTTAGCTATACCAATAATATAGCTGAGTATGAAGCTCCGATTCATGGTCTTCAGTGGGAAAAAAAGAGAGGTATTTTCTATTTACAAGTTTTTGGTGATACATAACTGATTTTTAATCAAGTTAGAGGTATTCATACTACTAAAAATGATCATATGAAGTCTTATAAGCACAAAGTATGGGATCTTATTGAAGATTTTCAAGCTTTTAATTTGATGTCAATTCCTAGAACTGAAGAATAATCATGCTGATAGACTAGCAGCCATAGGTGCTTAATATGATATCCCAAATGATATTAGTAATTCTAAAGAACAATAATATGTAAAAGTGATTGTTAGGTCATCAATTCCTAAAAATAATGAGCATTGGAAATTATTTGAAAGTGATCAACAAATCATAAATTTCTTGAGATAAGAAGTAAAATTTTCCAATGGAAATCAAGAGAAACTCAAATAGTAGTATGAAGATCAGATCATACAACTGAAAACCAACAAACTGCTCAAAGGCTTGGTTACTTTGGAGTCTATTTTCAATACAGATGATCAAGTTAGAAAAGAAAAATCCAGCTTGCAAATAAAAGATCATTATGAAAGTGTTGAGATTTTCAAAGATAAGCTTTTAAAGCTTGGTAAGGTATGCACATTAGAAAAAAAGGCATGCTTTTATTTTACTTTGTCAAGAGTCTAGTGACATTTTTGCATGGGAATATTCAGATATGAAAGGTTTTGACCCTTCTATTACACAACATACCATTGAACTTGAGCCAAATGCCAAGCTTACAAGACAAAAATAGAGGCCACTTAACCCCAAGCTTGAGCCCATCATGATTAAAGAGTTGAATAAACTCATTGAGAGTGGTATCATTTATTCAATTAAGCATACCTCTTGGGTATCCAATCTTGTCCCTGTGAGAAATAAAAGTGATGAAATCAGACCTTGCATTGATTTTAGAGACCTTAATAGAGCTTCTTTGAAAGATCGTCACCCTTTACCTTCCATGGAACAAATTCTTCAAGTTGTTTTAGGTTTTGAAAGATTCTCTTTATTAGATGGATTTTCAGGATATAATCAGATCCTGGTTAAGAAAGATGATCAATTTAAGACAACATTTACAACTAAATGGGGTAAAATTGCTTACAAGAGGATACCATTTGGTTTATTTAATGTTGGAGTCACTTTTTAGAAAGCTATGGACATGGATTTCAAAGGTTTGATGTATAAGATTGTGTTAGTTTATTTAGATGACAACTGTTTTCTCAAAAAAATCAAATGAACACTTTGACCACTTGAGAAAGATCCTTGAAAGGTGTAGAGAGTTTGGTGTCTCTCTCAACAAAAAGAAATCTATTAGTTTTTTTTCATGAAGGTAAATTACTTGGATACATTGTATGAAAACATGGCAACTCCATAGATTCAGAAAGAGTAAGTGCTATTCTTTCTCTTCTTTTACGAGCACACAAGAAAGGTTTGCAAAGTTTCTTAGGTAGAATCAACTTTGTAAGAAGATTCATCCTAGATGTTGTTGAGTTATTAGTGCCTTTGAATTCAATGTTAAAAAAAATGTTTCTTTTATCTAGACTAAGGAAGGAAAGATGAGTTTTCAACTTATCAAAGAAGCACTTGTAGCTGCTCCTACTCTGTTAAACCCATATTTCTCAAAAGACTTTATACTGTATGCATATGAAAATATTGATAGTATTGCAGCTATGCTAGTTTAGGAGAATGATCATGGGTTAGAACAACCCATAGCTTTTTTTAGTCAAAGTCTTAAGGATTATGAGCTTAATTATTCTTTTATTGAAAATCATGTCTTAGCTATTATCAGAAGTTTGAAAAAATTTAGAGACATGCTTTCTAACAATAGGATTCAATTACTGGTTGCTCACCCTTCAGTTAAGGAATTTTTGTTGAATAAAGATCTAAATAGAAAAAGAGCTAGTTGGGTAACAAAAGTAATGGATTATGACCTTGAGATTAAGGTTACCAAGCTGATAAGAGGAAAAGGTCTCTATGAACAACTTACAAAGAATAGTAACATCAATGTAGGAGAAGCGGAAAATGTTGTTTTAGCTCATCAAGATGAGGAACAAATTGTTGCACCTGTTTCTTCAGGTTGGGTGAAAGAAATGACACATTTCTTGTTAACTAGTGAGTGTTCTCCTAGTTTGAGTAAATAAAAAAGAAGGTACTTTAGGTCGCAATCAATACCTTATGTACTTTTGAATGGTTTGCTGTTTAGAAAGGATTTCCATGGTGTTTTGCTTAGATGCATAGAAGCTTATCAAGTTGACAAAGTTTTACATGAGTTTCATGAAGGATCAGCTGGTGGAAATTTCTCTCCAAGAGCTATAGTTCTTAAGATAATGAAAGGAGGCTATTATTGGCCTACCTTATTCAAAGATGCCTATTCATGGGTAAGCAAATGCAAAGACTGTGCCATTTTTGCAAGAAAAGAGAAGTTGGAAGCCCTTCCATTGCATCAAGTTTAGATTGAACAACCCTTTATAAAGTGGGGCTTATATTTTATTGGAGTCATAAACCCACCTTCAAGTGCAAGCCACAAGTGGGTGCTCACAACCACTGATTATTTTTCAAAATGGACTGAAGCTGTAGAACTTAAAGAGGCAAATGAGACAATTTTTCTGAACTATGAAGAGATGATAACCGGGTTTGAAGTTCCTGAATCTATTATTTCAGATAATTCACTTGCTTTCATAGGAACTAAGATATCTAAATGGGCTGTTAGAAATGGTGTTTATCTGAATACATCTTCTAACTACTATCCTCAAGGCAATGGAAAAGCTAAGTCCACTAATAAAAACCTTTTGAGGATTATCAAGAGGACTGTGGAAGGTAATCAAAGAACATGGCATACAAAGTTGAAATTAGCCTTGTGGACTGATAGAATTACACCAAAAATATCAATAGGATTATCACCATACAAGCTTGTGTATGGAAAGGAGACAAGGTTACCTATTTCACTTGAACTTCCAACCCTTGATCTTGTTAACCAGCTTGATATGATTGAAGAGGAGCCTATGACAACAAGATTGGCTTAGCTGATTGAACTTGAAGAGGTTAGAGCTGAAGCAATGAAGAAGATTGAGCAAATTCAAGTTCAAGTGAAGAGGTCATTTGATAAGAGAGCATATCCAAGAGTATTCCAAGAAGGTGACAGTTCTGAAATGGGATGAACTTAAAAGAAAACCTAGAAAACACTCCAAGTTTGATGCATTCTAGACTAGGCCTTACATTATTACTGCACAAAAACAACATAATGCCTTCCAATTGTCTAAGTTGGATGGTGAAGTGGAGCCAATCCCAGTGAATGGGATTCACCTCAAGCATTTCTTTTGAGGTAGGATCTAAATTTGTACATATTTCAGTATATTCTAGATGTTCAATAAGTGCTTCTCCACATAGATTAGTTGCATCTGTGTTTTCCCTAAGTGTTGTTTTGCAGAATTGGTAGTTTACTATGAGTTTTGCTCGGGGGGAAATAGATCTTTGCTGTTACTAGTTATAATTCAATGAAATAGACACCTCTCATTCATAACATGGAATGGAGCTTCTATGTCATGAACAACAAATGTATACTCCATGGAACTATAACTAGTAAAAACCAAAGTTACAAGCAGTAAACAACAAAATGAAGGAGCTTTGTACAAAGTTTTCTGAGTCAGAAAAAAAGCATAAATGGACTCCATACCTAATGGATAGGAAAGGAAACTGGCCTTATTTGTTTAGCAGGAAAACACCCCTGAGAGGTCGCCATAAATGTTACTAATTTTTAGCTTCTTGCTTAAAATTAGTGAAGATTTAATGAGTGGTTATTTGCTAAGGTATAAATTTTTTGATGTTAAGTCATCCAATGACTCCTTTCTTTTAGAATGAAATATTTTTCTAGGATTGATTTGTTCAAATCATTCAAACAATTTAGATTAAACTGCTGAACAATTTAGACAAGCCAATAAACAAGCTTCATTTGGAAAGGAAAAATTCAGAAGAATGAAGTATAAAGTTATTATTTTCTGCAATATTTATCATTGCTGATTATCAAAAGACATTTCAGATTTAAGAGCAATAATCATTCATTTTAATTACAGAACATGCGTTCTAAACAATTACAATTTCATTGTTTCAAATTATGTGATTGGAACAAACTCATATTGTTGATCATAAGCCATTGCATATCATAAAAAAATGATTTATTAAAAGATATGTTTTTGTGATCCCACACAAGCCATGGGTAGACTAATTTGATTCAATTCAACAAGAAGGAAAAGTTATACAACTGAGGAACAGTTAAAGAAAAGTAACATGAAAAAGGAGGTCATGTTTGTCATTGCCTTGAAGGCTAGTGTAGGGTTGCTCCCATAGGTTCATCTTGATCTTCAGTGTCTTCAGTCTCTAGCTCCATTGCTCTTGAGCTCCATGTGTGTTTTAAAAGTTTTGTTAGAGCTTAGGTTATGAGATCCTAAAACATGTTCAATTCAAAAAAGATATAATTTTCACTTGTTATTAAATCAAATCAACTTAGTCAACATCCACAAGATAAATGAAAGAATTGCCAGGCCAAATCATCAAAAGAAATAATTGATTCACTATTTTTCTAACTTGTTTTCTTCATGTGCAGATACATAAAAACTCTTGTTGTTGATCATCAAAATTACAACATGAGTGGGGAGAAATGTGGCTCCCTCAATGGTTGAGCTCAACTCATGATAGTGACACAAGCACAGTATGAAAGAAAAGTAATCAGAGTTATCTATGCAACTTTTCAATGATAGTGAACATACATACATGTTAAGTTCATGAAGCATCTCTTCAAGGAACTACAAAAGTTAAAGATAATAGTGATACCAGCAGAGTAAACATCATGAAATCAATATAGTGTTTCACAAAGTTCTAGAGGGCCACCTCATATGAAAGAAATCATTGCATTGTTATAATGTATGCAAATCTTTATGTATTTTTAAAATGCATAGTTTCTTTTATTGCAGATTTCTTAATGCCAAGAAAGGAACAAATTATTGGTTCCTAAGAGTCAAGAATTTTACAATGTTCAAAACATGGAGAGCAAGGATATAATCTTTTTAGAGTTCGAATGAGCAAATATTTTAAAATCAGCCATGATAGATATACAATTTGGAGTAGCTGTTGTGATTTAAAAATAAAGAAAAAACAATTATTTAATGCTTTATTTTTCAACAAAGGAAACATTCTTTAGTTTTAGCATCAAATATTTTTAGAGACTTTGGAAAATATGCAGAAATATAAAAAGAAACATCAAGAGTGGAGAACAAAAAAGGTCTATGGCTATGGTTAAGAAGTTTTGAGATAAGTTTTTATAATGATTTTTTCAACAAAGCACAAAGCTCAAAATGTATAAAGGGCTTCTCATAGCTACCTTCTAAAATTTTAAAGGAACTAGAGTTTTATGAAAAAAAACATATTAAAGAAAGCTCATGTGGCTGTAGCCATTATAGATAGGGCACATTAATACCCATTTGTAATATAGAGTTTTCATGGCGGCTTCAAAGGATTAAGAAAACTTATTTTCTAGTGGTTGTTTTAATTTTTTGTTTATCAAAAAGAACATAGTGAATGGAGGAACTCAAACAATTTTTTTTGCAAATGAAAAAACATCAAGAAATGTTCAAGGCTGTAGCCTCTCTTTGGAAGTTCACAAAGGGTTTTTGAATAAAAATACACTCAATAATGAAGAGCAAAAGTTCCATATGGCGGCCTCAAAACACAGAGCAATAAAAGAACTTGAAGAAACCCTAATGAAGTACATAGGATGTGGCCTATAAGCTTGGAATTTTTTTTCAAATACACATAAAACTCTAGATCTATCAAAAGAAGAGTTACCCTTTGTTTTTCCTTCGAATCTAAAAAAGGAAACAACATAAAATGTAGATCTTAGTGAAGCTTGAATAAAGAATCCATGGCGGCCAAGAAAAAAACATCAACAGGAAGCAACAAGAAGCAACATAAAATAAATCATCAAAGAAAATACAAGAGGTCGTGGCCTAAGAGTTTCAAAAGCTTTCAAAGCTTTTTCAAAACAAAGAGAAACTTCCAAATTCAATCAAAATCAAGCTTACATTTTCAAATCTCCAAGAATCTAAAAGAAATGGTGCTAAATACACAGGATTTCCATAACAAAGGCTCTAGCTAAGGTTCCTCATGGTGGTGCTTCTCAAGAAGTTTCTAGAAAGTAGCAAATAAAGTGATAAAATGAATATTGCATTTTGTTTTAGGTTTTGACAAAGCCTAAGAGAGGCACGATGGTGAGGATTTTGTCTTAGGTTTTTTCAAAAAAACCTTTTTCATATTAAATTTCAAGCCGTGGCATGCCTTTATGCCATATATTTATTTTAATTTCATTTTGAAAATCTCATATGACTTTGTCTTTAAGCCTTTTTGTTTTTGGCTTAGTCAAATTCTTTTTTTTTTGCATTTTGATTAAAAAATATAAATCTTTAGTTTAGGTGATTAATTATAAATCACTTTAAAATAAATGATATTTTGAATGTGAAAGTAAAGTGCCTTTAATGTAATTTTCAAAAGAGAATCAAATGGAACTTAAAAGCCTTGCATGGATCATGGAAAAGGTAGAGGAAATTTTGCCAACATATGGAGAAAAGTTAGGGATTTTAAAGCCCTAAATCAGGAGATCACCTTTAGTTATGAGTTTCATTTGATTGGAGTTCAATCAAGGAGTGATTTGAGGCACAAAAATGGAATTAATTTTCAGTTATAACCCTTTTTTGGAGGGGTTTTCAGTTGCATACGACCCATGAGGTTGTTTTGAGTTTTGACAACTCTTTGTCCATATTTTGAGGAGCTACTTTCAGTTACATTCCTTGTTTGGAGGAGAAGATGGACAACACATCAGTCTTTGGAGACAAGATTCAAAAATTGAATTTTGAAGGCTTTTTCTATAAGTCTATCTTCTCTCTCATTTCTTGAGAGAGTTCTCAGTTTTGTGGGTACAGTGGTAGATTACTCATTCTTTGTAACTCATTTTCTTGTAAGTTCTACAAATTTGTAATGCATTTGTCTCCTATTTTTCAATAATAAGCTTATTTCCTACTC
Source organism: Sequoia sempervirens (assembly GCA_007258455.2). Classification (NCBI taxonomy): domain Eukaryota; kingdom Viridiplantae; phylum Streptophyta; class Pinopsida; order Cupressales; family Cupressaceae; genus Sequoia; species Sequoia sempervirens. Next base: position 475,320,796 of record VDFB02058242.1, read on the forward strand.
CATTATTCTTTTTCTTTGGTGTTGATTGTGAGTTATATGATTAAATATTGTGTCATCCTTTATTTTAATTAGATTCCTTCAATGTTGAATGCAAAGAATATCATGTGATAGTGCAAGTCTATGTTAGTGTTTTCATTCTCTTGCATAAAGATTTGTGAAAACATCACTGCTTTTCTTTTTTGACCATTAGAAAAGTCAGAGCCTATCAGTAGAATTATTTTTGCAGGCATGAATAACAGGCTTGTGAGATTGTATGGTTTCATTTGTTGAGTTATATTGTGAGGTTTTTAAGTAGTTTCAAATCATTTATTAGTTGGTGAATCACCTAGTTTTTTAGTTTTTCAATTTCTACATTGCCCTTCTTACCCTTTTCCTTTGCTAAAGTTAGTGTTTACAAGAAATATCCAAAGGGAACCGACCCATAATCTAGAGGTCTACCCTCATTATAGGATACCCACAGCCTGAGACTAGTCCAATGTTGCACGAGAATGAGAATTTTTTCAACTTATCTTCGGGTGCAAATCCCTGTGTTAACAAGACCACTTTGGGAGATGAGATCACTGCAATTGAAAAGGAGGAGAAGCTATGGAACACTTATTAGATTGAACTGAAGTTGATACTAAGCTGGGATATGGAGAAGCTGGTTGTAGAAGAAATTATACCTAATGCTTCAGACACTCGTTACTTGGTGTGGAACAAAGGGGTGGAATAGAAGTTGTAGATTGCTAAATACAGTCTACAGAAGATTAAGGAAATCATTGATGAGTATACTACTATTTCAGAAGAAGCATTGGGCACCTTGGTGGATCTTGGGTTACTCTAAGATAAAGGTGAGATTAGGAATGACATGGACATCGAGAGTCTGATAGATGGTTTCTAGAAAATGGTTAAGGAAATGCTTGATTCACCTTCACGCAATGCTGAGCACTTGCAGAAGCTTAGTGTATTACATTTGGTCACATCCCAAGCAATTGATCTCATGAAGGTTTGTGAACTCCAAATGTAGATAACTAAGGATAATCATCTGACGTGGAAGGTGAGGATGAAAAATGTGGCTATCCCTCAACATTAGGAGCTGTTGCACATCCTTAAAGCTTTCTAGACGTAGTGGAAGAAACCCTTGGTGACCCCAAAAGTTGGAAATGACATGGCACCATTGTGATGGCTCAACTTCCTTTCTTTCTTTTATTTGTCTTTTCATTTTGATCGGCTATGGACATGAAAAAGAGGTAGTTATTCATCTGACTATTTAATTGTATCTATTTTCATATGCTCTCTCTCTCTAGACACTTTGAAACTACTCAATATGATATTTTGCTATGAATGAAATTACTATACATGTCTTTGTGCATTCTGTTTATGAAGTTAATTTGGGTTCTTAAATCTTTGTGTTTGAGAACATCTTAATGCAATATCTTATCTTTGTGTGAGTGATGTAGTTTTGTTCATAATTAATTTCATTCCTTAGTTGGTATTGGGTGTATATTTTATTCTTGAATAGTTTAGCTAAAATTGGTCTTGCTAAATCTTGCATCTAATATTAGGAATTTTCTTGATATTGGGTTTTCCTTTACTACTTTCTAGTTAAAAGCATACATGATGTTTGATTTTTGCATTTAATTCATTGAAAATCTTGTGAGGGAGTTGTACCTCGATAAAATTCAGAGGATATTTGTCTTTGTTTAAAGGTTAAATATTCAAAGCTATTTGGTTCAATTTGGAACCTTTTGGACATGGAATTGTGATATCTCAAGGTTCCCAATCTATTAACCAACAGTACCTAAAGAATAATTTTGAGCCCTTATCTTCTTTTTCAAGCCAATTAATTTTAGATCTAACCTTCAACCCCTTTACCCTTAGGTTTTGAATCCTTCTCAAGGCATTCTTGGCACTTTTTAGGCTACAAACTAGCCCCTCATTGTCAAGTCTCTCTTGCAAGTTAGTTTCTGCCTCAAGCAATCTTTCCTGTAGAACCCCCTCTACATGCCTTTTGTCCTTGGCCCTATTTCTCCCTATTGTCTGGAAGAGGGTCTTCCAACCTTTGGTATTCAACTCCCATCTGTCAATGGCACAAATACCTTTGTACATCCTTTTATTTATTTCTCTAAGGGATTCTATAGAATTCTTGCAGTCATTGTCTTGGAGCAGATTAGTGTTGAGGATAAACCCCTCCCCAGATCCTTTGAATTTTGGGCTACCATCTTTGAGGTGAAACTTGGCTCTTATTTGGTGGTGGTCAGAGAGTGTATATGGAATCACCTCTACCTTATACCATTCTTTCACAGGGAAAATAGAAAATAAATCCTTATTCAAATAAAATATATCCAACCTGCAATAGATCCTTCTTTCACCCTTTTGGGCATTACACCAATTAAAACAAATTCTAGTGCACTCCTTTTTTTCCCCTCAATGGGATCTTCAATCCTCAATTTTCCTTCATTCTCTACTAGAAGTATCTCTCATTCCCTTTCTAATCCAAAATTACCCCTTCCCATTTATCTTCACTTCTTTCAACTAGGTTGAAATCTCCCCCTACAATCTAGGGGATGTCATGGAGGTTGAGGAGCCAATTCCATGGTTGAATCCTATCTCCATAATCATTAGGTGCATAGATAAAGTAGATACCAAAGTATGCTCCTTTCTTCTTGATGGTGACCCATATAGCCCTTTTGCATAGGGATACCCCAAATTCAACCACGTCTTGCTCCCATTTCTTGTCAAGGAGGATGAAAACACCCCATTTTACTTTCTCATGTTTTGTAACAAATTGTAGGGCCTCCACCCAAATGAATTTGATGTTAGTTTTGAGGTAAAAGCCTAGTGCTTTTACTTCTTGTAGGAGAACCACTTCTTTTTCCTTCTTTTGTGTGAGGAATCTCCTCACAATATGTTTCCTATCTAGGGATTCTAGACCCTTTCCATTCCAAGAGATACATTTTATGTCAATCATGGATGCTCTTTAGGGGGGATTTTTCTCATTCTTAAAGTTATCAAAACATTTGGCAAGTTTACCTTCTACTTCTACTCTTTTAGGCATTAGGATAGGGATGACTCCATTGTTATTCTTTCTTTTTTCTTTTTCCAAGTGATGGCTTCCCCTAAGCATGGGTATGACGACCCTAGGATCTCTCTTTTTTCTATATTTTCTTTTCTTTTTTATTGTTATCTCCATGGGGAGCTCCTCTCCTTCTATGATGTCCTTAGCAGAGAAAATCAATTTCATACTTGGGAGATATTACCTAGCTAGTTTGAGACTGCTTCTTCATTTAGAGGTTGCAGATATTTCTTCACTTGCAGATGGCTTCATTTGATGTCTTCTAATTTTGGTTTGGTGACTAGTTTTTTTTAATTTCAATACTTTTGGTGTGTGTTTTCATCATTTTGGTGTTGCTGGTTTATGCTTGGTTGAAGCACAGTTTTGGTCATATCTTTCAAAGGAATTAAGCTTTTATTCTAGGTATTGTTTTTGATGATTCCTCTAGCTTATGTGCCCCTTTTCTCTAGGTATCATATTTTTTGTTAGAGATTTGAATTTTTAGAAGAGGACACCCTGCCCTAGGAGGTCATAGTTCTCTTGTTTGATGCCTCAAGATGTGTGCAATACTTTTCTTTATATAGTTTGGACTGGTTTCTTGGCTTGAGTTGGGATGCCTATCATCTAGGCTTCCAGTGTTTTTAGTTTGAGGTTAATCAAAGGTGATTTGATGTAGTTATGATCATTTGGTGATTCTAGGCATTGTTGGTTTGATTTTTTGATTGCTACAACTTTGTATCAAACCTAGTATATTCCTTCTTTTCACCATATTTCATGTTGGTTGTCTTGCATATGACATTGGAGATTGTTTCCTAACATTTTGATTATCAATTGATATGCGTATCTCCTTTGTAATGCAACTGAACATGATGTTGTAATGCTGAATTAGTAGGATTGATCAACCATCTTTATATTTCTACACTTTAATTTTTGTAATACTTGTTGAAAAGTGGAAGAGATTGGCTTGCCGCATAGACATTTCATTTCAGTACTTTACTTTTTGTTATACCAGTTGAAAAGTGGAAGAGGCTAGCTTCCTGCCTAAGCATTTACTTTCAGTACTTTACTTTCATTGTGGCTTGCTAAAAAGTGGAAGCGGTTGGCCTTTCTACCTAAGTACTTTCATTCCAAGTTAGTCGGCTTGTCGCCAACACTTTGTATTTCAAGCTTTCCAATTTAGTTAACAAGATCCCCTTTCCACCATATTCTCTCACCTTGCCCACATTGGGATCTTAGTGATCAGAAAGTGAAAGGTTGCATTTCAATTAGGTTATCTTTCATATTTCTAATGTTAACGAGTTAAATTATTGTGCTTAAAAATGGAAAAAAAGTAAGGGGGATATTTCAACTTTGCTTAAAATTGCCATTGTTCACATTAAACTAATGTTTTCTCTTTTATGTGGTGGTAAAATTCTCACATCAAACACTTGATTATTTACTTTTCTAATATTTTGATAACTCCTCCTAAATCTCTAGTATTGGGACTTGGGGCCCTTTTGATGCCTACTTTAAACACTTTTGTGCCTTGAACCATTCTTGGAATGGAGGTCCCTTCTCCTTCCATATTGCTTGGTTTTCCTATTGTAGACTCTATTCTATCATTTTGTATCCTCTTCATAAGGATGGTGCTAGCGTGCCTCCTTCACTTGTTATATTTTTACTTGATAATCAACTTGAATAGGTGCTCCTCTCTTACAACATCCTTTATCAAGGCCTAAGAGATGAAATCCATTCCTCTCTCTCTCTAATCTTATAACATGGCTAATGATGTTTATTAGGCCATTTTCTAAAGAAGGAAGAAAGGTCTTTTAAAACATGTATCTTATTGCCACACTACAATCAAGAGTATGAGATTTTCTACTTACGAGTATAGTGTTATTTAGTTGCTTTATATTTTTCTCTTCGTAACCTTATTTTGTCATATGACTATTGTGTGCTACTTGTGTCTCTTTATACAAGATTCTAAATCCTTTCAATATTTATTTAACCCTTAAAAAATAGTTTAACATTTTTACTATAGTTTATGAATTTAGTACAGTTTAGATTTACATGTATAAATTATATAATTTTAAATATCAAAGGAAGACTTCAAAAATATATGAGGACCATTATATTATAATATAAAATTGTTTAAAAATAAGGTTTATACTTTGTAAAAAAATAATTATAGTGAATTAGTGTTAATATTTAAAATATTAAGATAGTTTTGAGAACGCTGTAAAAAAATACAAGAATTAGGAAAGATATTATACTAAAATAAATTAAATTTTTAGTAATAAAAAAATAGTATCACTCAAATGAAACTACTTGAAAATATTCTTAAATTTTTAAATATTAAGTAAAACATATTTTTATTTTTGAAAATTTTAAAAATATCACTACACAAAAGTAAAATGAAAGGCTAAGCATTATAAAAGAATATAAGCAACCATTAAAAAATGATTAATTAAATGAACAAAGGATAAATTTAGTTGATATATTTTTAAAAGTAGTTATTAGCTCTAGAAGAATACATAATCATTTTAGTTGATTTTTTACTTAAAATATTTTTTTTAAATGAAGTTGTTTTAGATAATAAATTTTTATTTATTTAATAAGATTATAAATTAAATTTCAAATATTTTTAAACATACACCTCAAAAATCATATTAATTATATATAATTTTAAAATTCAATATAAAATATTTCTTTTTTAAAAATATATTTATTTTATAGATGATAAATTTTATACTAGCTCATATTATAAAAAATAACTATTATATAAAATAAAATCTAAATATTATATTTGTATCAAAATTTAACTATGTTACTTTTTTTATTAAATTTATAAACCTATACTTCATAATATTTATATTGAATCTAAATCTAAATATCATTTAAAACTAATTAATATCTATAAAAAATAAAATTACATGATCATAGAAGAAATAGAATTATTTTTTTAATATTCAAAAATTGTACTCGAAATTTGTTTAAGCTTCATGCTCTGGCAAGTACTTGTTTTGCCGGTCAAACTTTTTATGAGTCATGGCACCCAATAAAAGCGAAATAGTAACCAAGTCGCTATTCTCGTAAACATGGAGACATAGAGATTTAATTGATCAATCACATTAAGAATCATAAAGAGGGGTAAAAATTTATTAATCACAAGAGAAAATTACAGAGCCAAAACATTACATAGCCTTATCAAGCTCAACCAAATGGTCCAACTGTTGAGACAAATCAGGGGGTAATTGACCCCGATCAACCAAATTCCAATCATGAATATGGTCAGACGCCCATTTAGCCAAACAATCACCAACACCATTCCACTCCCTAGGGATATGAGTGAAAGTAACAAACTCAAGAGAAACACAAAGATTGAGAATTTGTTCAATAACCAAAGCCAAGTGCCAACTAACATCCTCTAACCTCCGCCTATTCAGCAAGTTCACCACAACCTGGGAATCCGATTCACAAATAATCCTACGCCACCCCAACTTACTTCCATGCTCCACAGCCAGAAGAATTGCCTGAGCCTCCATAAGATTATTAGTATGAAGACCCTTATAAATAGAAAAGATAAATTGAACATCTCCAGAACTATCCCGACCAACACCACCAATTCCAGCATGACCAGGGTTTCCACGAGAAGAGCCATCCGTGTTAATTTTAAGGATGCCTTGAGGAGGAGGAGACCATCTTCCCTCCCTATTCACCTTCGGATTAGGATGCCTACACCTGTTGCGCATAAGTTGCTGATGTGAAGGAGGCAAATGAAGGCGGTTGAAACAGCCAGCATCAGAAGGAGCAATAGACTCAAACAGATCACACTTTGCTGCAATCGTTTCTCCCAAAGAATGCAAAATTTTCCACCACAAGCGAGGGGCCCCCATCCTCATATCCTGAAAAATCCGACGATTCCTCTCCAACCAAAGGTTCCAAATGATGAAGGAAGGGCCAATCGCCCATGCAGCTTGAAGAAACGAAGTAGAAACAGGGGCCCTACTCCCCCGATCCACAAACTCAGCCAAAAAAGAAACATGCAAAATTAATGTCCCAATCACAATTTATAAGGCAGGCACGATCATACATAAACAAAACTTAAATTTTATATAATAAAAATATACATTACAAAACTAGAAAAAGCTTGACCTCAAAATTAGTAGGTAGGTCAACATTATATTATAAGAAAATAATGCCTCTATAATCTAATGGACGAGGGAGCTTACAAATTACCTTACAAACTTCTACCCTCCACACATAAGACAACTATTTTTGGAATCCTTCCAAAAGATAAATGATAATGTTATCCATCACTTGGAAGCATTTTCTACTCCAAGTTGTGGTAAAACACAACACTCCAATTACAATAGAAAACCCAACTGCAAAGCTGATTCCCAGGCCAACTCCCCACCATATATCCTCTTCTTCTTCATTATCTATCTTCACAACATTTATCTTTGGAGGACAAGGTTTACTTTGGTGAAGGCCGCAACAAGTTGTATTGAGTTGGAGGCCACACAGGTCTGAATTGTTTGAAAAGGAAAACACACCGAATGTTAGAAGTTGTTCCCCTTGTGGTATCTTTCCAGAAAGATTATTGTGGGACATGTCCAGATAACCCAAGAATGTGAGTGACTGCAGCTCCAAAGGGATAATTCCATACAGTTGGTTGTGTGAGAGATCAAGAGACTCCAACTGTACCATTTTCCCTAAAGTCTTCGGGATTTTCCCAGTAATATGATTTCTTGAAATATTAAGAATTACCAAATCCTCGAAAAATCCCATGTTTGGAGGAATTCCACCTGTTAAATTGTTATTTGATAAATCAATACATTTTACCAGTGACAATGATCTTACAAACTCCATCTCTTGTCCTTTGTTAATGATTGTCACTCGATCTACATACATTGAACCAGTACCAAAGATTTCAGTGCTGACTGTTTGATTTTGCATAGCCTGCAAAAATGAGATGTTGGCTGGAATAATTCCTGAAAATCTGTTGGATGAAAGATCCAAGATTTGAAGAAGCGGCAATGTTGTAACTTCTGAGGATATTATACCTTCAAATCTATTTGATCTCAAAATCAAAATCTTAAGATTTGAAAGTTTCCCTATCCAATTTGGAATGACGCCTGTCATTTTGTTATTGCTCAAATCTAGTATCTCCAGCTGCTTACAGTTTGCAAGAGAGGATGGGATATACGAATTCAGTCTATTTCTACCCAGTTTTAATGTCTGAAGAGAAAGCATGTCTCCAAACTGCCGTGGCAACTTGCCCACCAAAGAATTGTTCTCTAAATTCAACATCTCAATAGAATAGCAGTTTTTGAAAGTGGCAGGAATCTTACCTGTGAAGTTGTTATTTGAGAGATCCACAATATTTATTTTGCATATAGAAGGTGGAATGCTACCGCTGAGATTGTTGTGGGAGAGAGACAGATATGCAAGAGAGGAGTATTCACCAATTGCTGGTGGAATGCTACCGCTGAGTTGATTCTCTGACACGTCCAACACACTCAGGCGATCAGAAAGAAGCGGAAGCTGACCTTGTAAATTGTTGCTATGCAAATCCAGAGTCTGCAGTTGACTTCCCATCAACGAACGAGGTAGAACTCCTGCAAAGTGATTATGAGAAAGATTGAGATCCGAAAGAGAATTGACACCCAATATCCACTGGGGAATATTTCCTGAAAGACTGCAGTTGGACAAATCCACACTCGTAATCTCATACTGAGTTATTAGGAATGTTGGAATACCGCCTTTCACGTTACATGAGCTTAATCGCAGGCTTTGCAAAGAGAATTTTGGAATCCACGTTGGACTGATCTTTACAGTTAAAAGATTATAGGAAATATCTACATATAAAAGTTGGCTGAGATTATCAAGGTGAGACTCTGAAAGAAACCCACTTAACCGGTTGGAGTACAACAAAAGGCTTATCAGTTCCGAAAGATTTGAAATGCAGAGGGGGATGGCACCTTCTAATTTGTTGTTGCTCAGATCAAGCACTTTCAGAGATGATAGTTGGCCAATGGAAGGGGGGATTTTGTCACTCAAAAGGTTATTACTCAGGTCAAGTTTGACAAGGAACGGAAGGTTGGCCAAGGAAGGGATTTTACCTGTCAGTGCATTGTCACTCAGATCGAGCTCTGTAAGGTAGTGAAGCTTACTGGCAGGGTATGGAATGCTGCCCTTCAATTGATTGTGACTCAAATCAACATATTGGAGGTTTGGAAATGCAGTCAACAGCATTGAGGGAATGGGACCATCCAACTGGTTATAGGAAAGATCAATATAGGCCAAAAGAAAAGGTCTTCCAAAGAGAGGTCTATCCCCAAATGGCGGGATGTGTCCTCTTAACATGCTTCCATGGAGATCCAATTTTTTAAGTGATGTAAGATTTGACATCGTAATTGGAATACTTTCGACATAGCAGTTGGAGAGATCCAAGAGAGTTAATGAGGAAATGTTGGCAACAGAATCTGGAATACTTCCTCCCACTGCTGTGCTTGAAAGATCAAGGGTGTGAAGGGAAGCAGAGTGTTGGGGTAGAATGCTTGACAGGTTCCCTCCCAAACGGTCGTTACCAGACAAGTCCGCTAGTTGCAGTCTTGGAAGGCCCAGCAGGGCAGAAGGGATGTTACCATTGAAATGGTTACCATCAAGTTCGAGGCGGATCAGATTGGTGAGGTTGGCAAGGGAAGAGGGAATTGCTGCAGACAGGGAACAGAAGGACATTTGAAGACGGCTGAGAGCGTACATGGTGGAGAGAGCGTTGTCCAACTCATTGCTTTCCACTCTTGACATATTCACTCCCTCTAGGATAAGCTCCTGTAAATCTCTCATGTTTCCCGTCCACGTCCCCATTTCCACCATTCCCAGATCGTTTTGAGAGAGATCCAAGTAGTGCAAAGTAGACATGTTCCCTAGCTCCCTGGGAATATCTCCGCTAAACCCAGCCCATGATAAATTCAAGTAGCGCAGACTCTTGAGTCTGCCCAATTCAGGAGGAATGGGGACTTGAGAGAAGTTATTGAAGCTGAGATCCAAGTGCTCCAACTGTTCCAGATTGAACAACGGGGAAAGAACATCCCCAGTTAAATTACTCAGAGGCCTTTTGACGTTAGGATCATAACCATATTTAGCATCATGTGAACTGTGCAGATCGAGACGAATGACATGAGCTGTGTGAGGATGGCATTGGATTCCTTTCCATTCACAACAGTTAAAACCATGCCATGAATTGAGTATTTGATGGGACGGATCAACAACAGATGCCTTGAAATGTAAAAGGGCATCTCTTTCATGGCCTGGACAACACCAACTGCCATTGACGTGAAAGAGCAGAACAAACGCTACAGCTACCCAAAACATTTTGATTAGACGCCACACGCACAGGTTACTCCTTTTCTGTGGCTTCGAGTGTTTTAATTGAATATATAAATGACTTGAAGGCGTCTCCAATGGCGTCTCCAATACTGTGTGTGAAGGCGAGTGAAAAAGTTTAGGGCATCCAAGAAAATAATGGAAAACTTGGTAAAGTATGACACACGATAAAGTACCTATTGTCGAACATTTCGGATGAGACAAGAGCTATCATGTGGCTAGCCTGCAGTATTTCGTGACACCCACGTTAACCAAAGTAGAAATGACAAGGAGAGTAAATGTGGAAATAGAAGTAGTCCATTATTATTACCTGACACCCACGTTAACCAAAGTAGAAATGACTTTTCAAGTAAACCCAGACAAACTGGTGAAGCCACAATGCAGTCATCGAAATTATGTTTGAGTTCATGAAGAGGATGGCATAAGAAGTTATAGAGTTATTGGGGTAGCTTTCTCCTAGATAAGTAGGTGCTCATACCTGCTTGTTTCAATTAAATATAAGTTAGTTTGTTAGCTAAAGTCTTGGGGTGGTGATGGTTATGTAGTTTGAAATGTCCTCTTCAGCTGATAAGAATTGTGATGGTTTGAGTGTTTTGTGCTGCAAAATATTTTAAGAACAAACTTGTGAAAAGTCTTCCTACAATTGAGAGTCTCCCTATTCTCATTCTATCCTCTATGAAAATGGGTGAACCAAGTGATTTTTTCAAGCCAATCTGAAGATCAAGGAGACTTAGTCTTCTTGAATCTCAGGATGGTGTTCTTGAAAAGGAACTTAGCATACCGAGAGCTCTTGCAACACCAAAGGGCAAGAGGAGTGCTCATGGAAAGGCTAAGAAGGATAGTGTCAAGAGCACCTATAATTTGAGGAGCATGGTCATTTCAGAAGAATTGGTCAAGTTTAGAAAGAAAAAATTAGTTAAGCCTATGAGGGAAGCAAAGAAGAAGAGTAAATATCACAAGGCTTATATGGGATGACACAACTCTCCCATAGAAGTTTTAGATAGCCCTTCGGAAGATCAAGGAGAAATTGAACCAGAGTATGGCCATTACTTGCTCACTCTAGTAACACATGAGGATTTTGATGAGGGAGGATTAGTTGCTTCTCCAGTTTCAGCATGAACGTGGAGCGAGCGGGCATACTTTGATGCTGATGTATTAGAGTAGTTCCCTAGTTCCATTTCTTTTTATGACACCATGACCACTACAGCGGACTTGTCCTCTTCAACAAGTATATGGTCTTTTGTCTTTGTTGTTGACATGGAAATATTTTTAGGTGGTGTGAAGGAGAGGTGTTGGACACCACTGCTACAATGGAAAATATTCCTTTTCCAGATAATATGTGAGTTTTTTTCCTTGGGTGCTGGTGGAGAATCTTCTTTGATCGACATGGACCAATATTTTTGGAGCTACTGCGACAACAAATGATGCCTTTTGGAAGGTGGGTTGGTCTTCTTCAATGAACCTCATGGAGTTTTTTCTTTCATTTTCTCCCTATTCTAAAATGATTAAATGTAACTATCTAGGGAATCTCTAAAATTAAGGTGAAATTCATTGTCACATGCAAATTGTAAATGTAATTGTAATTTTGGCCTGATGCTTGTTGCTCCCATACTTCTATAAATGGGATTTTAGGGTTAGTTACAAGGGTTATCGGGTGATTGGTTCTTCTAGGAATTAGTCACACGAGGAAGTGTAAAGGATACTGAATAGTTCAGTGTTAGGTCTTAGGTTTGTGGTCTACAAATACATGTGTATGTAATCTTAATAGTAATACTGGCAATATAGAACATGATAGTGCAAGTTTTGGCACCATTTTCTCTCCTATGTACTAATTTTATGGATTATGAATAATATAATCAAAGGTTATCTTATTTTTCTCTATTGATTTCCAATAGATGTACAGTTTTACTCTTGCTTGTTAATGCAAATAATTAATGTAAATGCTTGATTATAGCAATGGGTTTATATTAATTTGAGTGCTAGGATGCTAGTAAGAAGTAATGGTTAAAACATCATGTTGAAATACTGTAATGCAATGTTTTCAAATTTAAACTTTTGAGGATGTGTCCACTTCAAAACTTAGTAAAATATTATATATTCATTAAAAAATTAACCAAAAAAACCAACATAAACTACATGGTGTTAACTAATTTATGACAAAAGCAATTTTTTAAATTCTAAAAAAGGTTAACATTTTAGGGGGAGCACAACAAACTCTATACCATTTTTCTTAAAAAAATAAGACCACGTTGTGTAATCCCCCTTTTTCAAACCCTTAATCTTCACTATTTAAAAAAAAGGTAGTTTAGAAAGTAGATTTAGAGCCTACAACTCTTGTTCTTGTTGTATCTTCAAATTTTGAGCATAACTATCATTGTTTTCTAATCAAACATTAAACTTTGCTAATTTTAGAGAAAATCTAGCAACTTAAGAGACAATTTTGTGTCATAAATTTGTGCACTTACCCCATTGCACACCCAAAATCACATCAATATCACCTAATTGTTGGTGTGAATAAGGTCTTATACCTAGTTAATTCCTTATTAGGAGACTTACGGGACTTATTCACATGTTAAGTTTTCTTAGGTCCTAGGAATCTTTCTAGAAAACTTAGTTGTTAGCTTTGTAGGACCAAGAACCTATGGAGCCCCCTCTTTCACGTCAAGGTACGTCAGAGAAGAGATCTTCTTCCTTGATGATGTTGGTATATACTTGTTAATCTCTTTCTACTTTAGCATGCATTGACACGTATGCTTGCTAAAGTGGGGGTAAAATGTAATGACATAAATTTGCACCCAAGGAAAATTTCCCATTTATTTACCCTTACTTTAGAATTGCAAGTCCAATGATGCAAGAATATTTCACCTTCATTTTGATCTTCCCATGTGTCCTTGTCTTTTTGTGTCAGTGGAGGAATTTTTGTCGGGGACACACACACACCATTCTATCATCCTAAGAAGATTCTTACCTCTATAATATGCATAAGTGTTATGATTCTTGGTTGGTCATGAATGTAACACTCTTTGTTGACTCTTGATTGACAAAAAATCCCTTTACCTCCATTTTTCCATTCAAAAAATTCATTCTATCTATCTTTCATGCTAATTCTCACTCTCTCAAGCTCATTCTTGCAAGTCTTCTTGATTATTATCACTTCTCTTTATTTTTTCTTGTTGTTACCAGCTTTCTAATTGATCTCTACAACGTCTTCTTTCTTCCACACCTTCATCTTTGTAGGTTTACGAATATCTACCTCCTTGGCATGGTGGTATCATTCTATTCCTTCCTCTATCAATATTGAGTGCTTATAGCGTGGAAGGTAATATTGTGTCTTTTCATTTGTTGACATTGTCATACTTGTAGAGTAGCATTTAGGTTGTCATTTCTCTCTACTTCTTGTATCATTTCTATTCTTTTCTTTATCAAATTTTCTACCTATTGTTGCGTACTAGCTATTCGTGGAGGTGACAACACCAAAACGAGGGTCTAACTATGGCAAACCTCAAAACACAACCCAACACTTTTCCTATTTTTGTGCACTCCACATCTAGAGGGTCAGAGGACTGGGAAGTCGAGTTCTCATTATGCATGTTGTTGAAGTCCAAAATGTTGTGAGGCCCTTCAACAAACTCCTCCTCAACATCCTCAGACTCCTCCACATCCCTAATACCTTTGCTATCAGACCACTCCTCATTAGAATCAATTTCATTAATCTACACTTTCTTATTTTTTTTTGCCAGCCTATTAGATCTTTTGATGTTGGTATTTTCAACTCAAGTCTCCACCATAGCAACAACCATAGTATCCCCCTTGGAATCCCTTCCCACCACATTCTTTCCTCTATTTTTTGTGGTCGACAACTCCATCAAATCCTTCCCATCATCCTTCACTTTCTTCTTAGTGGTAGGTTTGATGATAGTCTTGGTAGGGGCAGACTTAAACTCACAAAAACCAGTCGCAACGCTAGATTGGGCAATCCCCGCACTCCCCTTATTCTACTTGGTGGTTGGTTTAGGCTTAGGGGTTTCGGTGGTCACTAAAAAGGTTTTTCTTTTGGGACCCTTAGACTCGGTCGGGGAGATAGTGGACCCTTTTGTTTGATTTATAGTCCCTTGCTCAAGTATTGCTCTTTTATTGAATTAAATAAATTTTTACCCCTTTTATAAAAAAAAAGTTAATTAAAAAAAATAATAATTGAAAATTCAAGTTTAAAATAAAATAATCATAGGAAAGATACATTTAAATTTGTTAATTTTTATTGTAAAGTTGATTAATAAGAGTTCAATTCTTTCTTTTCTACATAATTAATTGATTTTAGTAGATCTGTGTGAATCGTTACAATCCATATGAAGAAAATATTTGTTTTGCATGTCGTGAAACAACTCTAATTGTAAATACAACTAAAAGCCTCTAATACATTGATGAAAATAAAAATGAGAAAAATGAGAAAAGAAACACCCAACAAAGTAGGACCTCCAAATATATTAGAATAAGAGGATGATAGGTTTGAAATTTGAATTAAGATTTAAATTTGTTTGGATTGTATAATTTGATTTATATATTTTTGTATAATCAAATGATTAATAAATTATAAATATATATTATAATAGATTATAACAATTTAAAAGGAAAATATAACTTAAAAAAACTTTAAAGTATAGTATTTCTTTTATTGGAAGAGAAAATTACTATTTAATTGTGAATTATTTTTTCCTTTTTAGAATGTTCTGAAATTTTACAATATAAAATTATATTGAACATATTTTTAATTTCAAATATATCAATATACAAATTTTTCTTAATTGTATTGGTGAATTTAACATATTTACTCTGTGTATAAATTTGAGAGGTTTTAGAGGTAATTATTGTTCTTTACTGTTTACAATGCTACTTTCATATTGTTGTAAGCTTTTGGATTTAACTATGTAAAACTCATTCCAATTACTTTCATATTTTTAATTTTTACAAGTTTATGATTATAGAGAAATAATAAGAAACATCCCTATTGCAACTTGTAAATAATGCAAATAACTATCATTTTTAACTCTAGTTTTTAAATGTAATATGTTATAATGTTTTAGACTTTAAATTTTGAAGGAACTATGGAAAAAAATTCATTATAACTACAAACACTAAACTTTGAACAAAATAATGTGATTATGAAAATTTCACCTTCGAATATTTCAATCCTTTGAAAATAATTTTCATTACACAATTGAAAGCCAATTGAATTCGTGTCACACTAATGCTTTCTATAATCATGTGAAAACACAACTCACCAAAGATCTTATAGTCTTAAAAATATAGTTTAATATGCCATATTCACAAGAATAAAACTTGCAATATGTGGAAGTAGAAGTAGTCCATTATTATTTCGTGACACCCACATTATTGACAGTAGAAATGAGTTTTCAAGTAAACCAAAGTCAAGCAGACTAAAAGACAAAACTGGTGAAGTCACAATGAAGTTGTCAATCTTTTTCCCACACGAACTTTCCCTTTACTCAGCATTTACAGAACTCTAACTTTGTTGACTAATAATATTCAACAATCCCCGCAATTGTGGGAGTTTTTGTTTGTATTAATATTTCCATTCATATTTTATAATTATTTACTATAATGCAGAGAAAGATGGTTACAATGTTAGAAAATTATAAATTTATTTTATGAAATATCTTTATAAACAATAATTTATTCTAGATGTTTATTATAGAAGGTTATTAAAAGTTACAAATTTTATGATCTATTTTTATTTTTTGGATACATAAACATTTAATTAATGTTGAGAGGTATTTTACAACCAATAACAAAGGATGGAAATTAATAAGAGTTTAAAGTAATTTTTCTATATTATTACTTATTAATTTTTTAAATTTTCTTTATCATAATAGTGAATTTAAAATATTTACTTTGTGTATAAGTTTAAAAGACAATTATTGTTCTTGACTATTTTGCAATTCTACTTTCATAATTTTTATTTTTTTTTGGAGATACCCCCGAGGGGGTCCCTTTTAGCTTAGAGCCAAGGATTGAGGGGTATCCATTCCGCCAAAATCCGCCTAGGACACCATCCCAGCCTCATCCCTTTTGCGTCGGGGCTTTGCACTCAGCAAGACTTGATCCCTAGTGGGCTCATTCTGAACCTTTCAACTTCACTAGTAGACCAAGGGCCCATTGACTACTTCCATATTTTTCATTTCTATAGTTTTCTGATTATCTAGAAATAATAAAAAACAACTATATTGCAACTTTTAAATAATGCAAATTATTTATTTCTTTAAACTCTAGTTTTTAGATGTAATTGTTGTAAACTTTAAATTTTGAAGGAATTATGGAATATAAATTCACTATAACTACAAATGCTAAACTTTGAACAAAATAATGTGATTATGAAATTTTCATGCTTTGAATATTTCAATCCTTTGATAATAATCCTCATTACATGATTGAAAGCCAATTGAATTCTTGTCACACAAATGCTTTCTATAATAGCATGGAAACACAACTCATGAAAGATCTTATATCCTAGAAGACATAGTTTAGTATGTCATATTCACAAGCATAAAACTTGCAATATGATAAAACATATATTATTTTCACATGTATGTGATGTTGGCAAAACCTATTTACAACAATTTTTAAGGTTATACAATATAAGTATTTGTTCATTGAAATATTTGAAACATTTTCAATATATTCTCTCCCAAGATACGTAAAGAGTACCCTAGGGTTTAAGATATCTCCTTCTATGGCATGAAACAATGTCTCAAAGGGATTTTAAAGGTAACATATTTCACAAGTATTTGAACAAAGTTTTTTATTAATATGAAAGTGGTAATAATTTATTATTTCAACTCATTCCATTTAAAATTTTTAAGGTCACATAAAATGATTATAGAAAAAAAATTTATTAAATCAAACGGCTTCAATAGAGTCTATAAATAAACACTTTTATTGTGGAGATGGGTATTCATGCGCTCCTTTTATGCTTTAGATTCTAGAAAATAGGTCAAAAATGATTAGTCCAATAAATAACTATTTTTTTAATTAGTAATCTTTTTTAGCCTAACATAGGGAGAATCTCATGTTTTGTGAGCTATCAGTGGGCTTGCATAAAGTATAATCATTTTTGAAAATTTATATAATTTTCTTAAAACATCAATTTGAAGCTTCAATATGCATAATTGATTTTCCTTTATGCATCAATATAGGTTTTATCATCTCAATTTAAATCAAGAAAAAAAGAAAATGGAGTCTAAATCCAATCCATAGAAAATTACAAGCCATAATTTTCTTCACTAATTATCTAACTGGAGGTGGGGCTATGGATGTATATCTCTCAAGAAAATCAATTCTTGATGAAACATCTAAGTTAAAAATCAAATAATAGAGATATAGGGAAAGAAACTATTGAATCATCGCACTTGTTGTGGATGATGTATTTCATTATCATTCCATTAGAGAGGATGATATACTTGAGATATAATTTAAGTTCAAGATAGTTTTTGGTACCTACAACACTTCCTAGATGGATATATTAGAGAGAGAAAATTTGATTCTCAATATTTTTTATTTTCATTATTTCGTGGATGGGATTTTACAATTTAACATAATACATGATAATATTATGGATGCAAGATGATAAATGATTTAATGAAAATTTTAAAAAATATTATTGTTAATTTCTTCCACTTGATTTTGAAGTCTTACTATGGAAATTTTATATATATCTTCTCTTCATCAAAAATCACAAGTATCATTCATTTTTAGGATGTGATTTTAAAAAATCATCTAATTTCATGATTCTTTATAAAACTTAGTGAACATGTCAACCACTAATCAATTTCCAAATGTCAAAGTCTCTTGGAGAGCATGAATAAGTTAAGGATATAGTAGAGATATTTTTAGTAAGCTACACAAATATGGATAATTTGAGAGTTTAAATTATGATGATGAAAAAAATTTGAAAGTGCATTTGAGATCTTGAGGAGTATTATAAGAACCTAGAGGTGGATATCTTTTTTCTCAAACAACACAACACCTTACATACTTCATCTAATTTGTGAAAGGAAATATGTATCCACCCAAGATAATTTCCACATAACCCAAATAGAGAAATCCATGCAAACACGTATTTAGAATCCATATGCAAAATAATAGACAACATACCGTCAAAGATGGAAAAAGATATACCCTGGGAAAACCCTCAAGAGGGAAAAATCCAACCTTGAAAAGAATCCATCAAACATGTATTATGGCAGTAAAGATTACTATACATCTTTAGAGTCTTCATGAACACCTTTGAAACATCAAGCCCTCTACACGCACTCCATGTGAACAAGCATGTAACCACACATTCCATTCCATGCTTCAAAAATAATAAATGTTGACAAGAGATTCTCTCAACCCTTTAGCCAAAATGACCAATTAGCCAACCTTAGACAACTACCCATGTGCTTGTTTTTATAGATATTGTAGATACCTGAAATTTTCCTAGCCTGTGCACTAGCATTTTAACACTAATTATCTATTGGAATATGGCTTCTAGTGTTGTCATTGATGGAAACCTAAGTCATTAATCTAGTTCACAGTTCAATATTTGTCCATACTAGTAGATAGAGTAAAGAGCAGGGTATTACCAGAAATAAGAGTGAAGAACATGATATCCGGTTAAAGTTAGGTATGTTGATCTGTATGCTTCACCGGATTATCAGTATGAGTCATAGATCTCGGGAAAGGTTTTTAAGCATCTAGAACATCTCATTTTTGAGTTTTGTGTCATTGTATCAATCAGTGTATGGTTTAGGAGATTTGGTACGATGATTTTCTGTTTATCAGCTCACGAAGGTTGACTAAGTGAATGTGGCATGCCGCGGATATTCGAGGTATAATTATTTATGGTATTTTATGTTTGTAAATTTTGTTTTGGGCCCTCACTATGCTGTGGTCGACTTTGATGGGTGCGCATTAAAAGTTATTCATAGATTTGAGCTGACTATTGGGAAATATTTTATATTTTGTTGAAGCTGACATAAAGCGATTAAATCCTTGGTAGCGAATATATATAAGAGATCACTTAATTCATTTTGGTGTCTGTTTGAAGTGTGTTGATGTATATTGTGAACATCAGAAGGTTTGCAGAGTGACTATGCACAGTTTCATTTGTGTAGAAGAGGATTTTGTGAAGTGAATTAAAAGGCATAGCATAGTGAAGTGAAGAATCAGACTTAAGGTCCAAAATTTGATCTATGAGCCTAAGTGGAACTATAACCAAGCATTTGTAGATGCTACTTTCTCAGTTCAACCTTTTAATGTAATCTAAATCTTTTGTAAGGAAGTGATCCTTCCTGATTTTGAGCAGTGAGCTCTAGGCAACGTGCCTGAATGCATGTGCATTCCCATTTTCTCCATACTTTTAATAGAGTATAAAAATTGTGGATTAACCTCCACCGTAGTTTTTCACCTAACAAGGTTTCCAAGTAAAAATCTTTGTGTTATGGTGTTATGGCTATTTGGTTTATGTACTTGCATCTTTACTTTTGGTTAACTGTTGTAAATAGCTTAATGATCAGATTTATTAAGTTAAGTTTTGTGGAACACTAATTCCCCCCCTCTCAGTGTTCCTTGAGTCCAACTCTTCAGAAATAATATACATCAGTGATATCAAAAAGTGAAACTTTATTGATATATGCTTGGTCTTTGAGTGTAGCACCAGATTCTTCAAATTTTTATTGCACTGGAGTTGTCACAATATATGGAAATGCGCTCATCATACACTACTTTGATATCCTTCAGCATCTGTTTCATCCACAACACTTGACTGCAATTGTTTGCAACGGCTATATATTCTGCCTCAACAGTAGCTAAGGAAATGGAATTTTTCTTTTTACTTAACCAAGACACCAACTTCTTCCCTGAGAAGAAGGCACCACCACTAGTACTTTTCCTATCATCTACATCTCCTACCCAATCTGCATCAGTAAAGGCACACAAGGTAAGATCATCATCCTTAGGGTACCAAAGCCCAAAATCAACTATCCCGTTTAAGTATCTAAATATTCTCTTTACAACAGTCACATGAGATTCTTTATTTTGGGTATGTGCAGGATCATGATGGGCCAAAAAGTGGCGATATGATGGGTATGTGTAGGGTATGTGGCTGCCAACTTTTTTTTAACCCAAAATTGATGAAATGAAAAGGGTTTTTAAAGGAGATTCTTAGATTTCCACTAATATAAATTATGCTTTACATTGAATTTAATAAATAATTATTATTCATTTTCTATTTGAATTACGATTAAAGTCTTGCTTGATAGGCTAATTGAAAAACATCTATAGATTTCAAACGGTATCACATTTTTTGAATTGGAAACATGTGTCACATTCTATGCTTCGCATACTATAGGATTAAAAAAAAAATGAATTTTATGAAGTTTTGAACAAGTTAAGATGGTCAAACACACAAGTTTTTATATTTTTTAAAAGTTGTAATAAAAAAATTCATAATTAATTATTTACGTAGAAAAAAATTACAAAAAAATATGCATCACATCAGGACATGAACTTCCTCTACTTATATCTAAAATATTATAAAATAAAATTATCATTTTATTGTGGTTAGGGTGGTCAAACAAACACCTACTTCTTATTTATTCCCTAAAATTTAAGTACTATTGCATTGAAATTTTAAAATTTCACCAAATAGATATATATTTTTTAAATAAATTTATTAGTTTAGAAACTAAATTCAATTTTCTACAAATTCTATTCTTACATATTTTTGAAATAATATAGATAACTTATTCAAATTTTTACATCAAGTTGCCTAACTTTGATTTTTCTGAATTTTTCGCCACTTAAGTGCTTGATTTTTCCATGATGATCTTGCACATACCCTTTTGTTTTTTCTTTTGAATTGTTGGACTCAAGGAACACTGAGACGAAGGGTGAATCAGTGTTCTACAAAACTTAATAAATTTGATCATTAAGCTATTTACAACACAACCAAAAGTAAAGATGCAAGCACATGAACCAAATAACCATAACACAAGGATTTTTACGTGGAAACCCTATTAGGGGAAAAACCAGGGTGGAGGTTAATCCATAATTTTTATACTCTGTTAAAATTATGGAGAAAATGGGAATGCACATGCATTTAGGCACACTACCTAGAGCTCACTGCTCAAAATCAGGAAGGCTCATTGCCTTACAAAAGATTTGGATTACATCAAAAGATTGAACTAAGAAAGTAGCATCTACAAATGCCTAGTTACAATTCCGCTTAGGCTCATAGATCATATTTTTGACTTTCTATCTGATTCTGCACTTTGCTTTGCTCTACCTTAATTCATATCACAAAATCCTCTTCTGCACAAATGAAATTGTGCATAGTCACTCTAAAACCCTTTTTATGTTTGCAATATAAATAGCTTAATGATCAGATTTATTAAGTTAAGTTTTGTAGAGGGGTATGTGCAGGATCATGATGGGCCAAAAAGTGGCAATATGATGGGTATGTGGCTAATGACCTTTTTTTACCCAAAATTGATGAAATGAAAAGGGTTTTTAAAGGAGATTCTCAGCTTTCCACCAATATAAATTATGTCTTACTTTCAATTTAATAAGTAATTATTATTCATTTTCTATTCGAATTATGACTAAAGTCTTGATTGATAGGTTGATTGAAAAATATCTATAGCTTTCAAATGGTATCAAATTTTTTGAATCCAAAATATGCATCACATTATATGCTTCGCATACTGTAGGATTAAAAAAAAGAAAAATTTCAGAATTTCATAAAGTTTTGGTGGTCAGACATATGAGTTTTTATATTTTTTAAAAGTTGTAATAAAAAATTCATAATTAATTATTTGCTTGGAAAAAAATTACAAAAAAATATGTATCACATCGAGACATGAGTCCTCTACTTATATCTAAAATCTTATAAAAAAATATTATCACTTTATTGTGGTTAGGGTGGTCAGACAAACACCTACTTTATTTTTCCCCCTGAAATTTAAGTACTATTGCATTGAAATTTCAAGTTTTCACCAAATAGATTTTTTTTAAAACAAACCTAGTAGTTTAGAAACTACATTCAATTTTCTACAGATTCTATTCTTACATATTTTTGAAATAATATAGATAACTTATTCAAAATTTTATGTCAAGTTTTCTAACTCTAATTTTTCTAAATTTTTTGCCACTTAAGGGCCTATTTTTTCCATGATGATCTTGCACATACCCAGAGCACTGATTCACCCCCCCTCTTAGTGTTCCTTGAGTCCAACAATTCAAAAGAAAGAATAGAAGAAAGAATCTCATGTGACTGCTATAAAGAGAATCTTCAGATACTTAAAAGGGATAGTTGATTTTGGGGTTTGGTACCCTAAGGATGATGATCTTAGCTTGTGTGCCTTTACTGATGCAGATTGGGTAGGAGATGTAGATGATAGGAAATGTATTAGTGGTGGTGCCTTATTCTTGGGGAAGAAGTTGGTGTCTTGGCTAAGTAAAAAGAAAAAATTAATTTCCTTATCTACTACTGAGGTAGAATATATAGCTGCTGCAAACAATTGCACATAAGTGCTATGGATGAAACAAATGTTGAAGGATATCAGAGTAGTGTATTATGATCCTATTTCCATATACTATGAAACCTATAGTGCAATAAAGATTTCAAAGAATCTGGTGCTACACTCAAAGACCAAGCATATATCAATCAAGTTTCACTTTTTGAGGGAGAAAGTGAGTGGGAAAGAATTTAGATTGGAGTATGTGCCTACCAAGGAAAAAATTGCAGAAATCTTCACCAAGTCGTTGCCAAAGGATAATTTTGAGTATCTCAAAGGGATGCTAGGGGTAATTACCCCTCTTGATAAGAACTAGTGATTCATTTGCTTGCATCAATCTACGTACTTCATAGCTATATCTTGATCTGGATTGATGTTTTCATGGCTACTACTTAGGGGGAGTAGTCAGACGTGCAGATATGTGGTTCAAAGTTTGTATGGAGGAAGATAATTCTTATCTTTTCCATTGATTTCAAAGGGGGAGAAGAGTCATGTGAAAAATAGTATGAGGAGAAGAGTCAGAATCTAAGGGGGAGTAAGTTTTGATTGAGAGTTGCGTTGATGGTGTTTTTCACATCATGTGCTTCCATCAATGCCAAAGGGGGAGATTGTTGGATGCTGTGGTTGTGTTGCTGATATGTGGTTGTCATTGATGTCAACACTATTAACATTGATGTGTTGAAGGCTGTATATGTTGAGCATATTGAGAAAATTGTTGAAGAAGAAGTTGTAGGTTGACAGTGGTTCAGTGAAGTTAATGTTGGTATCTTGCTCAGTACGTTGATGATTAGATGTTCTAGACTAAAGGGTTTATTGTTGAGGGTTTGATCATGCTATGAATAGTTATGTTCTGACAGTTTTTTTTGTGGCTTCAGTTAGTGTTCTTGATTGAAGTTGATGTGATCCTAGTTATTTCAAGTTGTTGTGGATGCTTCTTTGATGATTCTTAATGCTCGTGGATGTTTCTAGATCATGATATATCTTTGTTGCATGTCTACAATGATCGGTGTGCTCATGGTCTGAGATTTTTCCTTTGCGTGTTCAGGTTTTCCATGTTCTTGGCCGACATGGTGGTTGTAACGTGTTGTGGATCCTCAAAGATTAATTTTTGAATGTTTGGTGCACTCAAATATATCATTTTAGGTCTTCATTGTGGTGTGGCTGATGGTGTTTGATTCACATTGAAAATTCATTTGCAAGTTTGAGCTGACATCATGTACATTTTTTATATTTTCATATTTTATTTGGCCAACAAAGTTGTTGATGTAATTTCATGTAGCAGATATATAAGAGAGATTGTTTTGTGAAAATTTTTAAGCAGAGAAGTGCCAGAGAAAGTGCAAGTGTGTGAATAATGTTCTAATCATTCGAATGCAATGCATAGTGTCAAGAAGATAGAGTGAAGTGTGTAGAAGTGTTTCTAAGCTTAACCGAAACTGTAATTAGGATTTTGTAGAATCTATTTGCTTAGTTCAATACCCTACAAATCTAATCCAAATCTCAATAAGACAGTGTGTCTTCCTTGGGCAGCGAGCCCTCTTGTATTTGAGCAATGAGCTCTAGGCAGTGTGCCTGAATGCATGTGCATTCCCATTATTCATCCTTATACTTTTAACAGGGTATAATATTGTGGACTGACATCCACCTTGGTTTATCCCCTAATAGGGTTTCCATGTAAAAATATTGGTGTTCTTTTTGTTTTTGATGTGGTGATTGTTTATACCTTAATGTTCAATCATCAGATCTAAGATTAAGTTAAGTTTAGTTTAATAAGTTTGAATATTCTGCGACAACTGATTCACCCCTCCTCTTAGTTGTCTATCCTTGTTTTTCCAACAATTGGTATCAAAGCAGTGTATGATGAGCCTGTTGCCATATACTATGATAACTCCAGTGCAATAAACATTTTGAAGAATCTAGTGCTACATGCAAAGTCCAAGCATATATCAATCAAGTTTCACTTTTTGAGGGAGAAAGTGAGTGAGAAAGAAGTCAGACTGGAGTATGTGCCTACCAAGGAACTGGGGATCTGATTGTGATTCATGGTAGAGGTTCCATTTATCTTGGTGGTAAGCACAATAATGATGATGTCCTTTATGTAGAAGGCTTGAAGCATAATCTATTAAGTGTTGGAAAGATGGAGGACATGGGTTATAATCTTCAGTTCAAAGATGGAAAGTGCAGGATACTGGAAAGTTCAAGAAATATAATTTCTTTAGGTACAAAGATAAGAGGTAATATCTTTCACCTGAGTGCTGCTAGTGAAATTTGTTTAATTGCTCAAGTAGATGAAAGCTGGTTATGGCATAGGAGGCTTTGTCATGTGAATTTTGATAACATTGTCAAGGTAAGCTCCACTCAAGCAGTAAGATATCTTCTTAAGCTAGTGAAGCCTACTAACACCATATGTAAGGAATGTTAGATGGGAAAGTAGACTAGAATTTATTTTAAGAGAAAACAACATCATTCTAATGGAGTACTAGAGTTGGTGCATACTAATTTGTGTGGTCCCTCTAGAATCAGAAGTCTACAAGGAGAAAGGTACTTTATGTTGCTTATTGTTGATTACTCTAGGATGATATGGGTTGCTTTCTTAAGAGGAAAAAGTGAAGCATTAGAGAAGTGCAAAAGTTTCAAAACTATGGCAGAAATTGAGATAGGGTTGAAGATCAAATGTTTAACGTTAGACAGAGGAGGTGAGTTCACTTCCCGGGAGTTCAATTCTTTCTGTGGAGAGCATGGAATCAAGAGACAATTATCTGCTCCATGGACCCCTCAACAAAATGGAGTTGTAGAGAGAAAGAACAAAACAATTTTGGATGCTGCTAGAACAATGATGTTGGAAGGAAATGTGCCTCACATCTATTGGAGAGAAGTTGTAAGTAGTACAGTGTACACTCTTAATCGAGTAAATGTCAATGGTAATTCTGGCAAGACTCCTTTCGAACTATGGTTTGGTTATAAACCTGATGTTAAATATTTCAAGATCTTTGAAAGAAAGTGTTACATTAAGAGAGATGAAGACATAGGAAAGTTTGATGCAAGGAGCGATGAAGGAATCTTTCTACGTTACTCTACTAAAAGCAAGGCCTACTAGTGCTTTAATAGAAGATTGAGGAAAATGGTTGAAAGTGAAAATGCCAGAGTTGATGAAGACACTGCTAGATCATCCAGATAATGTGGATATGACTCAGATGACCAGCATGATAGTACAGATAAATGGAAGAATGCTCAGACACATAATCAAGTTCAAATTGTTTTGGTAAATCAAGAAAGTTAGGTTGGAGAGGATAGTGGAAGTGGAGAAGAAAGAATAGAAGAACTAGAAGTTTGAGAGAATCCTAAAGTTTCAAGGTATATAAAGCTAAATCATTCTGAAGATCAAATTATAGGAGGGGTATGTGCAGGATCATCATGGAAAAAATAGGCCCTTAAGTGGCAAAGAATTCAGAAAAATCAGAGTTAGGCAACTTCACATAAATATTTGAATAAGTTATCTATATTATTTCAAAAATATGTAAGAATAGAATATATAGAAAATTGAATGTAGTTTATAAGCTACTAGATTTATTTAAAAAAAAAATCTATTTGGTAAAAATTTGAAATTTCAATGCAGTAGGATTTAAATTTCAGGGAAAAAATAAGAAGTAGGTGTCTGTCTGACCACCCTAACCACAATAAAATGATAATATTTTTTTATAATATTTTAGATATAAGTAGAGGACTCATGTCCTGATGTGATGCATATTTTTTTGTAATTATTTTCCAACTAACTAATTAATTATGAATTTTTATTACAATTTTTAAAAAATATTAAAAATTGTATGTTTGACCACCTTAACTTGGTCAAAAATTCATGAAATTCATTTTTTATTTTTTTAATCCGATAGTATGTGAAGCATAGAATGTGACGCATGTTTTGAATTCAAAAAATGTTGCACCGTTTGGAAGCTATAGAGTTTTTCAATCAGCCTATCAATCAGGACTTTAGTCGCAATTCAAATAGAAAATGAGTAATAATTATTTATTAAATTCAAAGTAAATCATAATTTATATTGGTGGAAAGCTGAGAATCTCCTTTAAAAACCCTTTTCATTTCATCAATTTTGGGTAAAAGAAAAGTCGTCAGCCACATACCCTACACATACCCATCATATTGCCACTTTTTGGCCCATCATGATCCTGCACATACCCAGAGATAAAAACAAAGGTGTGTAGACAAGAAGAAGAATTGCATAAGAGTATTCTCTGATTTCCAAGACTGAGCCTAACAATGTCAATGAAGCTTGTAAAGATGAACACTGGATGGAAGTAATGAAGGAAGAACTGATGCAGATAGAGAAAAATGATACATGGATTCTCATTCCTAGACTTAAAGATAAAAATGTGATTGGAACCTAATGGTTCTTTCGAAATAAGCTAAATGAACAAGGTGAAGTGATCCAGAATAAATCAAGATTGGTATGTAGAGGGTATTCATAGATGAAAGGTATTGATTTTGAAGAAACCTTTGCCCCTATTGCTAGAATTGAAGCTATAAGATTATTTCTTGCTTATGTTGCTTATAAGAACTACAAAGTTTATCAAATGGATGTAAAGTCAACATTTTTGAATCGTGAGCTAGAAGAAGTATATGTTGAGCAACCAAATGGATTTTAACTAACTGATAAGGAAGACATGGTTTTCCGATTGAAGAAAGCTCTAGATGGACTCAAGCAAGCCCATAGAGCCTGGTATGCTAGACTGGATAAATATTTTTTGAAGCTTGGATTCAATATAGGTACTACTTCAACAGTAATTTGTATTTTAAGATTGATCAAAATAAAGAGTTGATTATTGAAGTCTTTGTCAATGATATCATTTTTGGAGGTGATGATGATTTATGTATGAAGTTTGCTGATGAAATGAAAAGTGAATTTGAAATTTCTATGATTGGAGAGATGACTTTCTTTTTGGAATTGCAAGTCACTCAGTTAAATAACATAATTTTTATATCTCAGTCCAAATATGCGAGAGAGTTATTGAAAATGTTTGGCATGGAAGACTCAAAGCCTATTGGTACACCTATGGTAACTAGATGCAAGTTAACTCAAAATGATGTTTCTCCTAAGGAAAATGAGACAAGATACAAATCAATGATTAGATGATTGTTGTACTTGACTCATACAAGACCAAACATCATGAATGCTATATGTATGGTTGCTAGATATCAAGCTAATCCGAAAGAATCTCATGTGACTGTTGTAAAGAAAATCTTCAGATACTTAAAAGGGACAATTGATTTTGGGCTTTGGTACCCTAAGGATGATGATCTTAACTTGTGTTACTTTACTGATGCAAATTGGGCAGGAGATGTAGATGGTAGGAAAAGTACTTGTGGTGATGCCTTCTTCTTGGAGAAGAAGTTGGTGTCTTTAGTAAGTAAAAAGCATAATTTTATTTCCTTATGTACTGTTGAGGAAAAATATATAGCTATTGCAAACAATTGCACTCAGGTGCTATGGATGAAACAGATTCTGAAGGATACCAGAGTAGTGTATGATGAGCCTATTTCCATATACTATGACAACTCCAATGCAATAAACATTTTGAAGAATCTAGTGCTACACTCAAAGACCAAGCATATATCAATCAAGTTTCACTTTTTGAGGGAGAAAGTGAGTGAGAAATAAGTTAGACTAGAGTATGCGCCTACCAATGAATAGATTGTAGACATCTTCACCAAGCCGTTTCCAAAGGATACTTTTGATTATCTTAGAGAGATGCTAGGGGTAATTACCCCTCCTGATAAGAACTAGTCATGCATTTGCTTGCATCAATCCATATACTTCACAGCTATATCTTGATCCGGATTGATGTTTTCATGGTTGCTACTCAGGGGGAGTAGTCAGATGTGCATATATGTGGTTTATAGCTTGTATGGAGGAAGATAATGCTTATCTTTGTCATTGATGTCAATGAGGGAGAAGAGTCAGAAAAATAGTATGAGGAGAAGAGTCAAAATCTAAGGGGGAGTAAGTGTTGATTGAAAGTTATGTTGATGGTGTTTTTCACATCATGTGTTACCATCAATCCCAAAGGGGGAGATTGTTGGATGTGGCTGTCATTGATGTCAACACTATTAGCATTGATGTATCGAAGGTTGTATATGTTGAGGATATTGAGAAAATTGTTGAAGAAGAAGTTGCAGGTTGACAGTGGTTCAGTGAAGTTCATGTTGGTGTCTTGCTCGGTATGTTGATGATCAGATGTTGTGCTAAAGGGTTTATTGTTGAGTGTATTTATTGTATCCACCGAAAGTTTCAAAGATCAGTGTGAATATTTGATCATGTTATGAACAGTTGTGTTCTGACAGCTTTTTTGTGGCTTCACTTAGTGTTCCTGATTGAAGTTGATGTGATCCTAGTAAGTTCAATTGTTGTGGATGCTTCTCTAATGATTCGTGATGCTTGTGGATGTTGCTAGATCATGCTATATCTTTTTTGCATGTCCCCACTAATCAGTGTGCTTGTGTTCAGTAATTTTTCCTTTATGTGTTTGGGTTTTTCATGTTTTTGGATGACATGGTGGTTGTAATGTGTTGTGGATCCTCAAAGATTAATTTTTGAATGTTTGGAGCACTCAAAGATATTATTTTAGGTCTTCATTGTGTTGTGGCTGATGGTGTTTGATTTGCATTGAAAATTCATTTGTAAATTTAGGCCGACATCATGTACATGTTTTATATTTTCATATTTTATTTGGCTGACAAAGTTGTTGATGCAATTTCATGTAGTGGATGTATAAGAGCGATTGTTTTGTGTGAAGTTGTAAGTGGAGAAGTTCCATAGAAAGTGAAAGTGTGAGAATAATGTTCTAATCATTCAAATGCAGAGCAGAGTGGGAAGAAGATTGAGTGAAGTGTGTAGAAGTGTTTATGAGCTTAGCTAGAACTATAATAAGGCTTTTGTAGAAGCTATTTTCTTAGTTCAATACCCTCTAGATCTAATCTGAATCTTTGTAAGATAGTGTGACTTCCTTGGGCAGTGAGCCCTCTTGTATTTGAGTAGTGAGCTCTAGGCAGTGTGTTTGAAAACATGTGCATTCCCATTATTCATCCTTATACTTTTAACAAGGTATAATATTGTGGACTGAGATCCGCCATGGTTTTTCCACTCAAAAATAAACCCTTTAGTCCACAACATTTGATCATCAACGTATGGAGCAAGACAACAACATGAACTTCAGTGAACCACTGTCAACCTACAACTTCTTCTTCAACAATTTTCTCAATTTCCTCGACATATACAACCTTTAATGCATCAATGCTAATAGTGTTGAAATTGATGAAAACCACATATCAACAACACAACCACAACATACAATAGTTCAATTCAACATAAACAACCTTGTGGACACTTTTTGGAAATTAAAGGATTTAACTGAATGCAGACTGGAGCAACTAATTGAGGTTATGAGGAAAGGGGAAACATTAGAAGAAGCCATCACAATTCTAGAATCCATCATCAAGATCATCAACTGGACATTTGAAAATAATAGCATGATCATAATCATTGGGATTGTAGTAGATGCTTGGAAGAAGTTTCTTCCAGAGATGAAAGATAAGTACAAAATAATCTTCTAACTCTAGTTGTTGTTGCACTTCTTTAAAATTTTGAAGCATTTTGTGAAGTTTTTTTGGGGAGATTGAATACATGTTTATCATTGATGTCAAATAGGGAGAGAGAGCAGTGAAAAAATCCTTATCAATTTCAGGGGGAGCTCAGTTTTGAAATTTTGAAATTTGGTAGTATACTCATATTGGTTATGACACTTAGTCATTTTTCAGTAATTGTTTCCATCAATGGAAAAGGGGGAGATTGTTGGCATATGGCTTCTGGTGTTGTCATTGATGGAAACCTAAGTCATTAATTTGGTCTGTAGTTCAATATTTTTCCATACCGACAGATAGAGTAAAGAGCAGGGTATTACCAAAAGTAAGAGTGAAGAACAGGATATCTAGTTAAAGTAAGGTATGTTGATTTTTATGCTTCACTGGATTATTAGTATGAGTTGTGGATCTCGAGGAAGGTTGTTAAGCATCTAGAACATCTCATTTTTGAGTTTTATATCATTGCATCGATCAGTGTATGGTTTAGGAGATCCGGTAGGATGATTTTATGTTTATCATCTCACGAAGGTTGACTAAGTGAATGTGGCATGTCACAGATATTCAAGGTATAATTATTTAAGGTATTTTGTGTTTGGAGATTTTGTTTTGGGGCCTCACTATGCTGTGGTTGACTTTGATTGGTGTGCATTAAAAGTTATTCATAGATTTGAGCCGACTATTGGGAAATATTTTATATTTTATTGAAGCCGACATAAAGTGATTAAATCCTTGGTAGTCGATATATATAAGAGATCAATTATTTCATTTTGGTGTTTGTTCAAAGTGTGTTGATGTATATTGTGAATATCAGAAGGGTTGCAGAGTGACTATGCACAGTTTGATTTGTGCAGAAGAGGATTTTGTGAAGTGAATTAAGGCAGAGTAGAGCGAAGTGCAGAATCAAACAGAAGGTCCAAAATCTGATCTATGAGCCTAAGCAAAACTGTAACCAAGAATTTGTAGATGCTACTTTCTTAGTTCAACGTTTTGATGTAATCTAAATATTTTGTAAGGACGTGAGCCTTCCTCATTTTGAGTAGTGAGCTCTAGGTAATGTGCCTGAATGCATGTGCATTCCCATTTTCTCCATACTTTTAATAGAGTATAAAAATTGAGGATTAACCTCCACCATGGGTTTTCCCCTAACAGGGTTTCCACGTAAAAATCTTTGAGTTATGGTGTTATGGTTATTTGGTTTATGTGCTTGCATCTTTACTTTTGCTTAAGTGTTGCAAATAGCTTAATGATCAGATTTATTAAGTTAAATTTTGTGGAACACTGATTCAGCCCCCCCTCTCAGTGTTTGTTGAGTCCAAAATTATCATATTTTCCTTAATGGCTAAATAATACTTCATTATTTAATTATTATCAATTGTCATATTTTACCATTAATTAAATTATTTTACATTATTTAATTAATTCATCCTAATTCACCCTTTCTGACTAATTAAATAAATATTATTTATTTAATTATGTCCTAATTACCATTATCCTTCCTCACTAATTAAATAAATCATATTTATTTAATTATGACCTAATTCCCATTTATCCATTTAATTAAATAATATTTTGTTATTTAATTAAATGTGAACTAATTCCATTTTCATATAATTTTCATTTTCATCTCTTTAGTCAACCCTTTCTTCTCTAATCAATTAACTCCACTTCATTTTAGAGACATCTTCATCCACTAGTTAACTTACCTTCATTTTAGAAAAATCTCAAATTAGCAAAGCATGAAATTAGAAACTTCATGTGCACCATTATCCACCATTTTAATTAGATAATTAAATATTATCTGTTCTTAAATTAAAATAGTAACTTTCTCATTCTCTATCATATAATCTCATCCATTCATTCTTCCTTTCAATCTTGATTGTCGCTTTTCTATCAAATCCTCTATAAAATCAACATTTTTTCTCATTTCGAGGCTAACCACGAAACTTCGGCTTTTGCATCTTTGATCTCTTGCACATAAACTTTTAAGCTTGAAAGCAAAGAAAGCATACTAAATTTTTTGAGCAATGAAAATAAAGAAGGACAACGGAGCTAATTCAAGACAACATGGTTAAATGCAACATTCATTTGAATTTGATTTCATCCATGTTGCTTGTTATTTAATGAGTTTTTTGGAATTGATTAGATTATTGGATTGCAATATTTGTGGTTGATTGCTTTAATTCATTGCTTTCCTTATGTTTAATCTAATTTTTCCAAGTTACAAATAGAAGCTCACCTAAAACCACCAAGTGGTATTACATAAACCATTTGACTAATACCATGAGCTTACAAAACAAATAACGACCACATTTACTTTTTCATACTATTTTTTCTCAATATTAAATATTTCCCTAATGTGCAACGACACATTAAATATTTATCACAATGTTACATACAACACATAAAGTGGCCCAAGAATGTTGACCCCATGTGATGCATGCATCTATAGATTGATAAACATCCAAAATACTGAGAGGGGAGGGGTGAATCAGTATTCCTCTAAAAATATTAAAAATTTTAAATAGTTGTCCACATAACATAATTAAAATTATTGAACAATAACCAACATAACACAACACCACATAAGACTGATATTTTATTGTGGAAATCCAAGATGGGAAAAACCATAGAGAGGGTTAACTCTCAAGTATGAAGTAACTGGTTACAGAATAAAGGGTGGCTCATTGTCAGTGGGCTCACTGCCCAAGATACAAAATCCAGCTATTACAGTTGAGAGATGACTTACAGTCGGAGTATATATTACAAAATTGAATTGCTATAATTTCATTTGCAAATGCAAGAATACAGTTCTCGCTAAAGCACAAATATCTTCAAAACACTACACTATACTACTATAGCACATATATCAATTTGCATTATACATCAACAGATCGCTATCATACATCACATATATCCTATATGTTCTATTTTTGTTTATGTCGCTTCATATATATACCAAATCTACATATCCACTTAGTTGACTTGTATCAAAGATAGAGTCGATTCAACACATTACACAAGATGTTGGAGATGTCAGCATAGATGCAAGAAGATATCCCACGCTATACCGAATAGGACTAGACCAAAAACTATGGTACAACATTGCATAGACCAAAACTTATGCCAGTAACACCGATGCCAGAGCAAGGGATAAGCTGGAGGCAAGAATACTAGATCGATCAATGAAATCAATGACAAATATAAAAAATTTCCCCCTTTTTCATTGATGGCAAACAAAATTTGGAATGCCAAAACCTCAAAAGATAAACTCTAGAACTCCCCCTATGACGACTATCTTTCTTTCTCAAAAAAATTTCTTTTTCTTTATGTTTTCTCCCCCTTTTGACATCAATGAACAAGGGGTACAAGGTGAAAAATATTTAGGATGTGCCTGATGTGCCATCAGAGAAAAACTACTTGATTTATTGAAGATGGGTGACCCACTTACCTTTATTATCATTCCACTATAAAATTGATTTGGTTAGAATCTGTGCATGAACTTGAATGGATGCAAGTAGAGATTCTCCAACTTCAATGGAGCAAGGATTAGAGAGGGTGCCAATTGTGACTTCAGGATGGCACGATTCATCAGTGAAATGTTGTTTGCACACATCTCCCAGAGATTGCTTAAAGGAAGAATGATGTTGTCCAGTTGTTGCAGTTCAAAGTACTTTTTGTACAATTCATCAATTGAGGATCTCTTGGATCTGGACAGGTCTTCAGATAACTTGAAAGAATGGTATGCCTGCCTGATTGTTGACTCAATTGAGTCAAGCTCTTTTCTGATAATAGTTGTGGCATCTGACCACTGCAGGCTGTACAAATACAAAGAATTTCCTTCCTTGAGAAGGTCTTGACATTGCCTGATTAGATGATGAAGATTGGAGAAGGAATTTTCATGTGCATCAATCTTTTAATTCTTGCAAGAGATTATTCCTTTCAACTTCCTTTTCCGTATGGAGCTTTTCATTCATACAAGGAGAGAAGTCCTTCACAACATTGACAAGTGTTCTGCATTTATCTGTATTGCTTTCGAGCTGATCTATATTACATTCTGGAATGATACTTTGGAGAGTAGTAATAGTCTCTTCAATAAAATTATATTTTTCTTCTAACTCCTTAAACATATCTCTTTTGGATGAGGCCTGAATGGATTCACCAATTTGAAATTTCTAAAAAGGATTAATCTTCTTAAAGTCAAGAATTAACTTGGAAGAGGTGATGGGCTAGATCATAAGTGGTGAAGCAATTTCTTCATAGTTTCATCAGAATAGGTATCGGTGGAGTTGCCAACAATTTCTTCTCTTTAATCAAGTAGAGCTTGTTTTGGATTTGTAACATCAGTTCTAAGGTGCTCTTCTAGTTTGATTCATGGGATGGCCATTCTCCTATCTTGACCATTTATCCTCACTTATGAAATCTTTCCCTTAGCTTCCTACAAGTTGGATAGACTAAATTATAATACTTCAAAGTTGTTATGAGTGTGGGGTAGGTGGAGGTGTATAAGTGGAAATATTGTCACTTGGTCCCCTAGAGGCTTTGAGGAAAATCGTGAAGAATTATCCCATATTTTGGCAAGTAGAGCTTGTACTTCTTTGCAAAGGAATGATATCCTAGCTTGGAGTCCTAATCCTAGGGAGTGTACTATGTGGATGTTGGATATTAGGAATTGGATAGAAGGAAATATGAGGGAAATGAAGTCCCTTGGTGGAAATATGTCTAGAATAAGTTTTCTTGGCCTAAATGAAACTTCTTTCCCTGGTTAGTTTCCTGTAATAGATGTCTTACCTAGGACAATATTCAGAAGAGAGGTTTTCAAGGGTCATTTATTTGTGTTCTTTGTGGCAGCAATGAGGAGTCTTCCTCACATTTTTTCTTCTAGTGCACCTTCTCTAGGATCTTGTGGCACCATTGATGGGGGTTTTGGTGACAGACCTATGTGTATACTTCTTTTCTTAAATATTAATCTTTGGAGGACTTTGGAGAGACAGCCAACTAGACCTTTAGTCTCTAGTTGGCTTGGTATATCGGTTCATATTGCATCTTGTGGTAGATTTGGTTGGAGAGGAACCATAGGAAATTTTAAGGTGATAGGATGATGGCCCATCAAATTTGGCAAGGGATTCTTGTTATGATTTAGGCGACTACCCAAGCTAGTATGAGGTGGAGTTTCCCTTAGAGGTTGGTGAGGTGGTTGTGATGTAGGGATTCAACTTGGTTGAAGTTGGTTTTGGGAAGGCTTCTTTAAGGGGGAAGTGGCCTCATAATAAGAAAATCCAAAGGGAGGGTAGACATATTCTTCCTCTTATGGGAGTCTTCAAGATTAAAAATGATGGTTCCTCTAGGGGAAATCAGAGATTTGATGAAGTCAGAGGTATTGGGAGGGAGATTTTAGGTGTTGTTCTTTTCTTCTTCTCCATCTTTAAGGGTCACCAGTCTAATAATCTTATGGAGGCCCTCACTATCCTTATTGTTGTGGAGAAGCTTTGCACCCTTGGCTAGCATAGGGTCATTTGTGAGTCAGATTCTTAGATCTTGGTTACTTTTTTGAATAAGAAAAATTTGGATGGGATGAATTGGAAATTGGCCTTGGTGGTTCATCAAATTCATCGAGACTAAGTATTTCTCTGGAGTGAACATCCTTTGTTCATATCTTGAGAGAGTGGAACAATGTTGTGGATTTTCTAAAAAAATGGGCTCCTACGTATAGGGGTAATTGGAATGTTGGTAGGTGGGAGCATCTTCCCTTGGACTATTTCCAAAGATTGAAGATGTTGATTCTGGAGGATATTCAAGGATCTTGAGGGGGTTGCTTGGGTTTTTGTTGGTGGGTCTTCTTGTTGCTTTATTTCTAATTGCTAGGGTGAGCCTGGTGGGCCCCTGCTATTTTATTTATAGTCCCTTTCTTGTATTTCTTTTTTATTGGATTAAATAAATTTTTACCCTTTTTTATTAAAAAAAGTTAATTAACAATATAATAATTGAAAATTTGAGTTTAAAATAAAAAATTCATAGGAAAGATAGATTTAAATTTTATTAATTTTAATTTTTTAAGTTGATTAATAAGAGTTTAGCACTTTCTTTTCTACATAATTAATTGTTTAATGCCACTTATTGTGTTATTACTCCAATAGCTTGTGAGAAAGTGAACCTTAATTTTTATTGTAATAACTAGTTCACAAGAGCACAATATACAAAAATAGTTTTTGTAGATCCTTGTGAATCATTACAATCCACATGAAGAAAATATTTGTTTTGCATGTCCTTAAACATCTCTAATTCTATACTTAAATATAACTAAAATCTTCTAATACATTAATGAAAATGAAAATTCAAAACATGAGAAAAGAAACACCGAACAAAGTAGGACCTCCAAATATTATTAGAATAAGCCGATAATATGTTTATAATTTGAATTACAATTTAAATTTGTTTAGATTGTATAATTTGATTTATATATTTTTATATAATCATATATTACACTAAATGATTAATAAATTATAAATATATATTAAAACCAATTATAATATATTATTTACAAGGAAACTATAATTTAAAAAAACTTTAAAATATAATATTTCTTTCATTGGAATAGAAAATTACTATTAATTGGAAATTATTTTTTAATTTTACAATATAAAAATATTTTGAACATATTTTAGTTTCAAATATATCAATCTACAAATTTGTCTATAATTATACTAGTGAATTTAATATATTTACTTTGTGTATAAGTTTTAGAGGTAATTATTGTTCCTTATTATTTGTAATCCTACTTCCATAAATTTTTCATTTTTACAAGTTTATGATTATAGAAAAATAATAAAAAACGATTACGTTGCAACTTGTAAATAATACAAAAAAGTATTATTATTAACTGTAGTTTTTAAATGTAATATGTTGTAATGTTTTAGACTTTAAATTTTGAAGGAATTATGAAAAATAAATTCATTGTAACTACAAACACCAAACTTTGAACAAAACAATACGATTATGAATTTTTCATGTTTTGAATATTTCAATCCTTTGATAATAATTCTCATTAGATGATTGAAAACATACTTTAGTAATATGACAACACAACTCACCAAAAATCTTATAAACTTGAAAACATACTTTAGTATGTCATACATACTCACAAGAATAAAACTTACAATATTGATAAATCATATACTATTTTCAATCCTATTTACAACAGTTTTTTAGGTTATAGGATATGAGTGTTTTTTTATTGCAATATATAAAACATTTTTTACATAGGGGAGATGTACCAGTACTCGTTAGGGCTAATTTCGCGCATTCGTGCAAAGTGCAAAATAGGTCTGATTTGAATTTTTTTTTTTGGGCTTCATCGTAAGCAAGTTAAGACCTTAAAAAGAAAAATTTGGCTTCTGGGTATTTAAATGCACCTTGTGGAACCCATAAAGCGAAAGGTGCTTAAAAAGGGTGTTTTTAAACCTCCGTCCCCTACATCTTTACCACTTCGCCATACCCGTTCTTTAGACAACCAATAAAAGCTTACAAAAATTAAAGGTGCTTTCAATAGTTTTCAATGTGTTTTATTTTTTTGGTCAACTACACATATATTGATGTAATTTGTAAATTTTTATTGGCATTATTAAATGTAAATGGTTATTAAGGGGTCAGGTGATTTTGGAGTAAACAGCAATTGAATCTGTGTGAATGCGAGTGAAGAAGTCGAGGCACCCAACAAAATAATGGAAAACTTTGGAAAAGTTGGAAGTACGACGACATGATAAAGTATTTGAATTATGACGGCACGATAAAGTTCCAAGGCATGCAAGAAAATAATGCAACGTATTAGATAGGACTAACAACTATTTTTTTTCTAATCATGGCTTGCCTGCGGTCCTTCAATTATCTGTCAAGGACAAGGAGAGTAAATGTACTCCAATATTATTTCGTGATACCCACGTTAACCAAAGTATAAGTGACCTTTCAACTCAAGCAGGCTAAAAGACATAACTGTTAAAGTCACAATGAACTTTCCATTCAATGACATCCAAGAAAATAATGGAAAACCTGATCAAGTATGACGACACCTTTACAATAAAAAAAGAAAAAGAAAAGAAAAGTATGACGACACCATAAAGTACTGCAACATGTGGCTTGCCTGAAGTATTAGTTGTAGTCCATATTATTAGTAGTATTGGAATTATCTTTCCAGACTAAGGAGACTGAATGTGGGAATAGAAGTACCTCCATTATTTCGTGAGACACACGTTAACCAAAGTAGAAATGAGCTTTCAAGTCAAGCAGGCTAAAAGACAAAACTGGTTAACCCACAATGAAGTCCTTTTTGCTCAAACGAACTTTCCCTTCACTCACCATTTACAAAACTCTCTAACTTCCTTGGCTGGTCATTTGCTGTAACACATTTTTGTTTTTTCTGCTGTCATTCTCTTTGCTGTAACTTATTGTATCTTAATGCTGTAAATCTGTAATTTTCTGATTCTTAATTAAAATTTTTTGAACATTCTACGCAATTGTATTAATATTTTCATTCATATTTTCCTCGGAGGCGTTTCCCATTTGAAATGGACCAAGCTAATTTCTTGGATCGATGGGTTCGAATTGCTCCAAAAAGGATACAAGACGATTCAAAAAAAAAATAGCAATCTACGTTCACCGGTTTTTTCCCCTGTTCATGGTTATTTCATTCAAGTGCGGTTATTTTGATACTGCATGCCAGATATCGTGTCCAATATTCGACATAATTAATGAGCTTCCAACAAGAATAAATGTATGGTCGGAAGCAAATGAAGAAAAATCACATCATGAATGATAATAAGTTTTCACAATCCATGTTGATAATTGTTTAATCGATTTTTGGATTTGATTGTGTGATATTTTTTTGCATCAACGTATCGGATCACACTCCATGATCCATCATCAGGATGATAGAGAGCAAAAGGAGATGATGGATCATGAAGTGTGATCCCAAACGTTGATGCAAAAAATATATCACACAATCAAATCCAAAAATCAATTAAACAAATCACATCATGCACAATCAAATCACCTATCTTTTATCTTCATTTTCCAGCTATGAAGTTTCCTACAAACATTTTTCTGATTGTTGGATTCTGGGCTTACAAACTAAACCGTCACGTCATAATACAACTTAGCTGTCAAAACCCCGTAAAACCAGCTTCGTTACAGGTTTAAAGGCGTGCTCTGTTTGTTTTTTTTGGATTTGGTAATGCATTTGATTTTAATATGTACAGCATTAAATTTAGTCTATGTGGCCTTTCTTAATTAAAAGCATTGTAATACAATTCGGCTGACTAAACTTAAATCAAAGTCAACTATCAAGAGAAACGAAAGACATAAAAGTTTATTGCGAGGAAAACACAGAGAGCATTCCTGCACAGTTACATTCCTCAGCAATTTTTGATGAAGAGGAAAATTTTGCAGTTTAACAAGCAATTATATTTGCCCAACGTCATTAATTAATGACTCGGGCAGATTGAACTTCTTTGTGATGTCCGAGAGATTGTTCTTGCTTAATTATAAGATTAATACAATTCTATTTTTACTGGGAATTTTTTTTATTAAATCGGGGTTCAGACACAAACTTCGTGAGAGAATTTTTATTTTATTTTATAGAAAATGGTATTTTTAAAAAAAAAATCTGTTGGTATGAATGGTTATTTAATTTATAAAACAGTTAAGAATTCATGTTGTAAATGAGAGAATTTATTCATTAAAGTTATTTAGGGTTAGAATTTGGTTAAATATATTTACTAGGATTGAATTTTATTAATGTTATTCTTATTAATTCAATTCAATTCAATCAATTAAAGTATAATCTTTTTATCAAAGAATATGACATGTTTTTTATCTAAAAAATATTAGTTGCATATTTATATTGCAATCAAAAAAACTTTCCTTAAGTTTAATCTTGGCTAATTTAATGGAATATATATAAGTATAAATTAACTTACGTTAATAATTAAAAGATTTGTGGTGATGTGTAATTCTAAACTAGATGTCAATCTTAGAAAGTCAATGCAAAGTAGATAAGGTGTACTTAGTTTTAGCTTCCAAGATGAATAATTGATGAAGATTTTAGAATTGACCTATCTTAAATTTAAGAACATGACCTCTTTATCAATGCATTACTTTGGATTTTGTGTTATACATGTACTATGTCTTAGGTCAAGTTTGTGCCTCTAGGTCACTTTCTACATCTTGTTCTTTGATTCATTGAATTCATCTCTATTTTCTTTAATATCTAGATTGACAATATTTATGAATAGCTTTAGGGGGTTGTCAAGATCACTAAGGGAAATGTTCTCCTAGAACAAACCCCAAAAATTAGGTTTTACAATCAAGCAAAAGATCAACAAACAACACACAATGCCTTATAATGAATATGTAACTTGTAATTTTGTAGAGTTTAAATTTTGAAGGAATTATGGAATATAAATTCACTGTAACTACAAATGCTATACTTTGAACAAAATAATGTGATTATGAAATTTTCATGCTTTGAATATTTCAATCCTTTGATAATAATTCTCATTGCATGATTGAAATTCAATTGAATTCTTGTTGCACTAAAAATCTATATTAGCATGGAAACAAAACTTACCAAAGTTATATTCTTGAAAACATAGTTTAGTATGTCATATTCACTAGCATACCTATATTAATTAATAATATATGTAAAACACGCTGAGAATTATATTTATCGAGACACCTATTGACTTGAGAAAAATGCTTACATTTTCATGAACATGAATTTGAAAAGCAATCTATTTGATTTTATTATAGTTTTTGTCATTGTTTATTTCAATTCCCATATATAAGGGTACACATTCAAATTTAAAATCATAGCAACTTGTATATAACAACAATCAACAAAGAACAATATCACGGTAAAAATTACATCAACTAACTTAGATATATCCACTGGTTTTTTTTCAATGTTTGAATACATTGTTAACATGATATACATTCAAGCATTTGAATGTCATGAAACCTATAGCTTTGCAATTGAGTCTAATAAAGCTTTTCTCTCAGATGAATAATCAAACTTTGTTGTTTTTATGACTGTGCATTTAATCCTCTGTTCATCATTATAAGTCTCTCTTTTCACTTGAAGTTTAAATATGTATCTGTTGAAAAGGACCTTTTGTATAATGTGTGCAAACTTAACATCATATTGTTCTTCATGCTTCAAAATATTCAATTGTTTTGTTGTAACACCCATAATTTCTTTTGTTGCTTCTTCAAAAGCAGTAATCCAAGGAAATGAAGTACACATTCTTGCACTTTGCATTGAAGTATATATTTATAATCACATTTAGGGAAAGGTTTATCACATCTTCCACAATACCACTGACCATTTTCATTAGTGTTTAACTTCTTTTTGCAATGCCTACCTCCAATTTTCAAGGGGGCAAGCTATATAAAAAAATTTGTCTACTTTAATGAAAGATAAGGTAGCTTTTATCACTATCCAATAAGGTTTACCAGAGTTACCAAGGTCTCAATCCTATATTTGTGAGATAGTTTTTAACATTTTTTCTTCTATTACAGATGATATTTCCTTTGTAATAGAATGAGAACGGAGATTCTTCCCTTTTGGATCAAACCACAATCTCAATCGATGTGAGTCTGGAAGATCTAGATTTATAAGGAGTTGGGTTGTAGTAATTGTTCCCACAGATTTCCCACCAAAATCACTAATTTGTGTAGCCTTTATAGCAAGAATGGGGGAAGTTCCTACATTGCACATTTCTTGGAGTTGTTGACCTTCCTTATTGCAGAAACCACCCCACATTGTCAATTCCACCATACAACCTGACATGTCTTTCAGTTGAAGGGGTTTTTTTGAGTTTGTGTGGTATTCTTTCTGAATATTGTGTTTGGTGTGTCGATTGA
Source organism: Sequoia sempervirens (assembly GCA_007258455.2). Classification (NCBI taxonomy): domain Eukaryota; kingdom Viridiplantae; phylum Streptophyta; class Pinopsida; order Cupressales; family Cupressaceae; genus Sequoia; species Sequoia sempervirens. The sequence goes on from VDFB02058242.1 coordinate 475,363,337, forward strand.
GAGAACAACACCAATGATATCAACCAAAGAATTTCTTTTCATGTTCTCAACTTCTCTTATCGGTGTATAATGAAATTGTTGTTTTGGTATACAGTTATCCTCCTCCAAACACAACTCAATAATCAATTTTTTTTCTAATAATATTTCCCATTCATTTTTAAATTGGTTGAAATTATTTTGTGTGGGTTTGAGTCTCCCTTTTGAGATGAGAAACACTTTTCAATTTCTATGTGTTCATAAAACTTTTCTACAACTGCATTAAAACATGTTACTCTTATTTAACCACCATCTAAATCAACCAAGTCAAAAGTAAACACTTGTCCATCTCCTTTTGCATTGTTAAAATGACGAAATTGACCCTTTCTAGTACTCTTGTCTTTATTGACCATCTATTTTGGTACGGATTGATTGTTGCAATAGGAATGGTTCTTGTATGAGGTTCATTTTTTCCAGCAATTGGGTGCTTATATGGATTGTAGGTAGGATCCATGCCTACATCATCATCATATAAGAAAAATAGTATTCAGTAGAATTCAAACACGGCAAAAAAATTGGAAGAGTAACTGAAAACATTGATAATTTGTTGAATTTTTAATATAGCAGAAGAATTGAATGTAGCATAAAACTAAATATCATACATGTTATATTACATTTTTGAATTTGACACTCATGGAATCAACATTGAAGAACATATGCATGTTACATCAAGTATCTTCTAATATTTTCAATATGTTTTCCTCATCCTTTCTCTTGGAAAGTTGTCTACCATTTTTCATTTTTTCATAATGGTCATATGTGAACGATGGCATAATTCTTAATCCTTCAATTCATTTTACATGGGATATAGCTACAAATGTCAATCTCATTCTTTCTCTTGGTCCTATATCAATAGTAGCTTTTGATAGAGTCAAACCTTGTGATTTGTGAATTGTCAATGCCCAAGCCAATCTTAACGGAATTTGGATTGTCCTACCCCTCTGTATTGTTGTATTTGGAATTGTATTTATGTTACGATCATCAAATGGTATTCCTAAATAGCTGTCAAATGCAACCATTACATATGTTGGTGGTTCTGGTGGACTGGTTCCAGGTTTGTATACAATGTTTCATATATATCATAAAGCTCCATTGACAAGGCCTGCTTGTATCAGTAGATTTGAGGTTAACATAACCATGACATATTTACATATCAATAATTCTAGATCCAACTCATCATTTGAGCATTCTTCTCCTGCATTGCTACTTCATGATTTTGTTGCAACACTATGTGCAACAGGATGCTTCAATGAGTATAACATTTTCTTGTTATGGTTATTAACATTTTCATTTGTGGAGAATAAATGCACACCACTATCAAACTCCTAATTGCTTATTGCATCTAATGTAATAGTGGTTCTTGTCATAAGAAATTTCCAATCATCAATTGTGGGGTTTGCATCTCTAAGATTTGTCAAAAGTTGAAGAAATCTTTGTTGATGGATGTTTTGTCCATCTTGTCTAAATATTTTATCCAGAGTAACCATAGTTTTGAATTCTTCCCATAGCAACTTAGCTCATGTGTTGCTGTCATATGCCGGTCTATCATTAACAAGAGGTAATTGACCCAAATCTCCAACAAAAATGATAGATGTGCCTAATAGAAAATTGATAACAATTATTGTGAATACTATAGAAATTTATAGTTATAAAAATGTCATTTACATGAATTTTTTGTATTTCCATATAAAATAAATAATTTGGTTAATCAAATAGATATCTACCTCCAAAGTTACGATTTGCATTTTGTGGGAATGCTTGTCAGAGCCAAGAATCAATGTTTTCTAGCAAGTTTTGACCAATGAAGCTCATTTCATCAATTAGAATGTACTTTATGTTTTCCATTTCTTCTTGAAAACTTGTGAGCCTCGCTCCTTCCAATTGAGCAAAATCTCTTATTAGGATTCAAAGTTTTGAATGAGTTGTGGATGCTCTTATGTTGAATGCTACAACTCCAGTTAGTTCCAGTAATAGAAGAGGAGAAGGAATGGGATATGCTGCATTTTTAAGATCTTGACTAATAGCACCAATTAGATATGACTTTCCTGTCCCTATTGTTCCTTGAAGTATCATCAACAAGGGCAATGCATTTTGATTATTATGGTAGTGTATCATGATTATGTTGAGTGCTCTTTTTGGTTTGTCACTAAGGGTTGTATAGTGCATAGGCTATGGTATTTTGTCATGTATGAGACATCCATGTTCTCTCATGCTACTAATGAAGTTCATTGCTTTATTCGTATACATTTCACCATGTGATATTTATTACACCAATCTGCTTGTCTATCAAAATCTCTCCTTCCCAACATATCTATTTCAGAAACTTGTATATTTTGACCATGATGTAGTCCAGATAATATTTCCCATTCATGTTCAGTAGTATTTCTTTGAAGAGCTTCATTGTCTTCAATTTCAGCATCATTGATGTTTTCATCATGTTCTTCAATTGCTATTCGTTCCACATGCCAAGGGTTATAATGGAATGACTCCCAGTTTTGTCTTATTGAATCATCGTCATGACCAATATCTCTATCCACATCACGAAAAGGTTTGTACAAAAATAATTTTGAATGAAAAAAATCAATCCATTTATCTGACTCACATGGAGGAATGGATAAAAACTTATGACATACTCTAACAATAACTGCTTTTTGTCTTGGCTCCCATTTGTTATCTCTCCTTTTAGGATTATATATCCATGATCTAGTTGCATCAATTAGTGTAACACCTTCCATAGACAAAGGCCTTATTGTATATCCTTGGATGAAAGATGTTGTTTGTTCTTCATTATTTACACTTACAGGTTTGAACACCTCACGTGACACATTTAGATTGATAAACCTCCTACTGCTCTCTACCAATGGAAGTTCAAGTAGCATGTGGCACGTCTCTGAGCTCCAATATCTCTTTCTATGACAGTCTTAGTCAAAAGTCTTTAATATGCTTTTGCAGCCAAATTATATGGATTTTCCATGTTTGCAAGTCGCATTAACATCTTTTGGTATGTTTCAAACTTTTTTTCTGCCTTTGTTGCATACTTTACAATATATTTGATTACAACATGTTTCGAAAGAACAGGTTGCCAATCTATATTTGCTCTCCAAAATTTCAATATGTAATGATTGTGTGAGTTTACTTTGTCATCATTCCTAGCTGGCTCAAATTTTTTTCACCTATTTCTATTTCTTCATATAATTTGGATCCCTCCAAATCTAATGGCCAAGGAGCATTATACCTATTATGAATATGAATAAGTAATGTATTTTCATAGTTTAGAATCATATTACATTTGATTTGAATATAAATATTTTAACTTATAAAAATTGTTACCTACAAACCATTGTTCATTGTTTTTTCATAGGAATGCACCCTCCCTACAAACCATGTGTCTCTCTACAGAATTTAGTAGCTCTTCATAGTCATGATCAACATTGATCTCTGCAAGTTGTCTTGTATTTTGTAGACATGGATGTTGAGGAAATTTTTGGAATGCCTACAATTGGATATATACAAATAAATTGATTAGTTATGTGATAAACTACAAATTGTTTACAACATATATGACACATGTGTATGTTTTACTATTTTGAACATGCCTGGATGTTTTGCTAATGTGGATCTTGTCTAGGATTCCATGCTTGAACAATAGAATGGAAATATCTTTTTGCACTTTTTTGTTTCTATTGATTTGACCAATCCAAGTTGTCCATATTTGGTGCTTCATGTATCCAAATGAATCCATGCACATGTGGTGAGCCCCTGTATTGCCACTCATATCTAGACCAAAAATCCTAAATTTTCATTCCATTTTCTAGTATTTTTGTTTTGAACATTGAATGTCTTAAATGCATGTACTGTGTGACTATATGAGGATAGTCAATAACATTTTTTTTTTGCCATATTTGAGCCTCTCGTGGAGTAGTTGGCAATGTTCCTGGCATTAGTGCATGCAAATCAAGACAATACAGATCTGCTGCACTAAAAGTGAAGAATATTGTAGGAGTGCCTATTTGATGAAGCATGTTAATCAATTATGCATGACATTGTGTCCAGTATGACCATGTACCCCTCAATGTTGTTCCAAATTGCATTAACCTATCAACTAGATGGGATTGTGGCATGTTTTCCATATGCTGGCACAACTTGTTGATTGTGATTGACATGTCTTGAAAGCTTCTTTTGAAAAATATAGTTGAAGAATTTTGTGCATGGAGTTTCATTATCATGTTCATCATAAAATATCAAAATATTGGATGTTGACCAAAATGATGGTCCCTATAACACAATAAATGCTTAATAAATTCATGTAGATGCACTCTCCTCATTCATGGTTCTAACCAATCACATTTACCATCAGGGAACAATGTTTGGAATGCCATATCAAGTAATCCTGGAGTGACATATTCATTGATAGGAGATGAACCAATTCTTGGCCAATCAATCAATGTTGTTGAATTTGCATCAGGATTATTAACCCATGCCTGAATCAATTCCATTTCTCTTTGAGCATTAGGTGGCATAGAAGTGTAATGCCCTGCCATGCAACCCCAAAGGAAGCTAACATACAAGCATTTAAGACGCAATTTTTTTTTTTTAAAGAAGTAATATGCAACGTACATCACATGAAATGTAACAATATAAGTACAACATATAACAAAGTTCCTTGGGGTTACATAGTTGCATCACTTTTCATATCAACATCTTACATTACATGAGAGATAGACATCCACCAATAATCAAATAACCTAAACATGGATCATACATTACAATACAAAGATACATTGCTCAAGGTTAACATCAATACAATGTTGTTCCCAACATCTATGGGAAGAATATAATAACATGGAAAGAAAAATCTGAAATTGAAGGAATACAAAGCTATAAGCTGGATCGAACTCTGACATAACTTATAATTCACTGCAACAGGTACATCTTTGCGCATCTTGACCTTCGGATGGGAACCCAATGGGGTGCATAGCACGTTCCACCTGACCACCCCCGTGCTTGGAGTAAACAAGAAGGATCCTCACCCAAGAAGTCAAACGAAACAATGGTAAACAAAACTCCTCAAAAGAGATAACAAATCACAAGGTACTAACCCATAACATTGCCAATACACAACCACAACAAGAGTAATGAAATAACCAACAAGAATCAATCGCCAATATTATAGATCAACACTAAATAACCATAAGAGTTGCCGACAACAATAGAATCCAAAGCTCTCCAAATGAGATTGCAAAATCATCCAACAATAAATAGCCAAGGGCACCTTTCATCCACATCAATAAACAACAACGATAATAGACAACTCCAGAGGCAACAAGAACAAGAGAAACAAAGAGCATAGTGGGAGAGTGTCATCGCATGGCATTACATGAATTCACCAGACTACCTATCACAAGGTGCCACCTCCATCTATACATGGATTATCCAGACAACCTAGCTCAAGGTGCCGCCTCCATCTATGGTTATCCAGACATCCTATTTCAAGGTGCCGCCCCATAGGGTGACTCATGTGGAGCCACTTACCTTTCATATAGACAAGGTAGTGACCTTACCAACCAGGTCTTCCCACCCATCCTTAACCTTTGAGAGCGCTAACAGCAGGGGTGAGGTGCATGTTTTTATCTTGTTATGTGTTAACTAACCCAACCCACTAGATACATTAATTAGGTTATCACTTATTTAAGGAAACTCTTTCAAGGGTGACCACTTGTACACTAGCCCCAAGAAGAGCCACTCTCCCCTATGGTTACCCTAAAATCAAAGAAACCAACAGGTGTACCTCAATCCTCAAGACATAAAGGCATTCTTAAAACATACACATGAGGCATGACCATCTCGTGGCTATCCAAGCATCAAAATCCATAAACTAGGAGGTACCACCCACACAAAAATTCCTGAGGTTAAAAGATAGAGAAAAAGGTGCAACAACAACAAACGTGCACACACACACCCCTTCCCCTAGCCTCTGGAGGTACATAAATATCTACCCAAGAACCAAAATAACTCGAAATGTCCAAATCAAGTCACACTTTCAAACTATACAAAAGTTCAACCTAAACTAAACATAAGACATATCAAATACAAATTTCCATCATTCAAAGTCAAGCAAGATAAATCAGCTCATGAAATCAAGAACAACTTCTATAGATAAAGGTCATCACTCCTACTAGCACAACAACAAAGTTCAGTCCCATTCTATGAACAACACATTACAATTAATGTCGCAACACATGTCCACACTTATTCACAATCCTACTATGAAATAATTAAGAATGAAGTCTCTATTCAAATACTATGTTTCATTTATTTAACTTTATTAAATTACAAAATAAAATCAAATAAAGATATTGATTACTCCAAGTTTTCCCTATTTCTAATTATAACTATTCCACTTGTAACTAATTAGATTAAGAATAAACCAATCCATCAATATTAACACAACTTATCAACAAACATGATAAAGTAATTTCCCCTCAACAATATATGGTAACCAATTTTTTTTTTTTTAGTGGAAATTAACAATAACAACTAAGTTAAACTAAGCATAAATAGTAATGAAAAAGTTTCAACTCAATCCATATGACAATATGCACAATGAATTTAATAAAATACCTTTCCAATTAAGAAGAAAATTCCAACTTTAAAATTTCTTAACTAAATAACATTTTCCTACACAACTAACTAATAACGAATAGTTACAAACGGAGTGAACATTTACTAGATACCAAATTCCCATATACTATTCAATATATAAATGTTTTTTTTTTTTTGTAGAAAGAAATTTCAATACACTATATATACTGGGATTACATATATATATATATATTATAAAAAACAAACATTGAATATGTTGAAATAAGCTATATATATATATACTTTTACTTAAATGTAATACATAAACTTATGCGGACATTATCACTAAACTATATAAACCATTATCATTACAATCGAAATCAAAATAATAACCTCTAGCGTATAAATAAGTATATAAATATCAAACAGCGAAAATTTTCCTATTTACAATCCCATTACCAACATAGACATAAATAGGCTTGAACATACCCTCTCTGTTTTGAACTCTATAAAATATAAACATGAAATAATCATTGTCCCTGACAGGGCTCCATCTCTTGCAAACTAAAGATCACATAGCACTTAGAGGGAGACTGAACACATTCGCACCACGAGAAAACTATGCAGCGCTAAAGAAAAAGACTTGGCGAATGGAGACAGCAGGGTATTTCCAGATTCAAGACTTTTACTTAATGCTACAAAGAGAAGAACATAAGGTCATTTATCTGCCGCCACAGAAAAAAAACTATTAATTTCCCTCACACAACAATTGGGGTTGCTAATATCCTTCAAGTATGATCTAATTACAAGACTACAACCAGACTCATCTCCACATTTGTTGCAAGAGAAATTGTTTTGTCTAGTTTCAGATGATCACTAAAGAATGGCAGCGACGGCAACACCATGTGGACTTTGCAGGCAAAAGAATAAGAATATTGAAACATACAGTGTTAACAAGGAACAAGCCATTGATTTAAATTGTAGACCCAGGGTAGGAAGACACCATTTCCAATGAAGGACACCGGGGAGACAGCACTATTGTGCAGAAATCGAGTTACTAGGCATACAGACTCTGCAAAAAAAGATTGCTAAAGGAAGCTCTCGAAAACTTTGAATCAAGGGTGCACTCGAATTCACATTCTAACACTGTAAGGTTTTCTTGTGTTCTAGGTGCATGCAGTCACGCCGGTTAAGAGAATGGGGACTACAAATGCCTCACACACTAGTAACCTTTATTGCATTACATATTTAGTTGATCAAAAGCGCGCATAACTGAAGGGGATAAATGTACGCCTACGACACATGCCACAAACCAAGCAAATATCGATACAAGAAGGCAGTTTTCAATTATCACTGCACATAGAGTTTTGTTTTCAATCGGTTTTGAATAGATATAGAACTCTTGTGGAGAATATCGATGGTGCTAAATAAAGCAATCAGAAAGATGGGCTCACACACCATTAATGGGAAAGTTGTATCAGATAACCAACTATAATGAAGAGACGTCAAACAGCAACAACATGCAAGGGAAACCACAAATCGATTTCATGGAGAGTTATATCGCATGCTAAGGGTAACTCTCATGCTACAAAACAATTATGGTAAAGACAAAACCATGCTTATTGACATGCATGGTAAACAAAACTCGCAGGCATGCTAGAACGCAAGAATTTTGAATTCCAATCAAGAACCAACGATATACAATTCAACCCATTCATTATCATCACAGAATTAAAACTTAGAAATGATGGAACCTGGCTTTCGAGGCTTGGCAAGTTGGAGATGCAGCGCCGAGATCATGCCTCCCTATCTCCACCGCAAGCTTCTTCAATATTTCTTGCAGAGCAAGTTTGGTTTTTTTTTTTTTTTTGAAAGCTCCACCGAAAAGAATCCCCCAAAATCAATCAACAAGGATCCATATATACCAAAAAGGTGACCCACAATAATTTAAAAATCCCAAAAATCTAAAAGAAAGAAAACACAAAAATCTCTTAAAAAGAAAACTATTTTACTTTATTTAAACTCATACCCTCTTTTCTTGTCTGCTTTAACTTTTATTTTAAATCTAATTTCCTTGTTCAAAACTCATATTAGCTTTATTTAAAACAATATTACTTTTCTAAAATTAAATGATTGTCACTATCCTTTCATGATAACAAATTATCAATCATAGAATTTGATATAAAACATCACTTAAAAACAATTTAGCCTATTATAGATTTATTTTATCTATTTTAAATAAAAAACCACTGGATACTTTGATTTCTTTTTCAGACAAATTAGGCAATATTTTCTCAATAAAACAAGTTTTCCTAATTAAGTTCCAATCACAAGCCGTGCATGTGCATGCTTTTGTGTTTTATCCTCTTTTCCTTATTTTTACAAATCAGCTTGAAAAAAAATCCTTCTTGTTTCTTTAATTTCTTATTTTATTTTAAACAACCTTGAAATTCAATTTTAATATCCAATTTTATTTAATCATTGCTAATTTAATTAATTGAGTAAACCATGCTATCAAAATATTACATTTATCGCATGAGCCATTAACACACTAATCCACGATAACACAAATAGACACTTACCCAATTATCTAGACATACTACCATGGAGGGGCACTACAAGAAGCCATTGATGTAGTGTGATCAATTATATTTCCTTGATCCATTTCAATGATTGGACCCACAAATACAATTTCATTTGAATCATAATCAAATTCCATATGCATTGTTTGTAATTTGTTGAATATATTTTCATCAGAATTTCCTATGAGATCATTTAGAGCCTTTTCATTGATTTTGACATCTGAATAAAACTTGTCATGGTCTACTCTATATTTTAATTCCTTATACACACAATCCCTATTCACTGTGAAGTTATAATTTGTGCCACGTTGATCCCTTCTTCGAACAATGATGATTGACAACTCTCTTATTGAATGCGGGAAAACATTTGAAACATATTCCACATTTTGTGGAAAAATTATTGTGTGTCCTTTGTTTTTATACTGACCACCGATTGCATGGGTAAATTGTAAGATTGGGCTAACATGTGCAATTAACATTTCTTCTACTTGAGTCAATTTCACAAGCTCTTCTGGTTTTGGCCTAGGATCTATATTATTTAAAGCTAAGAATCTATGCTTCCCTTTCTCTTGATGACATCTATTACAAATAACACCTTCAAAGGTGCAAAATACTTTCATTCCTAGGTAGCATTCTTGATAGATATAACACATGCCTAGTGTTGTCAAGTTATCTAATTGATGTCAAAATTGTATTTGAAATTTTTTGAAATCATCGTGAAGCATTCCATTTGGGTTTTGTATGTTTCCTTGTATACCTATATTTATCTCATCTTGTAATGTGGCTTCTACCCTTTGTCTAACATAGCTTTCTCTTTCAACTTCATTGTGTCTTTTTCTTTGTTCTTCCCTTTCAACATCTGTCATGTGTTCTCATCATCGTCTTCTATATTCTCTTTGATATTCTCTATGATATTCTATTTGATATTGTTTTCTTTGATCCTCTTATTTAAAATTCAACCTCGGTTGCACCATATTTAGAAAATAATTGAAGTTGGATTTGTAAAATTGATGTTTTTCAATGGTAAATCTAATTTTCTTTTAAATGAATTTCATTTAATATCAAAGACTATTGCAATCAAAACGTTTTAAATAGAATACAAATTTACACAACTATTACATAAGTATAGTTGAAGCATAATTAGACGAAGAAATTTCATCACAAAGAAGAAAAATGAAACCTTTATTATGTTTTGGATATTGGTCCTTGAATAAATGCACTCATTATTGTGATCTTGTGACTATTTATCTATCAAGTAGGGAATGTACATCCAAAATATATGAATAGTCTTTTGCAAAAATAGACATCAAATTCTATATGAAAATATTGTTCATAAGACTAAGTCACTCATGGTTCCCACCTACATACAACACATATGAACAATTTTTTTACAAAATAGACATGAAAGTCTACATCAAAATGTTGTTCGTAAGAGTGAACCAACCATGGAACAACCCTTTATATGATTCACATGTGTCTACCCTAATTATCGTACAAGTACAAAATAAATTATTCAATAGCACTTTTTGCAACTCTTGGTTCCTCGTATTGCTCAGCATAATAAAGTTCTCTTAAAAAACCAGAGAATCCTGCAACTTTCTTGCATGTTGTATGTAATTTGTGGGCAATGTATTCCATGTCATCAATCTCTTGTCATTCTACTCCATGTGCAAGTAGTGTAGCATCATGAAGTTCTCTAATGATTTGTTTTGAATGGGCTTCAATTGATGTGTACAACTTGTCTATTGGATTGGGCACATGTGCGTTTGAATTTGTTGACTCCTCATGCGCTTCTAGCTGTTGGACTGATGGATTACTGGAAGGAGATTTATTGTGGGTAGAAATTATCTAAACAATAAATGAAACTCATAAATAAGTAATAGGTTATAAAGATATGTATGATTCTAAGTTATAGAATTTTTTTGTATGATTTTCAATTGAATTTTCAAAGTTAACAAGACTACAAAGAGAAGTGTAAACAATTTGTTGGTATCAAATTTCTTTTAATGTAGGAGGTTGGTGAGTTATAGATAGAGATGGTAGCAGTGGTACTAATGTTCAGAAAGCTTCATAAGATAATTAATAGTCATCGGTCAAACCATGATAGTGGTTTACAAATTTTATGAGGAAGGAAATTTCATTTTTTTTCCTTTCACCAAACTCAACAGGTTCGGTCGAACTCAATGGTTCGGCTGAACCACATTATATGTTCGACTGAACTCCCAAACCTTAAAAAAAAAAAAAAATATTCTAAGGGGTTTGGTCGAACATGGGTTCAACTGAACCCCTTAAAATAAGACAAAAAAAAAACATGAATTTGTCACTGTCATTTTTGCTTTTTAGTAGTTGCTTTCCCTGTGCTTGTGTGTGTGGCGAACCAAACGTGATCTGCAAACGGTGATGACTTCATCTCTCTGGTGAATGCAAACTTAACTTCATCTTTCCAAAGTTCATCAACCAAACTTGCATATCGAGCACTAGGTTTGTGAAATTCGAATTTCATAGAGTTCAAAATGCATTTGTTTGTTAAATTTTGAAACCCTAAATGCAAAATTTTTCAAATTTGTTGAATTGAAACTACATTTGTTTGAAAGTTTATAAAGTTTTTTCAACATACACTATTTCTATGATACATTTCTACTCTGTCAAAAAATTAACATGCCCTGTCTATGCTTCCACATTTTGCATACATTTCTACCAGGGCACCTCCAATTTATTTGAGGCATTATATCAAACAGTTCATTAACAAATTTATTTGAGGCATTATATCAAAGAGTTCATGGTAATTTTTGATGGAGTATGATAGAAATAGTGTTTCCATTGTATGCACCCTATATCAAACGATTCATTAACAAATTTATTTGAGGCATTATATCAAACAGTTCATGGTAATTTTTGATGGAGAATGATAGAAATAGTGTTTCCATTGTATGCACCCTATATCAAACAATTCATTAACAAATTTATTTGAGGCATTATATCAAAAACACTATTTCTATCATACTCCGTCAAAAACACTATTGGAAATCTATTTGAGGCATTATATCAAATAGTTCATTAACAAATTTATTTGAGAAATTATATCAAAAAGTTCATGATAGAAATTTTAGGGTGCATACAATGGAAACTTGGATAAAATTCTTCATATTTTGCCTTTGAGTCTTATGACATTACTCCAAAAATGGTTGGTGAACTAAATGTATGAATCGAAGAATAAATTTAGAGGAAAGAAACTAGATTGTTTGAATGAAATGTATAATAAAATAGTTCTATTAGGATTAGAAGGAATGAAGGTATTATTAAATTTTCTAGTATTAGGAAAATATAAAAATATGTCCACTTTATTATATATATATATATTTAAAACTATTCTTCATATATCCATGTTAAAACTATTAAAAATTAAATTACATAAATCAAGTTTAAATTTGTACAAAGAAATAAATGACTTTGACTAAGAGCGGATATTTAAAATATAGCTATCCTCTTTACAAAATCCAATTTGATTTGAGATATTTATGGAAAAAAAATATGAATGAGCATGAGGTAAGTAAGAAAGAATAACCTTAATTTATATCTTCCCTCAACAAATAATTTCACGTTTAAAGAGTTTCTTAAGGCATATCCAATTATGAAAAACTATTATATACTTGTTATAACTATATTAAAGTATATCATGAATAAATTGAAAGGATAAAGAGTAAATCACTAAAAACGCATACATAAATCATAGAAGTAAATTGATTAATACGAGGAGATTCAAGTGGTTGGATAATTTTTTCCAAGGAGTGGAAGAGGTTAAGAAGGAACCATCAAATAAATATAATATTTTAAATACTTTAAAAGAAAAATGCATTTCTCCCTGCTCTAAATTGAATGGTATTCCTTCTAAGATGATAATAATTGAAAAAGAAGAAATAATCATTTTGAAGATCAAGTACCATTGGTAAGTTTTAAAATATCAAATAAAATATTCAACCACAAAAGAAAAAAGAGAAACTAGTTAATGCTAAAGAAACAACTACAACCAAGCTACTATGTTATAAATTCTCCTGTTATGTAGTCTTCATTTCCCTATAAATTGTGGCCTCCTTGTACAAATTAGCTATTTATCACCATAGTGAAAAAAACTTAACATTTTGAAATGGTTAAACATTATTATTATTTTTATTTGTATAAGTATAATTATTATGGGTTCATTTCTCCTCTCCTACTCTTCCTAATAAGGTTCTATTTTACAAGCCTCATATAAATGTTAGGGTTCTAACTTCTAAAAATTGAATAGTGTCAACTTAATCTCATTAGACAATGCTCCCCTAGTATTAATGGGGCCAACTTTTTATCTATCAAACTCGGCTATGTTTACATTGAATAAGAATTTGATACCTTTATCATGATACTTGAACTAAGATATCTTGGCTCTAATTTTAGTCATTTTATCTAAAAATTATTGGTGATATATCCATTCGTGTTTAGTTTTAATCATTTATTATTGCAATTAATTATTACAAGGAGATTCTTGAAGCTTGTATTCCATCCCCATCATTTTTATTCTAAATATTTGACATTTTCTTTCAACTTAAAGTCTAAATTTCATCCTTAATGCTATACATATTTTTCTACGATAACACATATTCATTATATTTCACTAAATGTGTTTAGGCATAGAAGAAAAACCTTCAATATATCTTTAAGATAACTTTGATACCATCAAGATAATCCCACCTTTCATTGCATTAATATCAAGGTTAACTAACCCTTCCTCTTTACATGCTTTTCAATTAGAGTATCCTCTAGTAAAAATAGAAACATTAATAGTGTGGTTATCAAAGAGTGTCTAGGGATGCACACATCACTATTATTAATAAATTATAAGATTGTAAGAAATGTTTATGGAAGAAATAACTATCTAATAGAGAATATAATGTATTAGTACATATCTAACTATTACATATTTTAAATAAAGCCCCTTTAAAATCTATCTTATTGCCATTTAATGAGTCAACTAGGTTCAAAATTATTTTCATCTTATTCCCCCAAAATTCATCACCTTTACAACAAAACTTGATTTCATCTAATTTATCTTATTTATTCTCAAATCATATTAAAATCACCACCTTAAACTCTAAGAAATATTTGGTAACTTATTTATTTTATCTTCATTTAGAAAGGGGTGTGAAGAGGATTTAGAACCTTTTAAAGTTTCTTTCAAAATAACTAGGAAGATTTTATTCATTGCCTTTCTTATTGCTTTTAGGATTAGTGTTATGAATTTTGTGCCTTCATTCTTAAAAATTCTTATATCAACTCATTTAGAATTTCCATGATCTTTTTATATGGGAAAGGTCAACATACAATGAGGTAGACACTTTAAATTTTTTTTATTCCTTAATTAGTTCTTTCTAGGGAAACTTTTAGTCTTTTCGAACACGTTACAAAAATATGATAAATGTGTGATTATTTTTCTTTCCACTCTATAAATTTTTGATGTGCTTGGATATATTTAATTGAGACTCATAATGTACAATGATAAAAATTTAGTATATATGAAAGAAATATTTTCGAGACATCAAACTACCATTCTACATAACTCTCACATGGAAATAAGAATATTATTTTATTTTAACTAAAGAAATTGTGTGCACTCTATCTTGAAAATTACTAATTAATTTTGAATTATATACTTATAATTTAAAATAAGAGCATCCTTTGTAACATGGAATAGATAGGTTAATTTTAATGAAATAAAATATGTTTTTATATTAAGAAAAATTTACAAATATATGGAACTCATACATCAAGAGAAATTGACTAAGATGTAACTCTGTATGAGAATTAAGATGCTCGAATAATTTATATACCTTCTTTCAATAATTAACATTAGAAATTAATACTTGGCTCATATTGTATACCCACCTCCCAATGGTCTTGGAATGGATGCATTTAGATGGAGAAGGATTTCAAAAGGCTCATGGTACTTGTGGACCCCTCAAAGGCATGATATATAACACATGAACTTTATTTATGAAATTTGGTCTTTTGTTGTTGACTTCTAGTATGAATGTTATCTATAAGGTGGAATTCTTAGTTGAGACTCTCAATCTTCCATTGTTGGTTTCTAGTGTGATTATACAATATGCTCACCAAACTGTATTAATTTCTAATGTTAACTATTCAAAGAAGGTTTTGTTTCATAAGAAGAGACCTATGTTCACATATTCCAAGGCATGTTATTATCCACAATGCATGACACTTCTTCACATCTCTACCAAGTTCTAAACAGATACAAATTTTCCATTTCCATGGAGGAGATTGATGATTTAAAAAGAAAATATCATGCCATTTCTTTCTTGAGAAGTCATGGTTGCATTCATGATTTGCAGCTTCCATCTTCATCCAAAAAGAAATTTTGTTATCGTTATGTGCCTGATATTAAAACAAATCAAAACCTTCATTTGAGCATGATCGCCAACACAAAGGTAAATGAGTGGAAACAAAAGAAAGCTCGGTTAATGGCTTTCAGCATGTTGGTGGAAAATCTGCATCTTTTTGAAAGTGGCTTACTAGCTTATTAGTCTTATGTTTAGTGAGGTTTTGTAATCTCCACTGTGTTATGTATTCGGGTCACGGGTATATCTAGTATGATGTCTTCTTTTGGGTATTTTGGGTGCATAAGAGAATGTGCAGATGTACTTATGTATTCAACCAATGTGCTTTTGTAACATTGTAATCAGACAATTGGTCATTTGTACTAGGACCTCACTGGTCTTTTTGATATTTTGTAAAATTTGTTACTCGGACTGCAACTAGGGGTTTTCTTGCTGGTTCTTTCCTGCCAGTATTTCTGCCTGAACCATCTATATGCAAAATATTATATATAAATAAAATTATAAGTGGTCTCCCACTTTTTCTTAAAAAAAAAGTTCTTGTAAATGTCCACATCTTTTTCCCTGACACAGTTGCTATTTCTTAAAAGATTTCTTATGATTTTTCATAATGTTGGTCAATAATTTACTGCAAATATTCTATAGTCATGCTTTTAAATGTCATAAGAATATGTCATAATCTAGGGTTTCATCTTATAAAGCTATAATGGTATTATATGCTCTTAGAACATCTTAGATGTAATGCCCCGTCATAATAACCTAAGGAATGTTGCAATTGTGTATAAAGGTGAAATAATTTTTTAAAAAAAAATAATAATATTAAGTTAATTAGTTGCATACATTCACTAAGTTACGTGATGTTACACTACTTGAGTTTCCATAGACAACTTTAGTATTTCGCATTGCACATATTTAATTAATCATAAACTTAAAAATAAACATTGCATATCTTTTGAAATTCCATTCAAGATAATATAAAGTACAAACATGTTTCTTACATTGCATTTGAAAAGATATTACAATACTCATTCATCTGATGAGGTAGATCAATAATAATTACATTTTACAATGTTCACCTCATAACAATTGAGGGATGTTTTACAATACAAGTTTAACAATAATGCAATAAAAAAATTACATCAGTATCCAAGTATGAGCTCTCCATCCATGAAGCTCTTGTTGCCATGATCATAAACTGGGGACCCAACGGAGTAAGGTGCACATTCCACCCAACCATGTGGTTAGTGCATTTAGAACATGCATTTAGAACATCTTAATTTAGAACACCTCCCTTGAAGCATTCAACAAATGACAAATAACTACCAACACAAAGTGAGATGCCTCATTTCCTAATATGAGGACAAAATAATAAATCAAAATATTAGGATGCAAGGTTGACGCACATTTCCCAATACTTGGCTAAGTTTATCATCTATTGAGGAGTGGATCCCAACAACAATTGTGCTTAGTGCTTACTACTAATCCAAGGAATACCTATTCATTTTTTCTTTATTGTATGCCTAATGACTCCCCATCTAAAGTTAAATTGTGGAAATGGATTTTTATGCCCTCCCTATGACTAAATGGCTACAAGGAGGTGAATATGATATGGTGGAAAAAACCAAGATACAAGTTGGTTTAGTTCTCATAAACTCTCTAAAAAATAATTGAATTCCTACATCCTAACTAGAAATACCATGAGGGGTTTAGATCCCATTTTAGACAAAAAATATTCTTATACTGATCACTAGTTCACTTGGACCAACTAAAGAGATGGTGAACTAATGGAAACTTAGTTGTATTGATAGATTAAAACTTAGTTATTTCTCTTTCCATTGTCCCCTCTCCACAAAACACCCTTATTTAAGTAGATTCTATTAAACCTATCTCACATATCACCTCCCAATTCTTTAAACTTTTGAAATTCTTATTCCTCATACCTAATAATCTATCCTTCAAGCTCAACACTTCCCACCTCAATCAAATTGATCACCTTGCTTCCCTAATATCCCTTTGGTTGATGTTCCTAGACCTCATCAAAATGGTAAGTGGATATAATTGTGGAATGATGTGATTAAATCTATTGCACTACCTTACTATGATCTTACAATAAGAATATGGCTAGAAAGAGATCTAGAATGGAAAAAAAATATGGATCCAAATAGGAAAAGAAAACTTGTTTTGGCTTTAGCACTTACTAATAACTTTTCTACAATGAGTGTTTGCTTCCGTTGAAATAAAACTTAGAAGATTTGAACTTAATTGTGGTAGAGGATCTCAATTAAGAGATAGGCTACATTGGATGAGAGGATATAAGGCATACAAATTATTTTTTAGTTATCTCAAACATATTTACATTCTCGAGAGTGGATAATATCTATCATTGATCAAGAGAGGTATTTCCATGAAAAATCTAATGATATTAAATTCATTTTCCTCCAACATTACAAATAATTTTTAATTGATCGATTTGAAGGAGATCCACGTCAAGATGTAGTGAAAAATTATGGGCATAACAATTATATATTTTTTAACATATATAAAATGTATGGTTGGATTAGTGAGATATTTATAACAAGTATGCAATATGAAGTCAAACTTTATTAGATTTTATTCTTAATAAATTAGTTTTAATGATTCAATTTATAGCTTTATGCAATCTATAAGTTTAAATAGTTTGATGGTATCTAAACTTTATACATATAAAAATATGATAAATGTTTGATTATTTTACTTTCCAATCTATAATTTTTTTATGTTCTTTTCTATATAATTGAGATGATTCATTCATATTGTAATGATAAAATTCATCCTCATATAAAGGATTTTATATTATCTTCCATTAAATTCATCCTCTTTATGAGATTCTTACATGGAATATTGATATTCTAGTGTGAATTCTTAATTTTAGACATATCTTAACTAGATAAATTCAGGTTCAATGAAGGCAATAGAACTTTTTTTTCACTTACATAATCCTATTTTGAAGTTCATGTTTATGTTAACAACTATTAGATTAAATATTTTCATCCCCAATTATTTTCAAATAATTTTATACTAATCTTTGTATTCTTATTCTTTCTTTCATCATTTCATTTTAAAATTTGAACCATTTAAGGATGCTATGTTATAGATTATAGTTGTCTTCCAATTCTTTTTAAATTGTTAATGGTATGAAAATATTATTAATGAGTAGATGAATTATTACTATTTTAGATTTGTTCTCCCTTTATCTAGATATATTATTTACCAAAGTCATTTCTTTTAGGTTAATACTGTATATATATATATATAAAAAAACATGGAAAATGCAGATCATGTTCCACCTGTGCGATTCTTTGTTTGCAAATACTAGTAATGAGATTAAAAATTGAGAGATTCATTAGCACAGGGTGCAAACTGGGGGATATATAGTAACCATGCATGTTAATATTGCATAGTCTAGAAAAACTAAAAGATGAACTTGAGAGGACTAGTGCATATTCTCCAGATAGAGTGACTGCTATTCTTTCCCGCATGCAGGAAGAAGTACATGGTGACATTCCCCTTAAACAAATATAGGATAGTGTCACCAAAGAAATGATAAAAGCCACTTGTTTTCCATTTTATCAAAATGTGCGTAAGGTTAGGGGATACCAGGTCACTAGATGTATCGATCATGCTATGGCCTCATTGATCTACCATGATTTCTTGCAGCACATGGTCTATACCCAAACAATGACCAGATTCCATTGTATTTTGTTCAACAGTTGTATGTTGAGGTCCATTTGAGCCTCAAAGTTAACTACCTGGACATTCCACCATATGCTGGTCAGGGGCATGGCAAGATTGCTGATAGGCCCACCTATCGTCAAGCAGATAGACCACCCCTAGTGTTTAGGGTATTGGTTGGTGATAGGTCTCCTGCTCTCACCCTAGCTCTAGCCCCCATAGCAAATGAGTTGTCGTTGCTTCCCAAAAGGAAGCAATTGACACTGTAGGTGACATTGCGGCTGTCACCACTAGGATATCTAATGATCATGTAGGTCAGTATTTGATGTCCAAAAATTCCTGATCCACACCATTTTCAGCACAGTGGACCACCATGGATCCTTTTACAGTGGTTGGCATCCCTAGTCCTACACATCTTGATGCACTTATAGGAGATATGACATGCATGACTCTGCATTGTTTGGCTGAGGACCTGTTGGAGGCATATGCTCACATTGCATTAGACAATGGGATCAGTATAGAGCATGTTAGATATCATTTGAGATGCAGAGGTCGTTTAGTTCCAGGATCCCATCACTCTCAGCTGAGCACTAGTGTGCATTAGGATCCACCTATAGTTCATACGACAGCTGCACAGACTATGGGTTTTACTGATATGTTGATTGCTTCTGGTTCATCATCACCGATGCCATCTCACCTTCATAGTCCTCTACATTAATCATTTATGGCACGACATGGGATAGATTAGATGGATGTAGATGTTGATTTGTCACTTGATCTTTTGGTGGATATGGTGGAGGCGACTGTTTTAGAGGACTTAGGTCATCTGATATCAAATAATGTGCATGTATGTGTGCATGTGCATGTTTCAATTCTTTTTTCATTATTATTATTATTATTTTAACTAGATATTCATGTAAGTTGATGTATATGTGTATATATATTGTTATAGGTGGAGATACCTCATATCACTCGTAGCTTTGGTCCAGATCATGTGCATGATCGATGTGACTCTGTGGATGAATCTAATGCCAGTGGACATGTGAGTTTTACATTTTTATATAATCACACATGTATATGTACATGCAATATTTTTATGTATGCATAGATCTAGATTGATATTTAAAAATACAAGTTCATTTAAAAATAACTTTCATAAAATTTATTTAATGTAAATTATATGTATTTAACACATCTTGTACACAATTTTATTTGTAGGGCTCAACACATCCATCAAAGCAGGACCGTTCTCATTTAGATGGCCATTCGTCTATGAGTAGACATTCATATTAGGCCATGCACTCGAGATTTATGATCTTTACCACATGTATTTGATTATATATGATGATCTTTAATAGTATTTGATATTTGATGATCTCTAAATTACATTTGCTTATATGATGACCACGCCCACAAAAGCATATGAAAATCACAGCAAAACCTATCTTGGGAATTGGACATTCTAGCAGGTGACTAATACCTCTTCATGGACGTTCATTTACTTGTCAAACCAGGGAATGTAAACTTTAAATGGAGCGACACAATATATGCACTAAGAACCGGTTTCAATCATAATCTACTGAAAAGTAAACACTTGGAAATAAATTTCTATCTATGCAATAACGTAAAGTTCTCTTAACTCAATCATAGACTAACCAAAGCAGAAATCGTAATAGTTATGGCTGAAGGACAAACTATAAACTGGCCTTATGCTGTAGGAAAAAACACAGGGATGGATTCCTGATGCTGCAAGAATAGTATAAGACTGAGCTTGTGTTGAAACTTCTAAAATAGAATCTAACTTGAATTAACAAAAGATAAACAACTACACTCCTACATATACTTACTAAGTGGGCCCCCTTAGCAAGCATCAACTAATTGACACACAAGATTGTGCTCAGAACTCCATCAAATTTTATTCATAATGTGAAATCATTTACATTGATTATTCTGTTTCTGAAAACTAACAAAAACCTTGATTCATATTATATCTTTAACTCTTACATAATCTGCTTCTCTATCTATCTATCTCCTTCTCTGATCTCTTTTGTTCTGTTCACCCGCATAGGAGGAACACTTATTTTTAAATAGGAGAACAACTAGCTAACTAACTAACAAAGAAAGACGTGGATATGAAAAATATCTTGAAATTGAGGAACAGACTTCATAAATGAGTTATCTGTTCAACCCAATCTAGAAAGAATATAGCACTCCACTCTTTCCAAATTAAATGGCATTTAAAATCCTTCCCAATGGTTTCAGTCAAAGAGTCTTCACCAGAGCTTCCTCGAAGTCATGCAGGAAATGGACTTTACTGCAAGGCCGAGATTGGCTACGCTTGACTCGATCATACTTTCTTCAAGAACCTGTGAAACACAAGGTAACAGATATGAAAGAAAAGGTGTATGGCACATACACAATATCCATTCATTAATCACATATTTAAATCTATTTCATCATTCAAAAACTACATGCACTATATCAGTCATTTGGGAAGTCAACATAGTAATAAATATAGATATGTTAACATAATCAGCTACAGGAACATGAAAGTGTATTGCTACAAGATATCCCCCAATAAAAAGGTTTCAAGAGAGTTAAACAACTATAATCAACAAAAGTAAAGGTAGTAGAAGTACACCATGATATCCAGATAATGAGCATATTTTGGGCTCATCATTTTTCCCCTACTTAACCCAATGCTGGTCCTCCAACATTAAAATTCCTGGTGGTCTCTCTGAAATTAGTGGCTGAGGAATGACCCTGAAATGGAACTCCAAATTTGTAACAAAAGCCTCTGTAACTCTGCCATCCTTCATACCTACGGGCTTCTAAGTCATCATTAAGTTTTGTAGCCTGATAGGAATAAAGGGGCCACATTAGCTCACAGGAGGTCTAAATGTTAATGGCAACCACAATTCAAACCTCTTTTGGAGTCCTAGCTGTATGTATTTGCTTGATCGTTTAAGAGCTACTGTAAAATTTAGTGGACTATGAGGTTCAGACTTTCTCAACCCAACAGTCAATCTTTTCCATCGCTTTTCAACTCGGGAGTATGATAGTATCCAAAACAAGTATGATTGTTCCTGAAATTCTTCATATACCTATCTCCTAAGATCAAATATTTTCACTTTGGTTGTATCATTATTAATACCATATGCCAAAGTAAGCTAGGTTTTTAGCATTGTGCGAGGGTCTGAACTCTCAGAGCACAATGGAACAAGATCATTCCTTTCTGCTTCTTCATAGGTTTCCCATTGTTTGCCATAATTTATTTCATTTGCTACCCAAGACATAAGCAATCTCAAATGGATATCGCCAATATACAGAAGGGGATTCCACTCTGTTTCGAATGGAATTAAGAAACCATGAAGGTAAAATTCACACAAAGAATTTCTGAGCCAATTAGGGGCTGCCTGATATGCTTCATAAAACTCTTTAGCATTGTGAAGAATTGGATCCTGATTTCTAGAAATTCTCATCAGTTGAAACCACAAGAACTATTCTTTGAGGCACAAAGCATAAACTTTGGGTGGTGGTCTGCATTCCATAATTTGACTAGTTACCTTCAACATTTCATTCATCTTTTCTTTTAACTCCTGAATTTCTAGTTTCTGCTCTTCAATTTTCTTTTTCAGTTTCTTCTTTTCGTCCTCCCAAAGACTCTGTTGCATTTCAGTCTTCGCCAGGTGGCGGAAAGTTAGGGTTTGTAATGTAACCAGTTTCCATGTAGCTTTGACATATTCCAAAAATTCAATTAAAAATATTTTCTTATAAACAACAATGGCTTGACAAGTTGCAGGGGAAATTGAGGCTTCATTGACCACTTCCAATGGTTTAGTCTGTTCTTCCTCTTGCTGCAGGAAAAACTCCTATTGTTGTAGTGGAGAAGACTGAGCTTCCTCTGAAATATGCATAGCCGCAGTAGCCAAGTCATCAAGACTTGGTACTCCCCTTTCATTATGCTCAACTTCCCTTGTCTCAACTTGTTCTTCTTCAAGAATAATGAATGAACTCTATGCAACACTTTCAGACATATTCTGAGAAACATTAGGTTCAGACTCAACAGATTCTTCTAAAATTACAATAACCTCAGGTTGAGGTGAAGTAGGGGATACTTTACATTGTGTTATTGTAGAAACTCTTCTTGGTAGTGTTGTGGCTGCAAGATGTGCTCTCATAGACTTCCTCTTTTTGAATTGCCTAGAAGGTTCTGCCTTGTCAGAAGATGATGGTGAACTGGTGACGGCAACAGGTGTTGCTGTAGGAGACAATGCTGCAGGGGAAGAAGCTGTAGGAGAAGAACATTGCTTTTTTCTAAGAAGGGGGGTCAGATTCTGGGATTTACTCAACCCCAGATGACTCCCCGACCTTAGTTTTTCCTTTCTCTCTCCTACTGGCAGCCCTAGTTTGCACCCGGGTAGAGGACTCTGGTGTGAGAGCTGCAGGACCAGGTGCTACAGGAATAGATGATGCTTGCCCTGCTCTTCTACTAGTGGACGCTATTTCTTATTTATTTTTCCAAGGTTGTGGGGTAAGAGCTCTAGGGGGTTCTAGACGTTGCAGGCTCTTCTGGGCAGCATCTGAAGAAAAATTTTCTCCAATGACTGGGAGCCTAGTTACTTCTGCAATTCTTTCTTCAGTTGCAACAACTATTAGACCCCATACAGTATCCTCCCCTTCAGAAAGGGTTCTTAAAAATTCACCTGCAGCCTCCTTGTCAAAAGCATCTAAACTCAAGAAGTAATTCAGCCAACCACAGAGGCTGAATGCTTGGGCCGTTTGAGGATTTTACATTAACAACTCATGAGCTACAGGCTCATGCCTAACCAGTTGACCACCCATGTTCATAGTTTTTCTTTAACTAACTCAACTCCTTTCTGAAAATCAAGAATTTTCCCTATTCTGCTCTAGTTTTTCTCTATTCCGCCGTCAATTTCCTTTTCTTTTCCAAAAATGAACTTTATGAACTTTTTAAACAAGCAATTTTTTTTTTTCATTTGAATGTGATTCTCAATGAAAAACATGCAATGAAAAATACATGCGATCATATTTGGAAAGTACCAAAAAAATAATAAAGAAAGATTATCTAAGTAGTTGTGACAGCGGTGAAAGGACAGGTTTAAAAAGATGGATTATCCCGCCCCCTACTTAGAGTATGACATTGTGTCCTCACATGTACTAGGGAATAGGAAAAAATTAGGTAATAATGACTGATATAGATAGTGTAGTAAATGAATAGAATAAAATAAATCAAAAATGCGATAATCAAAAGATATTGCGTACCTTTCATTAAATGTTCATACGTGCTAAGAAAGTTGAAAACTTCGGCATGAGATGACAATTGGGAATGAGATCACAATTAGGGGTGGTGCAGATGGATGAGGTGGATGGATGATGTGGATAGATGAGATGAATGAATGGAATGGATGGATGGTACAAAAGATAAAGAAGTGAAATGTGGCGATAAGTGGAAACGAAGAAAAGGGGTTCCCTTAAAAGGAAACCTTTATTATGAGCATGCATTAGAAAATAAAGAAGAAGTTGCAGGAGCAAGGCTAAAGCCTTCAGCTGCAGGAAGAGTTGTGGCAGAATCCTAAACGAACTACTGCATGAATTCCTCTTTTGAAACTGGTTTATGGTACAATTGGAGGCGGTGTCCATTAACTAGCAACTTGAATCTAATAGGATCAATTGTAACAAGTTGCACTGAACCATTAGCAAATACATTCTCAATTTCATACGGGTCCAACCATCTAGTTTGTAATTTGCCTGGAATTTCCTTATATTGTGCGTCATAAAGTAGGGCCCAATCTCCTACTTTGAACTGCTTCTCCTTAATGTATTTATCATGCCACCTCATTCTTTGATTTTGGATCATCTCAGTGTGCTGCAGGGCATCCTTTCGGAGCTCATCCAAAGTATTGAGCTACATGATTCTGTCCTTTTGTGCATTTGTTAAATCCATTTCCATCTTCATTGTTGTTCTTAGAGTCTTATGTTCAAACTCTATTGGCATTACAACTGTTTTACCATACACCATTTCAAAAGGTGTATATCCTATGGCAGTCTTCCATGTAGTACGGTAGGCCCATATAGCTTTTGGTAATCTTGTGGCCCAGTCCTTCCTATGCAAATCTACAGTTTTAGTCAAAATGGTTTCTATATCCGTATTTGTGACTTCAACCTAGCCATTGGGCTGGGGGTGATAAGGAGTTGATTTCCTATGCCATATATTATATTCATTGACTAAAGCTGTGATAAGTGTAGAAGTAAATTGTGTTCCTTGATCTGTCACTATTTCCCTAGGGACACCAAACCTAGTAAATATTTTCTCATAGAGAAATTCAGCCACTTTATTGTCCCTAGCATGTTTCATAGGCTTAACCTCTACCCATTTTGTGACATAGTCTGTGCATACAAGGATGTAGGACTTACCATTGGAAGGTGGATCAATTGGTCCTACAAAATCGAGTCCCCATTTGTCAAAGGGAGCAACTACAACTTGTGGAAATAAAGGCATCTCATCAGATCAAGTTGGTCTTCCCATCCTCTGGCATCTGTCACACCTCCTGGTATATTTAGCTGCATCTCTATGCAAGGTTGGCCAATAGTAACCAATATTTAGAATTTTCATCGCTGTTCTTTTGGCAGAAAAATGTCCACCACACGGCTCATCATGGCTGTCATACAGTATATCATAAGTGTCCTCCCTAGGTACACATATCCTCATAACTTGATCTGGCTCAATATAAAACATGCAATCTGCAATCTAGGAAAAGTTAAAGCTTTTCTCTACCAATAATATTTTTTCCTTAGGAGAGAAGTGAGGAGGAGTTCTTCCTGTAGCCAGATAATTTGCTATATCAGCATACCATGGGTGAATAACCTTAATTGCAAACAGGTTCTCATCAGGAAAGGAGTCTTCAACAACTACAGAGTCATCTTGCCTTTGAAGTCTGGAAAGGAAATCGGCAACTACATTGGCTTTACCTAGTTTGTCCACGATGGTAATGTCAAATTCCTGCATCAGCAATAACCATCTTGCCAATCTCCCGGATATTGCTGCTTTGTTCATGAGATACTAGATTGTGGCATGATTAGTATGAACAAATATCTGATAACCAGTAATATAATGCTTGAATTTATTGAGGGCGTAAATGATTGCTAACATTTCTTTTTCTATAACAGTGTAGTTTAATTCAACTCCTTGCAAATTTTTGCTTATGTAATAGAGTGCATGTTCTATTGAACCATCCTTTTGTCCTAACATTGTGCCAATGGCATAATCTATTGCATCTGTATGAATACGAAATGGAAGTAACCAATTAGGTCCTTTCAGAATAGGTGCCTGTGTAAGGGCTACTTTTAAGTCAAGGAATGATTTTTCACATTCCTCTGTCTAGGAAAAATCTACATCTTTCTTCAACAGACTATATAAAGGGCTTGTTGTTTGGCTGAAGTCCTTGATGAATTTTCTATAGTATCCAGCATAGCCTAGGAAGCTCCTTACCTCTTTTTGCTTGGTAGGAGAAGGTAACTTAGAGATAACTTCAATCTTAGCAGGATCAACCTGAATTCCTGTAGCAGAAATGTAGTGACCAAGTACTATTCCTTCTTGCATAATCATGAAGCATTTTTGACTATTTAGTGATAGATTGTGATTTTCACATCTTTGTAGTACCTTTTCCAAGTTAGCTTGAGCTTCCTCAAATGTTGTACCATAAACAATAAAGTTATCCATATATATTTCCATGCAATCATATGAAATATCTGAGAAGATACTTATGACTGCCCTTTGGAAAGTTGCAGGAGCATTATAGAGACCAAAAGGAAAAATTGAATAGGCAAAGGTTCCCCAAGGGCATGTAAAATTAGTCTTTTCTTGATCCTCAGGGGCAATATTGATTTGATTGTACCCACTGAAACCATCCAAGAATGAGAAGTACTTTTTCCTTGCTAAATTATCTAGAACTTGATCAATAAATGGAAGAGGAAAGTAATCTTTCTTTGTTGCCAAGTTGAGTTCTCTGTAGTCTACACATACCCTCCATTTTCCTCCTTTTTTAGAAACAATGAACAATGGTGAAACTCACTGACTATCAGAGATTGGATAGATAAAACCAACTGCTAACATTTTATGTAATTCTTCTTTAACAATTTCTCTTAAAGCTGGATTAATTCTTCTCTGAGGCTGCCTGATAGGTTTGAAGCCACTGTCAATATATATGCGATGTGTACAGAGTTTTGGGTCTAAACCCCTCATATCCCCATAGTCCCATGCAAAAGCTCTTTTGTGGGCTTGCAGCATTATGGCTAGGGAAGTTTGTTGAGATGGAGATAACTTATTATTAATATGCAGACAACAGCCTAGAGATACTTCTATCTATTTGGTGAGATCATTTATTAAGGTTGCTGATAAAGGTGGTGCCTGTATATCACATAATAGAAAATCATGATGATTCTCAGGATCTAGTTGCTGCAGGAAACATTGCTAAGAGCTGCTATCCAAACTAGATGGGCTATTCAATCCAGCACTAAACTACAGAATGTGTAGAAGCAAGTTATCCTCACTCTGAAGCTAGAAAAATGGATCAATTCATAGCATCATCAACTGAGCTAATGAATTGACTTCTTCAGATTCCTCTCCTAGATCTGCCCAAACTGGTTGAGACAAATCTGGCCAAGGTTGTGCAGGTGGGTATAAAGCCAATTTCTTCCTAGACTGACTGTCATAAATTGTCATGTCTCTTGAACGACATCCTATAAGGGCATCAGCTATAGCTAACCAAGGTTTGCCTAGAATAATAGGGTATCCCCCTAGGGTTGCCTTAGTGGACAATATGGTGAAATCAGCAGGGTATTCCCAAGATTCAAGGGTGACAATAAAATCTTCTATTACTCCATCAGGTGTAACCGTTGAACTATCAGCAAGCTACAGGACAGTCGGTGTAGACCAGATGTTTGGAATATTCAAACATTCCATAGTGTGCTTGGTCATCACATTAATGGCTGCACCAAGGTCAACCAAAACATTTCTTACTACTTGACCATTGATATTATTTTTACTACAGGGCTTCCAGGGTCAGTATATTTTGGGATGACAACTTTCCCCAATATAATATTGGCTAACTGTCCTAGGACATAGATAGTTTGGGGGTCCTTTTTCTTTCTTCCTTGTTTCTTTAAACAAGCCTCTTTAATGGATTTTTCATAAACTGGAACATCTTTGATTGCTTGAAAAAGAGGAATTTGAACTTGTACATTCTTTAGTTGCTCCAAAATATCAAAGGTGGGTTCTTCAATGGTCTTAGGTGTAGTAATCTACAATCTCTGAGGAAAAAGTGGTGTAGCCTGAGGCTGCAGGATGGGTTCCTTGGAGGCAGTAGCTAATACAGATATATCTTCTGTATGATCAATAGGTTGTTCAGCAGAAGAGTCTGGAATCTCAGTTATTACAGGTGACTGTGGAGTAGGGAGAGTGGTTCCAGACCTGAGATGGATATCATTGATATTTAGGGCATATGCTGGATATGGTTTAACTTCTATATAATACATAGGTTGTTGTTGTTGCTGCTGCTTGCTATTAGGATTGGGCAATGGTTGAGCAGGCATAGGTATTTGTTTTGGAGGGCCAGTATTTATTGTAGGAGTTGCAGAAGCTGCAGGATGAGGCATAAGGGCTAGAGGTTGTGGCTGTTGAGACTGCAGGAATCTAGGTGGTTGGTTCTGCCATTGTTGAGGGCCTCTCTATTGAGGGCTCTGCTGCTGGTTACCTGGAGGTGGAGTCCATTGTCCTTGAGGAGGTTGCCATTGAGGGCTCTGATAATTAGGCCAGTATGGTTGAGGAGCATTCCAATATGGAGGTGGACCATATGTGGGTTGCCATTGATTATTATAACTAGAGTAAGGATTACCAAAAGTTAAAGGATCTTAAGGCATACCTTGTCATGGAGCCCATGGTCTCCTTTGTGCAACAAAGAAGACTTGGTCATCATCACCTTCTATCATCTGAAAGTCAATAGGTAGCTGTTTTGCCTCCATATTGGCCACCAACTTGCATTTGCAGTCACGTTTCTTCTATCTACAATGTGGATAGAACTCATCCAGGATCGCCTCAGCCTCTTCATGTTTCTTGTGAGCTTGCATGGTATCCAACTGCGTAGCCATATTGTTTATGATGTTCTGCTTGAAATTAGATAGCAAGTTTGTAATCTCCATCTGAGAAACTCCGCTGGAAGAAGACTTTCCCACTGTAGCTTGATGACCTATATCCTTCTTCACATTTGCTCAGGAGTAATTGAGACATATCTTCATGAGATCATCCCAAGATGCTTGAGTGATATCACTGCCTCCCATCAGGTCCAAGGCATCTATGTAGGTATCATTAATTCCTCTTAGAAAAAGTAATTTATGAGATTCTTCATTAAGAGTACATGGTCTGAGTTCTTTTTCAAAGAAAATAGGAATCTTGATATATAATCCTCCAGAATTTCATCTCCTTCTATTGAATTTGGAATATATCATCACCTTTATTGCCACTCTTACAATATTCCTTGTATTTCTCAAGAAACTTTGTTTGCATGACTGGCTAACTATCGACAACACCCCTTCCTAAACTCATGAACCATCTGAGAGCTCCCTCCTTCAAGGTAGCAAGGAACAACTTCAGTTTGTGAGCATCTGAAGTGTAGTCATAACTACGACAGAGGATGTCAAACTCAAACAAGAAGGTCTCTGGATCTTCTGTGACTAAGCCATAGAACTTGGGAAGTAAGGAAGAAGGAATATTATTAAGGTTGTCATTGTTTTGTTGAGGAGTAATGGGGAATTCAAAAACAAGAGGTCGATTCAGTGGATTACGTTCCATGTTCGCCTGACCAAGTATAGGAGCAAATGGATTTCCTTCAGATTCTTCGTCAAATGGGCCAAACAGTAAATTAGCACACAGACCTTCAGCAAATGGGTCAATATCTAAGTCTCCTTTGTCTTCAAATAGGCTATAAGCTGGTTCAAATTTCTTGGCAATGAATGGTAGGTTGGGGAGAAATCTTCCCTGAGCGTCTCTCCTTCTATGCATGCAATGAAAATGAATGGTATTTTAAAAGATTTTGAAAAAATGACTAAACTACTGCTAATAATGACTATAACAGGTTCTTAGATTGACACCATCCCTGACAATGGCGCCAAAAATGACCACGCCCACAAAAGGATATGAAAATCATGGCAAAACCTATTCTGGGAATTGGACATTCCAGCAGGTGACTAATACCTCTTCATGGATGTTCATTTACTTATCAAACTAGGGAACACAAACTTTAAATGGAGCGGCACAATATATGCACTAAGAACCGGTTTCAGTCATAATCTACTAAAAAGTAAACACTTGGAAAGAAATTTCTATCTATGCAATAACATAAAGTTCTCTTAACTCAATCATAGACTAACCAAAGCAGAAATCATAATAGTTATGACTGAAGGACAAACTATAAACTGGCGTTATGCTACAGGAATAGTATAAGACTAAGCTTGTGCTGAAACTTCTAAAATGAAATCTAACTTGAATTAACAAAAGATAAACAACTACACTCCTACAGATACTTACTAAGTGGGCCCCCTTAGCAAGCATCAACTAATTGACACAGAAGATTGTGCTCAGAACTCCATCAACTTTTATTCATAATGCGAAATCATTTACATTGACTGTTCTATTTCTGAAAACTAACAAAAACCTTGATTCATATTATATCTTTAACTCTTACATAATCTGCTTCCCTATATATCTATCTCCTTCTCTAATCTCTTATGTTTTGTTCGCCCGCGCAGGAGGAACACTTATTTTTAAACAGGAGAACAACTAACTAACTAACTAACAAAGAAAGACATGGATATGAAAAATATCTTGAAATCGAGGAATAGACTTCATAAATGAGTTATCCGTTCAACCCGATCCAGAAAGAATCTAGCACTCCACTCTTTCCAGATTAAATGGCATTTAAAATCCTTCCC
>VDFB02058242.1:475394742-475423738 GCA_007258455.2 Sequoia sempervirens
TTTTAGAATCTACAGACAAAATGTGACAAGACTCTAGTTTGCATCATCTTCAAATTCCTCACAGTTTAACCGCTATAGGTGCCTGAATGTGAAGATTTAGTTAGAAAAAAAAAACAGTGTCCAGTTTGGCCAAAAATTGTAAACCACTATTATGGGATCACCCTCAATAGAAATTTTGAACAGAATTGCAATGTCAACTTTTGCTAGCAATATTTAACAAATAGTCAAATTTAGTGTCACAAGAGTACATGTAGTGTAATTGAAGACCTAGAACCAAAGGTTGATCAACCTCACATCTTGTACTTGGAGTTACAGTTACACATAAGTACTTTATTTATCAATAACCTTTGCAAAAAAAATTCTTTATTGTCAACATTTGCATAAGGGTTTTCTTTAGGGTGTTAGAGGTGTCTAATCCTTAGATTCATCAGTACTTATTACAATTATTTTAGGAGGAGATTGCACACAGGTTCTCCTCTTCATTCTTTCGTCTCTTTATTGGAATATTACTATTACCTTCACTCGGTATCTAATGGGTTTGAGGCAATTTCACTGTCCAAGTCTACTTGTATGCTAGCAACCGCCTTTTCAAACCACTTGATTTATGCCTTCACGCCATGAATCCTTTGCATAGCATGGGAAAAGTTCTCATTGTCCTTTATCCAGGCTTCACCATCAATGTTTGTCCCCTCTACAAACTTGGTCAATGCTTCTCGCTCCTTCTTACATTGTAAATAGCGGGTGTTCCCTGCTATCGACTTATGAGCAGTTTGTTTAGTTCGTACCATGTCTGGCATAGAAGGTTTGACATTAGTATTACAAGTGTCAAAATTCCTCTACAATTCAATGTGTGTAAACAATTAACATGATCATTTGGTCTTAACAATGATGAAAAAATGAACATGATCATTGGACATCTCCTTTATCAGTATTGTCTTCGTAACTGCCACCCACTAGAATGGCGGTTACGAAGACAACATGGATAATGGAGATGTCAAAGGTTGGCTCATTTCTTCTTTATGTACAACATTAACAATTTTGAAGACATGATTTTAGTGGCTGCAAGGGATACTCCATCACCTCAATAAATCGTTATAGACACCAGATACCAATTACTAACTCCACATCACAGCTTTGGAAATAACTAAAACATCAAGATTCAAGAGCTTTTTCAATAACTAAAACATCAAGATTCAAGACCTTTGTGAAGAAGAAGACATAAAGCTTGGAATGATAGGAATCTAAGGGTTGAAGGCACAATCTAGCCACCTCTTAGGCAATGGGAGAATTATAGTAGGGGAGAAAAATGTTAAAGGTGAATACATTTGTTAACTATTTGAGTTAACTTATTCAAAAAGACCAATATGGATATGCAGATAATCTCAATAGGGATGCCAACACAGGAATACCATACATGCAAGTAATTGAAATTAGAATGCCTTGAATTGGACTAGAAGCATTTTTATTTTTAAATGAAGTTGAGTACTTATAGCGAGACTTAATAGCTTCTTGTCAGCAAAATACGAGGAAGACCAAAAAGAAAGATGAAAACAACTAAATAAACCAAGTAGGCTTATAAAAATTAAATTTGTTTGAATGAACGTAACACCAAATTGCACATTTACAAGGAAAAACAATAAACCAAAAAATGCTCTAATTGGTTTAATATTGTGTAATGTCAAGGGGTGTCTTAATGGTTCAATGAAAATTAAGATGCCTATGCGAACACTAAAACTCATGTTTCAAGCATGTAGAATGTGAAATGTTTGGATTCGATTATATTTGATGAGATAGTTTGACCAAGACACCAAAAAGCATAAGACACAAAGCTTGGCCTACAAAGTCTTTTTTCATAAATCATATAATATTACGTTTACATTTTTTTCAATTTGTTTTCATGCAAATGAGTAAATGAAATCCTAACTTCCTTTGATTTCCTTTGGCCAAACTTAAAATTATCAATTGTGTGCTAATTAAATAGTGCTAAGTGATTGACACTTTATTTGAAATATGTATAAGTGGCATTTATTCATTTCTCACTAGGGAAAGGTGCGATTTCCTTTCAAAATACAATTCTTCTAAATTCTAGCATTTGGCCATTTAACATACATTGTTTTATGTGAGTAGGAACAATATGAACCAACTTATTAAAATGCACTATCAAGACTATCTATTTAATCTGTAATCAACTATCCTATTCTATTTTACCAATCAACTAAGGTTCATAGTTCAAGCATAAGAAAATTCAACACAATTGTTGAAAATACATGTAATTTTTTGATATGTATTTGGGCATAAATACCTGTACTTAGAGCCTCACTGAAATACCAACTGAAAGAGTGCAGAATATGCTTTCTATAGAGCTATGCAAATAGGTAGAATTTCAACTCAAGCCTTATTCAACCAATTTCAAAACAATAAAATTTTCATGGTTGTAGAAAGTAAAAATTAATTACCCATTTGCTAGTCAAAAGAGGCCTTTATAGTTTTTACTGCAAAAGGAGAAAATCAAATATTATTATATTTTTCTATTATTATTTTTATGTATGCATAATTGTGATTATATCTATCTAGCGGAATTGCCTTCCAAATAATAAATAAATATTTTTATTAACAAATTTTATAATTGAAATACAAAAACATAAAATTAACCAGCTAAATAAACTTGGTTACTTTATTATCTAATACTAGAAATGTTGAAGAAACATAACTTTGAAATTAACCTGACATTTCCTTTGTTATTTGAACACTAGAACTTTTAATAAGGTGGAAGAAAGTTCATTACAATTGCTCAACTATTCAACTTTTATGAGTAGCAACAAGATAATTTCGAAGATTTGAATGTTTGAATATCAATAGAATGTATGAATCATGGCCCCCCCAACCATTACATATATTTATTAGTGCCTGAAAAGTTCTTGGCTTCCTTGGCCAAAAAATTCACTTTTCTTTCCACCAACAAAATTAGGAGACAAAACAAAATCCTAGCTCCTTAAACATGCAAGAATCAAGGGCTACCTATAAACAATTTGAATGTAGTTGGAATGGTTTGATGCCGAGTAACCCAAAATATGTCAGACTTTTTTTACTGGTACAACCCTGGGTCTACAATGACAGGTTTAGCTCTTTGATACTTGCACAACCAAAATACTGAGCCTGGATTAAAATATGTATCTTAGCAAGTAAATTTCAAGATTAAACATTTACAAACAAACGATGCAAATGGAATATTAAGATATTGAACTTCAGATCCTTATAATTTCCATCCAATATCACTTGTGTTCTCAATGAAATTTAGGTCCTTCGGCAAGTAAGAGAAGACATGAAGTAAATCTACATGACAATCAGGGAGTCAACTTCTTTTCTGCAAGTAAATGCAACATTTCAACTTTCTTAGTTTAACTTATGCAATAGTCACAAAAATATGTATGGTGAAAAGAGGTCTCAGTCTAATTATTTAGTACTTGTATTATGATGAAAGTAGTGTATGTCCAATCACGTAGCACTTGTAATATGATGAACTTCTTATCATTCAATAAAATATTGTTTGAAATGAATGTAGCAACTCACTACTTGTACATCCACTAATTCCAACTAAAACTCACATAATTAAATAATCACATAAATAACTTTCAACAAAAGAAAAAGTTTAAACTTCTTTTTTCTAAGGAAAATGTAAGATATCCACAAAATAACAAAAGTGAAAACCAATCTATCTATGTTCAATTACAGAGCACTTTTGTGAAGTACTATATTGTTTAACAGTTAAAACAAATACAAGAACTTGCTACATATTAGTCCACTAATTCCAACCCAGCTAATACAACAGTCACAAAGAGAGCATTCAATAAGATAAGTTCACATAATAGAAGGTTGAGCATGGACCATAAGCATATGCAAGCACTCAAACTCAAAGAAGAATTTAGTATACAATTTATGCCTATAGCACCAAAGATTTGAATGCTAACCTACAATTGAACCAAAGGAAGATTTTTCCAAAAGGGTGAAATGGGAACACACATAAGAAAGATAGGTTGGAATCGAAGGAAAAATAGGTACACATATAAGCAAAAAGATAGATGGGATCTGCAGGTCCCATAGTTTTAAAGAGCATACAAAAAAAAATGTTTGTTCTTTCCAAAAGAGAAAAATGGGAATGCACATAACCAAAGATAGATTGGAACCAGGGGTCTTGTAGTTTTAAAGAGTATACAAAAAGAAAATGCTTATATGTCCATCAATGACTTTAAATCTTGATTCTTGAACACAAAAGACAATTGAATATTGTGCTTATGTCCAAAATTCACTTTTCTATACAAAAAAAAAATCACTTGGGAATTCTGGCCAAATCAAGATAGAATAGAAACAATGGCATGTTAATTCATCCTGCAGATTCAACCTATGAGGTTCTTTCCAAAATACTCGGTGAAATGGTTAGCTCAAAAAACTGTAGTGATAAATTCATCTATCAAGCACATATAAACAATACTATTGCTATAGCTCACTCTAATCACGTTATACAAATAGATTGTGAGCAAGAACATAAATATATGTTAAATAGAATATAAGACACCTGTTGTAATTTATTCTTGAGCTTCTCTCTACCAAGAAAGTGCCTAAATGAATTTAGGAAGAAAATGCAAGCATCAAATGTTATCAAAGGTGTTCCTATATTAGGATGGCAACTATATCTTGCAAGTATAAAATTCTTTGAGAATAATATATACCTCAAGAAAAACTTGAAGCTTGACAAGGCTATGATGTTCTACCAAGACAAGAACTCCTAGTTTTCTTCTGCTCAAGCAACTACTATCGAAGGCGTCCCTTTTCCTACTCTTATATATATTATTCGAGCTTCTAAGAGGCTTGCCTAAATTCAATGTGTTGGTTATCTTCTTCCCTCCAGCCTCACATTAACTCATATCTCTTTTCTATTCAGAAACCTGCGTATTTTTTTCCTCTCTTCCCACCACGAATGAGTGAGTTTTTTTTTTTTTCCCGTGAGAAAATATTTTTCAAAAACTAAATATCGGTTGGGTATTGGGTGGTTATGATAACCATCTCCACAATTTTCTCCCTCCCCTTCACCATAATGTCGAATGTGATATCTTATCAAAGGAAATCTTTCCTAAAGAATAAATTTGGAGCTGGCAATATTCTCTTTGGAGGTTACACCAAAATTTACATATTTAATATTCAAATCTTTGTCTCATCAAAATTGGCAAAAAGACACCATAACTCCCTCCTTTTAAATTTAATAGTATTCATTTGGAATATAATGCGATTCAATTTTATACTTATGTATTTTTAACTTGAATCTTTTACCTTGATTTTTTTTTAATTAACAGGAGAAAAATTAAAGCATGACTTCCACTTGCCTATCATTTTCAATGTAGCTTCATATAAACTTTACATAGAATATTCCTTCATTGCTTTCACTATATAATGCCTCTCGGCATAACAAGCATAAAACTTGCAATACGATAAAACACATACTATTTTGAAATGTATGTGATGTTGGTAAAACCTATTTACAACTATTTTAAGGTTATACAATATGATTATTTGTTCCTTGGAATATTTAAAACATTTTTAATATATTCTCTCCCAAGATATGTGAAGGGCACCCTAGGGTTTAAGATATCTCTTCTATGCCATGAAACAATGTCTCAAAGGGATTTTAAAGGCATGTAACATATTTCATAGGTATTTGAACAAGGTTTTTTATTATTATGATTCAAGTGCTAATAATTTACCATTTCAACTCATTCCATTTGAAAATTTTGAGGTCACATAAAATGATTATAGAAAAAAAAATTGAATCAAACAATAGAGTGTCTATAGATAAACACTTTTATTGTGGAGATGGGTATTCATGCACTCCTTTTATGCTTCAAAAAATGGGTTTAAAATTTATATCAATCAAATAAATAACTAATTTTTTAATTAGTAATCATTTTTTAGCTTTACATGGGGTGAATATCATATTTTATGAGTTGTTAGTGGGATTGGATAAATGAATAATCATTTTGAAAATTTATATAATTTTCTTAAATCATCATTTTGAAGGTAGCTAAATGAACAAAAAATTTACATCTCAAAACATTTCTTGAAGAAAAGCACAAAACCTAAGGCTAGGGAAATTCATCCTAAGTTGTTGGGTTAGAATTTTAATTAGACTATGGAATGAAAGGGCCAATGCGTAGAGTGGGTAGAATCTCAATTTCATAGTTAGGAATCTTCCAGTATAAGGGGGTGTTCTTGAGGTGGTCTTAACAAGAAAATAAAGAGAGAAATAAATAATCAAACACAAACATCTAAAGTAGCAATATTGAAGATGATATGATCCTTGAAGTTTCTCACTAAATACATGTTAATATCGACAACATATAAATTGATAAGACCTCCAGAAAGTAGATAGTAATTTAACCTTTACATACACAATAAGATAACAATAATGTATATCCCTAATAGTAAAGTCACTTGACTTTATATACAAATATACAAGGTAAAAATAAAAGTATGCATGAGATTGAGAGAGATAGTTTGAAAAATTAAAAGATCCCTATTTCCAAAGTGAGTAGGGTTGATTTTATTCAACGTGATTGCATGCTGAACCATTATGAACAAAAATATATGGGAAGGTAATTCTCCAATGGCCATTGGAATCATGATTTCTTACAAGATGCTAGTGCATCACAAAAATATCCACATAAAATGCTCTCATCTAAAAAAATTAGACATTGAAGACTGAGAACAACATGGAATTATTAAAAAACTTGATTCAAATGCCATCATTTTGAAATCACATGATTTATATCAAAAGGATAAAGAGAGGGTGTTGTGTGTGAAATTGCAATAGTATAAAATTTACAACACTACACATTCTCTATTGTTGAGATAAAATTTATTTTCATCTTTCTATATTACACAATCAATCTTTCTTTCCAAAAGGTATTTAGTTGAAAATTGTACTAAATAAATTAGAAAACATGTACCTCATAAATTTGAACTTATTTTATGAAATGATCAACCATACTTCCCAAAATGATTCCATTAGAAGTGGAGTAATAAATTGGGACATAAATAATAAAATAAATTTGCTCATAGTGACAGATCAACTTCCTCCATTGCAAATCCCTCAATCAAATATTTAATTAATTTTATATTAATTTTTGAAATTTAATTTTTAATAAAATAATTTTAAAAATTTATATAGAATTACAAGATTTTTGAAAGACATAAAACTAAAAAAATTAAATAGACTCCTATGATTAAAATTATATCACTTTGATTAATCCACTAGAAAAACAATGTCTAGAAAACCTAATACTAATTGAAACATAATTTAATTAAATTTTAGAAATATCACTAGAATAGAAGTTTTATCTAAGTATTAAACACTTTTTAAAAAAGTGCCATGTATTTAAAAGTTTATAAACAAAAATGATACACAAAAATTTTATTTAATAGATCTCAAATGAAAAAAAAAACAAGCCTAGACTACCCACAAATATATTTGTTTAGTTTTCCCATAATATTTAAAGATGACAATAATGTTCTTCATCTAGTATTCTTTATCACTACATGTTGATAAGGAAAAACACTTATCAATAGCCAATGCTTGAGCCAATTCAAGTTTCATCCATCCAAACTAGGACAACCTTCTTACATAACAATTTAAATCATTATTTGTGGATGCTAAAATCTGCAAATACTCAAAACAAACAACTATTAACATTGTTAGTCAATTTAAAATAAGCAAACTCAAGCATCCCTATGAAATATTGAATCATGCTACCTGTGCAAACAAAGAAGTAAGATATCAAATATATTAAGTGAAAGCATAAGAAAGCAAGAATCAGACTCTATCCCATAATCGATTGGTGCTTCTTTGATGTGGAAAGAAGCCCTTTCCCAATCCTTGATAAGCTCTTGGATGATGGATGTGGATTCAAATGACTGAGATTGTGGAGAAGATTGTGGAGGATTAATACAATAGAGGAGGCCTCTATTTATAAGAAAGTATGATGGAGGATTGAAGAACATGGAGGATGTGCACAAAAAATGAGCCAATGACAAGATGCCACTTGTCAACATGTCAATGGAGGAAGGTTGTCCACATTTTGGTCATTGTGTTTGATAAATGCTATTAGGTTCAAATTTGAAATTTAAAATTTGGCTTGTTGGAGGGAGAAGAAAGAGTCTTAAATGTCAAGTGGGAGACATGTAAGAGACAATGTAAGAGGAGTTAATGTTATGTTGGAGGACAAGACACTTGGAGAGATTTTCAAATTTGGAAGAATATTATCTTTTTATGTCATGTTGAGGGAACTTAGAAGAATTAATAAATCAAAATAAATGATTTATTGTGCAAGTTGTGAAATCTAGAGGATTAGAGTGATTATGATTAAGATTAATCATGGTTTGATTAATTTAAATGAAGATTAGGTGACTTTGACTTTTGACTTAGATTTTAGGATTAAAATAAATCAAAATGAGAAGAAAATGAATTTAGATTTAATTAAATAAAGATTTGATTTATTTAATCAAAGATTATGCTGTTAGTGTTAAATCAAATAAAGATGAATTTATTTAATTTAAATGGATGACTTTAGGGACTAATTAAATAAAGTGAATTATTTAAATAAAAGAGGGACATTAGGATTTGATTAAATAAAATTGATTTATTTAATCAAAGAGGTGTGCGAGGATTAAATTAAATGAAGTCGATTTATTTAATTAAAGGAGGGATTTAATCAAATAAATTGCTTTATTTGATTAACAAAGAATTTGATGTTAATTAGTTAGATTTAGATGTTTGATGTCGATTTTGCATGTCTACATTATTAATATTGAATTCTTCCATAAAAAAAATATGAAGATTATTAAAATTCATCTATATACATTAAAACTTTATCTATAATCCATTATAAATATTATTTTTTGGAAATATTTAAAGAAAGCTAAATTTCCAACAATTTAAATAAAGTAAGAATAAAAATAAAATAAAATTATATTAGATTATTATTTTAAGATAAAATGAATATTCTTTTAAAATTTGGGATGAATGCATTTGACTAAACTATGACATTACAAATGTCATTTTTTAGAAATATTAAAAGATTAAAAAAAAAAAAAATTATTTTAAATTGTATTTTTATGAAAATTTATTTCCTAAAAGACTAAACCAATTATATACATATATAAACAATTTTTAAATTTAATATAATTTTTCATTAATAAAAAGTGCACTTACTTTGTATATAAATTTTATATCAAATAGTATTTTAAAAATCAAATAAAATTATTTTTATGTCAAATGATAATCTAAATATTAATATTTATATTAAAATTTTATTATTTCTTAATTAAATTTATTAACCTATATTTCATAATATTTACATTAATCTAAATGTTAAATGTTATTCAAAATTAAATGTATGATTATAAGAGAAATATAAATCTTCATCTTTGTTAAATGTAAAGCCATTATGAAGCTCAATAAAGACAAAAACAATACCAAAGATGTAAAAAAATGTTAACACTATCCTAGTACACATTGATTGATCCATCACATTGAAAAGCAAAATAAACAAAACTTACATTTAATATAATAAAAGTATCCATAAACCATGTTCATACATTCGTAGAAGTAAGTTGACCTCAATATTATTCGGTAGGTCAACATTATATCATAAGAAAATAATATCTCTGAAATCTAATGGAGGGGAGAGTACACAAATTACCTTACGCCATTGAGGCAACTATTTTCTAAATTTTTCAAAAAAATAAATGATAATGTTATCCATGAACTAGAAACATTTTCTACTCTAAGTTGTGGTAAAACACAACACTACAATTATAATAAAAAACCCAACTGCATAGCTCATTCCCAAGCCAACTCCCCACCATATATCCTCCTCTTCTTCTTCATCATCATTTATCTTTGGCGGAATGCTTGCGGGACAAGGTTTACTTTGGTGAAGACTGCAACAGGTTGTATTGAATTGGAGGTTGCACAGGGTTGAATTGTTTGAAAATGACAATGCACCGAATGTGTAGAATTGTTGTGGGACAAGTCCAAGTAACCCAAGACTGTAAGTGATCAAGAGATATTTCCAGAGAGTTGGTTATGTGAGAGATCAAGAGACTCCAGCTGTACCATTTTCACCAATGTCTTTGGTATTTCACCCGTAATATGGTTTCTTGAAATATTAAAGATAACCAAACCCTTGAGCAATCCCATGTTTGGAGGAATTCCACCTATTAAATTGTTGTTTGATAAATCAATACATTTTACCAGTACCAATGATCTTACAAATTCCATCTCCCGCCCTTTGTTAATGATTTTCGCTTGCTCTACATATTTTGAAGTAGTGCCAAAAATTTGAACACGAAATTTTTCGGTGGTGACTGTTTGATTTTTCATAGCCTCCAAAGATGAGATGTTGATTGGAATAGTTCCTGAAAATCTGTTGGATGAAAGATCCAAGATTTGAAGAAATGGCAATGTTGTAACTTCTGAAGGTATTATTCCTTCAAATCTATTTGATCTCAAGATCAAAATCTTAAGATTTGAAAGTTTCCCTATCCAATTTGGAATGACCCCTGTCATTTTGTTGTTGCTCAAATCTAGTATCTCCAACTGTTTACACTTTGCAAGAGAGGGTGGGATATATGAATTCAGTCTATTTCTACCCAATTTTAATGTCTGAAGAGAAAGCATGTCTCCAAACTGCCGTGGCAACTTGCCCACCAAAGAATTGTTCTCTAAATTCAACATCTCAATAGAAGAGCAGTTTTTGAAAGTGGCAGGAATCTTACCTGTGAAGTTGTTATTTGAGAGATCCACAATATTTATTTTGCATATAGAAGGTGGAATGCTACCGCTGAGATTGTTGTGGGAGAGAGACAGATATTCAAGAGAGGAGTATTCACCAATTACTGGTGGAATGCTACCGCTGAGTTGATTCTCTGACACGTCCAACACAAGCAGGCGATCAGAAAGAAGCGGAAGCTGACCTTGTAAATTGTTGCTATGCAAATCCAGAGAGAGCAATTGACTTCCCATCAACGAACGAGGTAGAACTCCTGCAAAGTGATTATGAGAAAGATTGAGAGACAGAGAATTGACACCCCATATCCACTGGGGAATATTTCCTGAAAGACTGCAGTTGGACAAATCCACACTCGTAATCTCATACTGAGTTATTAGGAATGTTGGAATACCGCCTTTCACGTTACATGAGCTTAATCGCAGGCTTTGCAAAGAGAATTTTGGAATCCACGTTGGACTGATCTTTACAGTTAAAAGATTATAGGAAATATCTACATATAAAAGTTGGCTGAGATTATCAAGGTGAGACTCTGAAAGAAACCCACTTAACCGGTTGGAGTACAACAAAATGCTTGTCAGTTCCGAAAGATTTGAAATGCAGAGGGGGATGGCACCTTCTAATTTGTTGTTGCTCAGATCAAGCACTTTCAGAGATGATAGTTGCCCAAGGAAAGGGGGATTTTGTCACTCAGAAGGTTATTACTCAGGTCAAGTTTGACAAGGGACGGAAGGTTGGCCAAGGAAGGGATTTTACCTGTCAGTGCATTGTCATTCAGATCGAGCTCTGTAAGGTAGTGAAGCTTACTGGCAGGGTATGGAATGCTGCCCTTCAATTGATTGTAACTCAAATCAACATATTGAAGGTTTGGAAATGCAGTCAACAGCATTGAGGGAATGGGACCATCCAACTGGTTATAGGAAAGATCAATATAGGCCAAAAGAAAAGGACTTCCAAAGAGAGGTCTATCCCCAAATGGCGGGATGTGCCCTCTTAACATGTTTCCACCGAGATCCAATTTTTTAAGTGATGTAAGATTTGACATCGTAATTGGAATACTTTCGACATAGCAGTAGGAGAAATCCAAGAGAGTTAATGAGGAAATGTTGGCAACAGAATCTGGAATACTTCCTCCCACTGCTGTGAATGAAAGATCAAGGGTGTGAAGGGAAGCAGAGTGTTGGGGTAGAATGCTTGACAGGTTCCCTCCCAATTGGTGGTTATTAGACAGGTCCACTAGTTGCAGTCTTGGAAGGCTCAGCAGGGCAGAAGGGATGCTACCATTCAATTTGTTGTGAGGAAGTTGGAGGTGGGTCAAATTGGTGAGGTTGGCAAGGGAAGGGGGAATTGCTCCAGACAGGGAATAAGACATTTGAAAACGGGTGAGAGTGTACATGGTGGAGAGAGCAATGTCCAACTCATTGCTTTCCACTCTTGACATATTCACTTGGTCCAGGATAAGCTCTCGTAAATCTCTCATGTTTCCCCTCCACGTCTGCATGTCCACCATTCTCAGATTGGCATCAGAGAGATCCAAGTAGTGCAAAGTAGACATGTTCCCCAGCTCCTTGGGAATATCTCCACTAAACCCAGCCCATGACAAGTCCAAGTAGCGCAAACTCTTGAGTCTGCCTAGTCCAGGAGGGATGGAAATTAGAGAGAAATTATTCAGGCTGAGATCCAAGTGCTCCAACTGTTCCA
Source organism: Sequoia sempervirens (assembly GCA_007258455.2). Lineage (NCBI taxonomy): Eukaryota > Viridiplantae > Streptophyta > Pinopsida > Cupressales > Cupressaceae > Sequoia > Sequoia sempervirens. The sequence continues at coordinate 475,407,282 of VDFB02058242.1, forward strand.
GATTGAACAACGGGGAAAGAACATTCCCAGTTAAATTAGTCAGAGGCCTTTTGAGATTAGGACGATCACCATAACGATAAGCATCCTTGGAACTGTGCAGATCGAGACGAATGACATGAGCAGTGTGAGGATGGCATTGGATTCCTTTCCATTCACAACAGTTAAAACCATGCCATGAATTGAGTATTTGATGGGACGGATCAACAACAGATGCCTTGAAATGTAAAAGGGCATCTCTTTCATGGCCTGGACAGCACCAACTGCCATTGACGTGGAAGAGCAGAACAAACGCTACAGCTGCCCAAAACATTTTGATTAGACGCCACACGCACAGGCTACTCCTTTTCTGTGGCTTCGAGTGTTTTAATTGAATATATAAATGACTTGAAGGCGTCTCCAATACTCTCTGTGAAGGCGAGTGAAATAGTTTAGGGCATCCAAGAAAATAATGGAAAACTTGGTAAAGTATGACACACGATAAAGTACCTATTGTAAAACATTTCGGAAGAGACTAACAGCTATCGTGTGGCTAGCCTGCAGTATTTCGTGACACCCACGTTAACCAAAGTAGAAATGACTTATTCAAGTAAACCCAGACAAACTGGTGAAGCCACAATGAAGTCGTCTATCTTTTGCTCCTTCACCGAGCATTTACAAACTCTAACTTCTTTGACTGATAATTGAACATTCCACGCAATTGTGAGAGTTTTTGTTTGTATTAATATTTCCTTTCGTATTTTATAATTAGCCAATAGGCTCTTTATTGTGGGCTTTGCCCACTGAAAAATCTCACGCCTGAGAAATTGCCTAACGGCACCAAAATTTTGTGCCTGAACGGTTAAAAAAAAAATTGGAGAGTTAAACTATTGTTGCCCAAATCTTCCAGTCCAAAGGGATGCAACTTTAGTGTCTAAGATTTCAAGGCAGCTTAAAAATAGAAGCGATGCAATGGTGTGGGTTTGAATCAAAGGTACCATGGCCTTTTCACACCATAATAAGACCCTGCATGACATCTTCTGCATTTTTGTCGCTTCTCTCGACATACAAGGCTTTGTGCAACATAATTTCTTACCCACCCGATCAAATGCTCAAGCCTTTTAAAAGGCATTTTCATCTTTCGTCTTTATGATGCTTCCACTTAGGACACCCTTGCATTTTCTTTTATAGATGAAGGAGGCCCAGAGGTCAGGACACACCCTTTCCTCTCAATTCATTCATAAACCATTCAGTTTCCACTCAGGTTAGTGTGGATTTGGAAAGATTCATTGTGTCTCAAGCAAGCTAAGCTCAGTGCAACCCTCATCACTATTGCACCATATTGAAAGGGGCATTCCTAGCCAGGTTGAAGGCAACACATTTGGGTCAAGGACATCGCACAAACTGAGAACTCCAACACAACTGCACATCACATTTATTTTTCCAGCATGGAAAGACAAAACCCGATCGCACAACCTCGCACAACCTACAACACCATCACCTAGATTCATAAGTGGATCACCAAATCCAACCACTGTTTACAAGGTGTGGACCTTAACCAAATCACCATACCTACAAGGTTCAGACCAACAAACCCTCAAGCCACCATAGCATACATAGATCCATCATATTGCAAGGTGTAGACATGCAATATGTAAGTGATTCATATTATTTTTTTCCTCGGTCTATTGTTGTTGTAAAACCCTAGGTCAGTCTACAAACATATAGTAAGTGAAGGAAATTGTTGCTGCATTACTTTGTAACCGAGATCTGACTGTACACCAGCAATTTCTATCTCTATTACAAAAATGTGGCTATAATAATATGATTACTTGCATGATTCATCTCCTATTGATTGGATTAAAGTTATAATTCATTATCTATTGTTTAATGTTTACCGTGATGATCCTTATTCTGCACCAAGTTGCACAAGAGACTATTGCCAGGGATAAAATTTAAAACTGTATCACTCAAAATAACCCAAGGTTAACACACTATTAGCTACAACAATTTATAATGCAAAAGCACTTCCACAATTGATGTTCCATGCAGTGATAGCTTGGTGTATGAAAGAAAAACAACAAAAATCATGCATCCAACTTACAAATAAGAGTTGATTAACAAATATCATAGCAGACCATACCTCCATCTTAATGCACTCTATATGGAATGAATTTGGGCAATGATCACACAGGATCAATTTTCTACCAAAATGACAAATCTTATAGATGTCGTCGCTTTGGAATTGAGATTTTTTCTTTCTTAGTCCTCTTGTTGGGACTCCATGCCTCTTTGGCCTATTATTGTTGTCCAACACCTGCATCAGGCATTACAGCAATGACCTGCCATCTTCTAAAATAAGATTGGTTGAAGGGCGGTGAAGTTTTCTTCCTGCATGGAATTCAAAATTACTAAGAGAACATACATTTCTACAACATTTACATCAAATTCCCTCCCGGGTTATCCAACCTTCTGCCATTGAATATTTTTCCTTTCTATTCCAGTAAAAAACTCTCTAGTTTTCAGCCACTATCATTTTCTATCATCCACGATAAAACAGAGTGGACAGTACGCCTGCCTTGACTTGAAGATAAATCCTTTGATTTTTCTAGAGTAGAAAGAAGTAACTACATTTGGTAACCATTGGTTGATTTTCCATTTATTTTCAGTAGAAGGTGGCAACGTTTTGCTTTTTTTTGTTTCTGACCTCCCATTGAATCTTCTAAATTGAATTTATGCTTTTTACTGCTTGAAAAAGTAACCCATTCTGGACCTTGCCCAGAATTCTTAGATTTTGTTCCTTCTGTGCTTGCATTTGTTTGCACAATGTCCTTGTCAAAGCACTCTAATTGAATATCATGTACCTTTCTCCTCTTAGATGGTTCTGGTAAATGTAAAACATCACATGTAACAATTCGCTGCTTATTGCCATGACTATAAAGCTTCCCACCCTTGCTAATCCCTTGTTTCAATCCTTTATAAATTTTGAAAGCATCTTCAGAATTATTGTCACTGTTGAATTCACACCTTGCAACTTCTAATGAGACAAAGACTCTATGTGGCTTCTTTCCAAATTCAATACTACAATCCAACTTGTTTCTCCTAACCCTCAATCCAGCATTTTGTAGGCGCAGAGATGCAGACGCACTACCTAACATATTATTCTTTGATGTTTCAACCTCTACATTATCTTCACAATTCCCATCTATCAGGGCCTGATGCTTTCGTTCCTCCTTCCATGCCAAAAAAGCTTTATAAAGAGAATAGTAATTATGGCATGTTGGTGAAACATAGCGTATATCACATCTTCCCTTGCCATGACGATTTTTAAACTCAAATTTCCATCTTACAGCTAGAAGGTGCATTCTCGCTTTCATGCAGGCTTCTTTCTTTAAATTATTGTCAAAAGTTGGTTTATAGTTAAGGATTGTTGAAGGACAATATTTTGAGTCAAAGTTTACTCCACTTACACATTGCTCTCATGTTAGAGTTGGAGTTGATTGTAGTCTCAATTTTTACTTCTGTACAAGTTTCCTAGAAATTGCCAAAGCATGTGATTTGGAATTAGCTGACACTTTGTTAGATAATTTTGTGACATTTGTGAAAGTATTTTGATCCTTTGATCCATTTGTAGACTGTGATAACACTGTATCAATGCACTCAGTTTTATCCTTTAAACATATCTTATAGGATGGAGACTCTGAGACCAACTTTTCAATGCACTTTGATTTATCCTTCAAATATGCACCATTTTGATACAGCATTGGACAACACCTTATCAATGTGTCCTTTTTTTCCCTTTAATTTTGCTCTGATGAGTAAATCCTTCAATAATTCCATGTCAGTGTTGTCCATTTGCTTCTTCAAATCTGATTTGCTAGCTGCATTGTTGAATGATTCTCTGACTGTTGAACCTACCTATCCCTTCACTTCTGCCACACTCACCTCCTAAGATTCTAGTGAACTTCTGATACATTCTTTGTCAATGCAGTCTACTTCAACGCCCAAACCTACTATACTTGATGATGCATTACACAACACTTTCTCTCTGGGATCCATTAGCTCTTCAAAGCCCAACTCGAGGGGGCACTGACATGATATGTTGACCCAGGATTTCTTACCCACCCGATCAAATGCTCAAGCCTTTTAAAAGGAACTTTCGTCTTTGTTCTCTATGATGCTTCCACACACACTATCTTTGTTGCAGTGGTGAGCTCTTTTAGTTTGTTTTTTAGTTAGGGTTTGGAAATCGCAAAGATTTTTAGTATTCGTCATTGTAAAAAGGGTTAATTGTATGTTTGCAGGATAAAGAGGACAAAGTAGCATTGTATTGGGGAAGTGCTTACTCAATGAGAAATGGATCTCTTACAATAGTGGTGGTCTCAAATTTATTCTCTTCCCAATTCAAGATAAGAATACCAAACTAACTTGTGATTGTTAGGATTCGAATCTGAAATAGGGAAAGAGAAAGAGGAACATGGTGGCAACAAGTTTGACAGTGAGTTATATTCATCTACCCCGACATTTTTTAAATTTTTAATCTTTTTCATCAGGTCTAATTTTAGGTGCCAAATTTCATCTGGGTCTTTTTTCATATGCAAAATTTATTCTGGGTGTGCTTTCAATTTTCTTCATACGGACTGCAGATTCTTCAATTTAGAAAAATATTAATCAAGAATGAGGTTGGTTAATCTGAAGCACATATTTCTAGACATCATTGAAGATGGGTCTATAAGTTAGACCAAAAATGTTGGTGAAAAAAATTATACACTTGTCCATATATACAATTCAAAATACACCAAACCTATGAAAATATGAAAGCACTAAATGTAATGCAAGTTGGAAATTGAAAATGAGTACCCCATATCGCTGCACTCTAAGGAGGAGAGTATTGAATCCTGTTATGAGGACCACAACCCATACAAGTATGTGAAATAGCTAATTCAGTGCAGTAGTTGCTCCAATAACTGATATGGAGCAGGAAAATATGGAAATTAGTTACTAATAGTTGATATGGTGCAAGCAAACACAGACTTTAGTTATAGAAGTAGTGAATAATGAAAGATTCAAAGAATGAAGTTAGTAAGGTGCACAAATGACCAAAATAATTGAATGGCCCTGCCAAAATATAAGAAGAGCTCTTAAATCCTTTTCAATGAATATAGATCTATCTAATGGGTGCAGGCAGTTATCACTTTGTTCGTATTGACTCTGCTAAAATAGATACAGAATATGAATGTGTAGTTTGAAACCTTTAGGAATGTCGGCTGCAATTACAGCCCCTCTGCCAACAACCATAGTATGTAATTTACTCTTCTAGGGTACTCTATTTTGCAATGTTCTGCAAGGTGCTTTCCTACAAAATAAGCCAGGAAATTAACTCCTGACTTAATTATTGACTAAAAGTAATATCGTTTGGCCTAAGTACTCTGTGCAACCAACTTGTGGAAACTCCCAAATTGGTGGCTCGAGACTGAAGAAGCAGGGAAAAAGCACAGGCAAGTAGAATGACCCAAAGCAACTACAAAGTAGTACACAGTTTACTTTGTTATTACAAGGACTTATTTGGGTTTTGAGTTGTATCAAATTTCAGCAAGGAAAATTGTGAATGTTTTTTATCCCTTCACAACTGATTGTTGAATGTTCAGATGGTTGCATACCTCATACTTGTATGTTACACCTCCCTATAAGTCTGATTCCACTATGAGAAACAAGAGAAGTCATTGAACAAGTTATCAAATATAATCATTTGTCAATATTGAAAGATAAAAGCTTCTTACCGTTGCCAGGGTCCAAGTAGGCTATGGACACAAGAAAACCCGGTCCAACATATGATTTAAATTTTAAACTTCTTCCATTTGTTTTGTAATGTATTTCAAATTATGTTAAGATGACAGACCAGTAAACACTAGAAATCAAAATTTATGATCTTTAAGTTTTATGGTTAAACAGTCAATAGTAATTTAGAAATAGTAAAATAAATTTTGAATGTTTTTTATTATCTTAAGACTTTTTACCAAAGCTATGAAGCAAAGGGTCCAAACCCTTTACAACGAAGTTGAAATATCAACTACTAGCAAAGTCAACAAGGAATACCAAGAAAAAGCACAATAACAAACCAAACACCCCTCACAGAAAAATAACAAAATATGACAAAATGTCACAAAAGAACATAATAAAATTTGAATATTAGACATTCTATTTGAAAGCCAAATCTATGTAATACTTGCATATTCTAACTCTTTGTTACTCTCCACTTTGCTTAGCATGAAGTAATGTTGCTAAAAAAAAAATTCGTTCTCTTCAAAACTAAATATTTCAGTTAAGTTACTGAAATTAACAGACCTCATCTGTAGAGCCTACATCTTGATACTTGTAAACCTCCTCAGTGGAAGTCCCATGGGCTCCCTCCAATTGCCCATTTGGTCCTACAACACCTTCCTCAACCATTCAGTAGATTCAACACAGACTATAAGCCACCCAAAATCTCTACTATTAAATTCACAGGTTTCAAGATGCAGCTTGTTGCATTGTATTTATACAATAAATAATCTTTAAAGTATTTAAATAAAAGAATATAAAAATAATTCAGAATAATTTTGCTATAACTATGCAGATTTTTTTATAATTAATGTTTTATGATGTAAAAGAACATATTTTTTTTTAAATTAATGTTTTATAATATAAAAGAACATGATATGTGTAAATATTTTTTATTAATGTTTTGGATCAAAAATCAAATTATTGTAACATCTTAAGAGTAATCAAATTAATTTTGATTTAGGGCCTTGGTTCGATTGATTAAAACGTCCTATTGCATACAAGACAAACTAAATTATTTCTAAAAGTTTATAAGATATTTAAATATCATTTTTTGTATTGTTTGGTTGATAAGTAGTTCTCATAAGAACTTCTTTGGTAATTTCCAATTTTTAATTAAGTTTCTATCACCCAAAATTGTATATATGTTTTATGACGCAAAAGAGTGTAAGACATGATATGTGTAAATATTTTTGTATCAATGTTTTGGATAAAAAATCAAGTTATTGTAATATAGTAAGAGTAATCAAATTAATTTTGTTTTAGGGGTGGGACCTTGAGCCTTGGTTTGATTGGCTAAAACATCCTATTGCATACAAGACAAACTGAATTATTTTTAAAATTTTATAAGATATAATTTTTTTTTATTATTATTGTTTGGTTGATAAGTAGTTCTCAAAAGAACTTTCTTGGTAATTTCCAATTTTTAATTAAGTCTCTATCACTCAAAATTGTAGCATTCATTTATTTGACATTTGCAGACATTTGACTGTAAATTCTTCAAATTTGAAAAATATTGATTAAAAAAAGCATGGTGTAAGTTGACTTTGATTTTTAGGATGAGTGTTAATGACCTATTAATTGCTTTGGTTTATAATTTGTATAAGAGTGTTTATGATGAAGAGAAGGGAAACGATGGGTAGGCAGATGGATAGTATATGTATAGATAGATATTGGGTGTTTTATGATGTTGGTGTGTCTGTGCCTTGGTTTCGAGTTTGTTGTTGGTGAGGATTTGTTGGTGTTTATTAATTATGGTTGCTATCAATATGGGTTCTTCTTGGTGTCTTTGTCTATCACTCTATGAAGGATTGGCCCATTTTCTATTTGTTGGGGTAACCTTTTGAATTTATTTGATCATCTTAGTATAAATTGCTTGCAGTTACTCAAGTTATTTTTATTGTATTGCTAATTTCATTTGGTTATCATTGATATATGTAATATCCTATGAAATATTCTTGGTTGTGATTGTTATGGGCATAGATGTTCATTTGATGATGTGTATTGTATCACACTCTATGTTCCTTTTGTTTCTTCCCACATTTGGGGTGCAAGCCCCATGGGTGATGTCTTAGTGCTAACATTTATAGTGATGTGAATCCTATGTGACTTTTACTTGTCGTTCTCCCTACATTTGGGGTGCAAGTCCCATGGTTGATGTACCAAATTGCAATGTTCTTCTGAGATCAATTGCATAGATTGATTAGTTTCTAATGTTTTCATTAATCCTTTCCTTGATGATGGGTGTAGTATAGAGGGCCAAAATGTGGGAGAACATTTTTCTTTTCCCATCTCATATTCTGACAAAGACACTTCTATTTTCACATGGCATGTGATTAATAAGACAACTTGGGATCAATATTCATCCCATTTCCACATCTTCTATATATTGGATATAGACATTCACAGTTAAACTACACTAAACATGTTGGAGATTCTTTTGCTAACAATGTGTTGAGGTTGGTATTTTTGGCTTGGTTTTTGCAGCTTTAGTTAGCGAGGTGGGAGATTGCAACAAATTGAGGTCAGTAACAGAACATGCATGACGAAATTTTTTTTTTATGTTCTTTCCTTTAAAAAGGAGCCCCTTCAAAAGAGAAACCAATTTATTCTACTGTTGTTGCTCTGCCTCTAGCACTCTTTAGTAGCATTTCATCTCCATTTGAATACCGGTTTTGTTGTCCAGGGCAACCATAATGACAGTTTTGGATTGGGGCTCATTCATGAAGTTTTCCCTAGAGTGACGTTCAATAGGGGCCCCGTCATGTACGCCCTAGAGAAGGTACTTCTATGGTTGGTGGATATGATAATAACTCCGCTGAACATGCATGACCAAAAATGTTTTTTATGTTCTTTCCTTTCAAAAGGAGCTCCTTCAGAAGACAAACTAGTTTATTCTACTGTTGTTGCTCTACCTCTAGCACTCTTTAGCAGCATTTCACCACCATTTGAATACGGTTTTTGTTGTCCAGGGCAAGCACAATGACAGTTTTGGACTGGGGCTCATTCACGAAATTTTCCCCAAAGTGGCGTTCAATAGGGGCCCTGTCATGTACACCCTAGAGAAGGTACTTCTATGGTCGGTGAATATGATAATAACTCTTTCGAAGGAAAAGTGAGCTTTTTAGGGAAACATAAATCCTCTTTTTCTCTCCTTGTTGGTTTTTGAATGGTTAGTTATGATTGCATACACCTCCATCCATGTAAAACAAGACTTTGTAGCATATATTTGTTGATCGATATACATCCTCTTTTTCTCTCCTTGTTGGTTTTTGACTGGTTAGTTATGATTGCATACAACTACAACACCTACATATGTTGTATGTACAATATTCCTATTGCTTTTATTGTTTTTGCACAACTCTAATTACTCTACTCAATTGATCTGAAAAGAGGGACCATTGATTAAATATGATCATGTACAACAAAATTCTTCTTTTTATAAAATATTATTATTAAACTCCAACATTTAAACCAAGATTAATGATTCTACAATTTTTTCTTGTAATATTTCCATTTTAGAAGGTTAATTATAATTTTTTTTTATATAAATTACAATCGGCGTAACCATTGCACCTCCTTTCAGTGCAAGTGCTAGTTATGGATTTTATTGAAGAAAAATATGGTCAGATTGTTAAATAATTATTAATTTATTTTATAAAATATTTTTACTTTACTTTTATTTTATTTTAGCTATTTATTATAGAAGGTTATTATAAGTTACAAATTTTATAATTTAATATTATATTTTGGATATATAAATATTTAATTAATGTTGAGAGGTATTATATAAATGGTAAGTGTAATAGTTTAAATGTGTTAACAAAAAACTCTCACCTTTTATTTTAAATATTTTTAAAAATAAACAAAACATAAAATTAATGCTTACAAGTATATAGTAAATAAAATAGTTTCAAAATAAAATTATACTATCTAATGAATATAAATTATATATAATTAAGTTAATTAAAAAATGTAATAATTGAATATTCAAGTTTATAATAAAAAAAAATTCATAGGAAAGATAGATTTAAATTTTTTTAATTTACATTTTTAAAATTGAGTAATAAGATTTTAGTGCTTTTTTTCCTACATAATTAATTGATTAATGTCACTTATTGTGTGATTACTGCAATAGCTTGTGAGGAAAGTGGACCTTAATTTTTATTGTAATGACTAGTCCACAAAGAACAATAATGAATGTACTTACAAAAATAGTTTTAGTAGATCCTTGTAAATCATTACAATCCACATGAAGAAAGTACTTGTTTCGCATGTCATTAAACAACTCTAATTGTATACTTGAATAGAACTAAAAGCTTCTAATACATTAATGAGAATGAAAATTGGAAACATGAGAAAAGAAACACCCAACGAAGTAGGACTTCCAAATATTATTAGAATAAGAGGAGGATAGGTTTGAAATTTGATTTACAATTTAAATTTGTTTAGATTATTTAATTTGATTTATATATTTTTATATTATCATATATTACATTAAGTGATTAATAAATTATAAATATTATTATAGAGGGGTAAATGCTTTGGAGCTATGAGTTGGTGAGGTCACAAATGGGGGACCTCATCCCCAATATAAATTCTCAATAATTATACACAAATGGGGTGTACCTTGATGGTAAGAATAACAACACAACTTAATCATCAACCATGCCACTATTGGTTAATAAATCATAAATATATATTATAACACATTATAATATATTTTCAATTTTTATAATATATTATGTAAAAGGAAAATATAATTGAAAAATAATTTAAAATAGAGTATTTCTTTTAAAAAACATATTAGAATAGAAAATTATTATTAAATTGTGAGTTATTTTTTTCCTTTTTAGAATGCTTTTAAATTTTATAATGCAGAATTATTTTGATCTTATTTTAATTTCAAATATATCAATATACAAATTTATCTTTAATTGTACTAGTGAATTTAACATATTTACTTTCATATTTAGTGGTAGAGCTTAACAAAGAGAGAATCTCGTGTTTAAATTTATATAATTTTCTTAGAACATCAGTTTGAAGGTAGCTTAAATGGACAAAATTTTCTCTCAAACATGTATTTGAACATTTCTCCAGAAGATAAACAAGAAACCTAAGGCTAGGGAAACTCTTCCTATGTTGTTGCTAGGTTGTAATTTTAATTAGACTATGGAATGAAGAGCCAATTCTTGAAAGCCCGTAGAATCTCAATTTCATAGTTACGAATATGCTAAATGGACAAAATTTTATCTCTCAAAAAATGTATCTGAACATTTCTTAAGAAGATAAAAAAGAAACCTAAGGCTAGGAAAACTCATCCTGTGTTGTTGGGTTGTAATTTAATTAGACTATGGAATGAAGAGCCAATTCTTGAGAGTGGGTAGAATCTCAATTTCATAGTTACAAATATTCTAGTCTAAGGGGGTGTTCCTTGAGGTCTTTTTAACAAGAAAATTAAGAGAGAAATAAATAATCAAGCATAAACATCTAAAGTATCTATACCGAAGATGTTATACTCCCTAAATTTTCTCACTAAATCCATGTTAACATTGAATACATATAAATCAAAAATTCCTTTAAAAAGTAGATAGTAATCTACTCTTTACATACACCATAAGATAACAATAGTGTATATCCTTAAAAGTAAATTCACTTGAATTTACATACACATATACAAGATGGAACTATAGTAATATTATTCTCTTAGAGTCCATAAACTTTGGGACTACATAAGATATGACATAGGATGCACTACAAGATCATATAATGAAAGAACTCAACACTATGCATAAGCTATTAAGAACAAGAGATGATTAGATTGAAATATTTGATTAGCCCCTCACCAACTAGAATAGAAACTACTCCATTGGGAAAATAATTCAAATCCTACAAATATGAAGAGAAAAAACCTAAAATACAAAATTATAAATAATAAATAAATATATCTACAACTAGACATGCTTCATGTTACCATTATCAATGTTGCAATAACCCACACGCATAAGAGAATGCCATTATAAAATAATTTATAATGAATTTAGAATATTTTCACGGATTTTATCTAAATCTAACTCTTGTTACATTAGGCAAAAAAAGTTGGAAGAAGGAAGTAGTATAATACCTTAAAAATCTCCCTAAATTGCTAAAATTTACAATGGAGACATTGAATTACAAATAAACCTTGTATGAATAACTTGAGAATAGCTTATTAATTATGTTCTCAAATCTTATAAAACTTGGCATGGATCACTTGATGTCTTAAACCAACCTAAGGCACTCATAACCAAAAATTTGGTTCAAGAACTAACCTTTAGAACAAGTTCAATCTTTGTTATTATATAATTATAGTTACAAATCAACCTCCTGGGCATAGGAAATCCTACATTCATTCCCATAGGCTATCCTTATTAATTATTTTTCTTATCTCAACACATAATCGTTGGATATATCACACTTGGATGGAAAATAAAATACACCTGTCATATGAATAAAGATACCCAATGAAAGGGAGAAGATAATTCATCAAATAAAATGTAAGTAAATTGGCCTACGAGGGTTCAAGTAGGTTTTATCATGCATTCAATTCAATGCATTTATTCATTAGTAGGATGTAACAAGAATAACTCATTCATAAATAGGAATGGGGTTCAAAAAAGAATAACATAATAAGAATTTGATACATTCAAAATATTAGAACTCTTTAAAGAAAGATGTCATAATTGACCTATCAATTTCAACTACATGAAGGAATCAAGGACATCTCTCCAAGGGTGAAACATATTTACAAGTAAACCATAGTTAGCAATTTCCATCAATCTAATCCACCAAAACTCTATGTGGCATAATCCACCAAAACTCTATGTGGCATTGAGTAAAAATAATATGAGATAATGGGTAAGTGCATGGATATGTGACACAATTTTGATGCCAAATTGGAAAAAAATGCAAAAAACACAAAAAAAGAGCATTTGGCGAGCTCGCCAAATTTGGCACACGTCGAATGGCTAAGTCATTTGGTGCACACCAAATTTGGCATGTGCCAAATGACTTGACCATTTGGCATGTGCTAAATTTGGTGCTCCCCAAATGGTAAAAGTGAATAGAAAAAAAAAAAGCACATTCCAACCCTCATTTTATGTTGAACTCGTGGCTTGGTTTGGATTTTTTCATCTCTGCAACTCACACTCGCCAAATATCTTCCATTTTTTGCTCTCTTCTAAAGCTTGTAATTCTTCACAAGGATGCCACCAACATGTTAGAGAGGTCGAATATTGCAAAGAGTTATTATTGTATTTATTTTGAATTTGATTTAGAATGTAGATTGAAATAGGTTTTTTAAATAAAACTTTGTTCTATTTCTTAGGGAATGAATCTCCACCTCCAAAAATTGAGAATTCACAATCACCCCCTCACAAAGAGCCTCTTATACTAGAACAACCTCAAACCCCTCCATTAGTTCATAGGCATCCTCAAGGAACATAAGAAAATATCCTAAATCAAATTGAAAACAATAAAAGAGACATTGAACAATTAATTGGAAGATTAACCGAGCAAGTTGAAATCCACCCTTATAGGAGACGGATTGCCAAATCATTGAATTCAATTGTACTCATGTAGGAGAAATGAGTGAGAAAATAATTTTTTGGTCAAATAAGAGGCATGAGTTGAGGCAATTTTATGCTAGTGGTTTGTCATATGTAGATGTGAAAAAACAAAAATTAGCAAAGCTAACTTGTGTGCCCTATTTATAGACTCGTGAACCAACACACCTTTATCTCATGCGTGTAGGAGGTTCCCCATCCATTGGTGCCACCATGAATCAATTAAAAATAAATTTTGGGAGTGATGGTGGATGGTATTTGACCAATCACCAAGCAATAACCATGAGGTACCATAATACTTTTTGACAAAACTCTATTGTGAGTTTGTCCTTAATAAGATGCCAAATTATTTTGACATCTTAGACTTTCAAGGTAGAGGTGGGGGCTCCAAACATGATAGATTGCATGCACGATGTAATCCACAATTGGAACCAAGACCCTTGGCTAAACCGATGGTGGAGCATGTCGTCGTTCCTTACATTTTTAAGGGCAGTATCAAGGTGGACACATTGGAGTCAATTATCTCGCTCACCCAGACCACTATACAGTGTGTGAGGCCTCTAGTAGAGCCTAATGTGGAGGAGACATGTAGGCCTTGAGCTCCACCCCACCATTGTGGCAATTGCAGTGCTATTTGCACATACAATTATTAGAGTGCTCGAGATGCAACTACACAACATACATCAGTTGAAGAGGCAATGGCTATGATAGATGATTTGCTGAATAATACATTCAACACTGATGCTTAGGTAAAATTCAACAAGTTTATTTAATATTGTTTATTAAATTATATTTTGAAATTTAAGAATAACTAAATTAGTAGAATCAATATGATGGAAGTTCAGGGTCAGAGTGTTCATGAGAATTGCTCCATTCCTATAGACCCTTATGCATTCTCGATGTTGAGTCCACAAGTATACAACTAGTATTAAAGATATTATTATTGCATTTGAACAGTTGAATGTTATTTTAATGTTTGTCTCATAACATGCTTTGGATGTCAAATAGTTTCTTGGTGGACCTTCGAGATCCACACCTCACTATTCATGTCCTCAAACAACTTTCACTCAGGTAACCTCTATTCATTAATGGTGTTGTAAAACAATGTTAGCTAGTTTTCATAATTTTGCATATACAAATCTAAAAAATTGATGAGAATCGCAAACATTGGTTGGTCTTGTGAGATCCTAATTATATTTCCCATTGAACATCCATCTCATTCTTCCATTCCTATGATCATGCATATTTTAACCATTTTATATCACATATCACAATCTTTAACACCTTATATATTAGACCACCTTTCTCCATATTTCAACTTATACATATATCATTACAAGAAGCCTTTCCTTCTGCTCATTATTGACCAAATATCTTATACATTATTACTAAAGACCTCAAGTTCCCTCTTCATGTCCTATATCCAAACATTAGAGACCGCCTAATTCACTTTACAGTCTAATATTCCCTCCTAATTACTTCCCATTAACCTCTAGTACAATTCATCTTAAATATTTTACTATCCCATCCTAGCTCATCCAATTAATCTCTACTAGTCCATTCTATGTTCCATCATTCCCTCTTGATCATGTCACATTATCTTCTCCTAATTCATTTTTTGTTCCTTTATTCCTTCCTAATCCCATCCCATTAACATTTAATAGTTCACCCTATTTTCCATGATCCCCTCCTAGCTCATCCCACTAATATCTTCTAGTCCATCCTATGTGCCATTATGCCCTTCTACTCCCATCTTATTGTACCCTTTATTATTTCACCCTATGTTCCTTTATCCATTCTATGTTATACCATCTTTATCCATGTTACATCCTATAACTCTTCTCTATTATTACTACACACAGGTCAAGTTCCCACTTCATGTACTATCTAGTCAAACCCTAGACACCTCCTAATTCACCCTATGTTCCATTATTCCCTACTAATCCCATCCCATTAACCTCTAATTTTTCACCCTGTTGAATAGGACAATTGAGAGTGGGGTGAATCAATTGTCACAGAATTAAACCTTAAATTCAATCACTAGAACTAACTCTTAATACTGCTTAAATGATTAATCATCAAATGCCAATGTAGAATCTTAAATCCAACACAAACACAATAACACCAGATTTATGTGGAAAACCTAATAAGGGAAAAACCACGGTGAGGATTAGATCACACTATAGAGAATATCAAAACTGATTACAAGAAGGCTCACTGCCTACAATAAGGCTCACTACCAAAATAAGGACTCATTGTTTGGAACAAGGAATCACTGTCCAACAGGGCTAATAACATGGAAGGCTCACTGCCATAGAGACACAAAGAAGACAAAGAAGACTTGTTATAGAGAGATTACAATCCCAATGCAAAAAAGGATGCCACCACAATCACCTATAGACATGCATGAATGATAGATTTCACCTTCTATTCATTGCATCCAGAAACTCAACATTAAGCTTAGCACTAATCTACCACACTCGCATCACACACACTCACTAAATAGAATCAATGTCACATCAAATTGCACTTCCTCTTTTCTCTTTTTTACTCTTCTTCTTCGCTCTTGTATCATTCTTCACCATTAACTCATCTTGCATTTATACCATCTTCAAATTGGAAACATATCCAAAGTCAGCCATCCAATTCAAATTAAAATTAGGTTGGAACCAAAACATCCTAGGGTGGAATTAGAATGAGGGCGACACAAACACATGCTTCAAGGGACCCAAAAAGATCCAACATGCTTTATCAACCTCGAAAGTAGTATTTCACACAAGGTCAGCCAAACTAGTGTAAAACACATAGAACCATTAAGCACGAATCTTCCAAATGCAAAAACTATCTAATTTAATAAAATCAAGGAAACACAACTCTAGAACCATAAGTCACAAGAATTCATCAAAGAGAAATCTAGACCAACAACATTTCTCTTGTACCTCAACCAGAAACACAGAAAACCATAGTTCACAACTAGTGAAAATAACTTGCGCTGTACAATGAATCAATAACCAAAAATATGGATATAGCATCTAATAAAAACCATAAACAACATTT
>VDFB02058242.1:475423758-475469662 GCA_007258455.2 Sequoia sempervirens
TATATCGCATCCTTAGGTGTTTCCAATGATATCTAAATATCATTTCTATATACTTAGAATAAAGAAAACCTATCACTAAGTCATTTATTGAGTAACACTTAATTGAGATAATTAGGAATCATCTCTATCAAATCTCACGAGTCTTGACTCCTAAGTCCAATAAAAGTTCTCTAGAAGTTCAATTTTGATAACATAAAGATAAATTCTTCAATGTTTTATATTAAGAAGACAACAATTGTATCCTATGTTAGCTTGAATACAGAGATGGTGAGAGAACCAAAAAAGTCTTGAACTCTCGAAATAAATAAGGTATTCAAACCTTTCATCATGTCTCGATGTCTAACAAAGTTACTATGAAGAAGTTTGCTTATAACAGTAGCTAACAATTAAGATCAATAACTTCTCAGCCTACTACTATTTAAATCAAACAACCCTTTGACCTGCATAATTTAAACATTCTATGCACTATTGAATAACTATTTGAGATCAAATCCTCAAGATGTTGAATATAATAAAGGAATGCATTCCTTGATACTAAACAAAGATACGCCTATCTCTAAGTACTAATAGAGTACAAATCTTAGCTAGTCTTAACCATAGAACATAGATTGCAAAGGCTATTCGGCCTTAAGTTTACTCAGTATTATACAAATCTTAATGGTTGAGTCTCACATAGTGGAATAGTATGCTAATTGGCCTTATGCACATGGCATTTACTAGGCTTATCTACCTTATGTACTCATAGAGATATACTAGGTTCATCGGCCATATACACACAAAGTAACCTACGACTATTGGCCATAGACACAATGATATATTCTACATTTTATCAACCCAATAAACATAGTATACTCTAATTCTATTAGCCATAGAAACACACAAAGGTACTCTAATTCTATCGGCCCTAGAAACACAAAGATATTCTAGCTAATGCTCACTAAATTGGTAATAGTAAATCAATTTTGTTTCCCCTTATAAAACACAAACATCATACATAGATCTATTAAATGCTAGATAACAAGAAAATTTGTAGGCAGCGTTTGAATACAAAATAGACATGTTATGTTTTCCCATGAAAGACATAAAACATTGTAAATAAGATAGTCCTCTATATCCTATCATTCATTTCATCATACTCTCCATTACTTTATCTGAACTTAGACATTAATAAGAGAATTTCTAAATTATTATTTGCAATCACTTTCATGTATGTTCTAAGGCATCATTCTTGATAAGTATATTTTTATCTTTGATTCATTCCTAATTCCAATAAATAGATATTAGAGTATAAAATGAAGGTCTTTTAACACGAAAGAAGATATTAATATGAGAGATCATTCTCTTAAGTTCAGCTAATGACATGAGTGTAGAATTCTTCTAAAAGATCAATGGCTTATAACCTTGTCAACTATAGTAGGCCCTTAAGGTGAGTTTAAAGAGAATATAATTAAGAGGAGAATATCATAGGATTCTTTAAGAAATTCGCTCCATGCATTCTGCATTTCCATATGTAACATTCTTAATGTTAAGATAAGTCGATTTGGATAACATTCTCTATTGTTGTGAGAACATGGTATAATAATATGGTCAAAGTAGACACCATTATTAATCAGGAGGAAGCTACCGGTAGGTCACTGTATGTGCATTTGGGTGTATCATCCAAATTATTGCTTGGTAGCGTTCAATTAAAGGAAAGCATTAAAAGTCTCTTAAGGTTCTAAAGATCTTGCCAGTTTCAATGGATAGCTTCTTAATAAAAATGTTCTTTTTGTCGATTCTCAAATCCCAATCTAATTTTATACTTTCATTTCATAATCGTATCTCTGAGCCAAACATTGGTAATATTTAACGAACAGGCTAACACTGTGTTCAGTTTCCTAATAAATAAATTATACTGAAACTATGGCAAATGACTTACCTCAAGATTCAGTACAAGTTGTGCTCTGCTGCAGAAGAAAGCGATGGGAGAGCTGAGAAAAGACACATATAGTGATAACAATGGTGACATTGCCATGCAATCAGCCCATGAGGAATTTCAGGAAACAAGAGAGAAAATGCGACAGAAGGTAGCTCATCAGGTACTAAGAAATAGTTGGTATGACTTTTGGAGACATACATGTTAAATGTAAAAGCATAGACAAGGCATACGAACTGTTTGATAGCACGCCTCAAAGAAAAGTAGTCTCATGGAGTGCATCGTTGCAGGATATGCACAAAATGGATTTATCAAAGGGAGCCTTAGAAACGTTGAAAAAAATAAATGACAGGTATAAATCCAAACTCCGCAACGCAATCCAGTAATCTCAACTCGTGCCAAGAATAGGGAAAAACAAGGCAATATCTATCAACGTTTGGCAAACAAGAAATTGCCATTAAAAAGGGCATACACAAAAAGGATTGGTGATGAGGCTTGAAAGAAATAGCTGTACAAAAGTAGTTTCTGAACCAAGAAGCTTTTGGATGGAAATATGAATGTCCATCAAATAGAACAGTAAGGATATATCTGGAAGATATTTATGCTAGAAGGATCTAATTAACATGCATGCCAAATGTAGAGGCATAGATAAGACATAGATAATGATTGATAGAATGCCACAAGAAAGACTTCCCATGGGAGGAAAGATCACGAGATATATATATAACTGCATGAGAGAGAGAGAGAGAGATCAAGAATTTTAAGTAATTGAATGCATACCTCAAACCGCTAGTGGTGAAATTGAATCACCTCATTCAAGAGTAGCTGAAACTTGACAACGCCCCAAAACTTCATCCTTTCATCATGCCTCTCCTAGACCCCAACATCTCATACTCATAAATTGGTATTATGCCATTTATCGACTATTCTGATACAATTTTAAAAGAGCACACTTCTTGGAACAGGCGAATGGAGCTAAAATGAGTGCTAGCCATCATTAACATAATACACCAACAAGAAACATTATCTAGCCATGTCTTGAGGCGTCCCTGAGCGTTGTCTCCTGAACCCCCTACCATGTCCACCTTCACATAATATATTCATCTCTGCCACCACGCCCAACCACAAGATTTTCCCCCCCCAAAAGCCAATGAAACCCCCCCCTCCCCATGCAACGGTTTTTGAATCCATTCCCAATAGAGGTGGTAAGGATCTCATTGAATATATGAATGCAACCATAACTGACGCAACAACCTCCTCCATTTTATTCATTAATAACTAATAAGTAAAAAAAAAACAAGATTCCTATTACCTTACATGATGGTATAATATGAACTCTATTCTCTTACAAATAATTTCTTATAACACTACTCTAATCATGATTCCTATTTGCATGAATATATATATATATATATATATAGGCATATGAAAAATTCACTGCCAACAATTCACCAATGGAAAATTCACCATCAATAATTCACTCCGGGAAAATTCACCGCCATGACAGTTCACCGCGCGAAAAAATAATTGCATGGATATTTGGCGGTTAATTTTCCATGGCGGTGAATTGCTGGTGGCAGTGAATTTTCTTAGAGCTATATATATATATTGACACAAAGGAGGCGATAACTTAAGTCATATTTTGACCTCAATAATTCAAGGATTCTTTTTTTCATAAAGAAAGCACAGTTTTCTATAATACTCCAGTAACTACAATTTTTCCCCAATCACCAATCAAACAATTTTAAACCAAATACTAAACAACACCTAATCATGATGCACGGTGGAAGCAAGACCAACTGACAACACTGACAGGGTGAATTATGGAGGGACACTACAAAAATGACTACCATGACTAAATAAATGACTACCATGAATAAGTGATGGAAATTAATGATTACAATGACTAAATAAATGACTACCATGATTAAATAAATGACTACCACGACTAAATAAATGACCAGTTAACAACAATCAATGACTAAATTAACGACTAAATATACTACCAAATTGATCAATCAAAACAACCAATAAATGAGTAAAAATGGTTTAGTCATGAATTTGGTTGTGATATAAATGACTGGCAATAAACTACTAATGGTCACATGACCAAGCTTAGTCACATATATGCAATTTTTAGTAGTTTTTTTAGTCATCTATTATTGTTTTTGTACTAGTGTATTGAAACTATCATGCAAAAATTGGTAGAGTCAAAATTAATTACGCTTCCCGATTTCCAAAACTACCAAGAACCACAAGATAAACCACTTTGGTACAACGACAAGGATCTTTGTGATTTTCACAAAATCAAAGGACACAAAACATCAAACTGCATGAAACTGAAGAATGCTATCCAAGATCTTATCAAGAATGGAGACATATTTGTCAAGGTACAGACCGATAATTAGGACCTTAAGATATCAAGACCCCTATGCCAGATCATAGCAAAGGGAATGACAATGGAAAAGGGAAGACTTACAATAATGTGCAACATGTTTATTCCAATGTAGTCGCCTCTTGTGACAATGTTGTAATTCGTTACCATCAAAGGACCTAGCACAGAGTGTGGAGTCACCACACGATGTGGCAAGGTCACCATCTAGGGAGCTTCATCTCAACCTAGGGCCCAACTTATGCCTAATCATAACACAACTTGCTTGCCTATGAAGCCTTTTTCATGAATGTTTAGCATAACACAACTTGCTAGCCTTGTGTTGTATTTTTGTGTGTGGCACCTTATCAAAGTTATCAGGAGGTACAACTTTGGAATGGTTAGTACAATAGGAGCCTAGACCTAGCACGACTTCCCATTAGCCACTTTTTGTGGGCTCACCTTGTGCACAACAAATTTCACTAGCCCTTGTGAGCACATTTTTCATGGCCACCGAGCATAACACAACTTGGTTGCCTATGGATCCATGTGTTTCATAAGTGATTTTACATCCTTGTGAGTGTATTTTATGGATGTGGCATAACACAACTTGCTAGTCCATATTTATTTTCTCTTCTCATTAATTTTGACATTGTATGTTTGTGTATCTTGTCTTGTTGTTGTATATCATACCTTCATGTGTGTCCCTTTGTGCTTGCATTGGTTTGCCATGGGATCCTGGATCCTAGGGGTTTGTGCAACCTCCTTGATCTTTTTCATCCTATTCCATCGATATGTGTACACTCAGACCCCTCTTGATACTTTTTTTTCTACTTTAGTGTGAGTTTGAGTGCAAATTCATCCTCTCACTAAAGTGGGGGCTAAATGTAGTGTAGAAAAATGTATTTTACATTTTCACACTGTGTTTGGGTCCCTTAATAAATTGGACTTAATTAAGCCTTTAATTGGCCCAAAATTGCATATACAAGCCTAATTAATTACAAATCCTAAAAGGGGAATTATGATTTAATTAATGCATTTAATTAATTTAACACCCTGAAATTTAAAAATCTTGATAATTTAGGTCAGGACCCATTCGCCCTTGGGAAAATGGGTCCCCTTTAAGTTGCAAATTCAAAATTTAAATATGTTTTGGCGGTATTTTCATGATCCTAAATTCATATTCAAATGTCGGCTTGTAATGTTTAATTTTCGAGAAATTGGAAAAGCATCTATAAAAGCAAGGTTATATTATCAATTCAAAACTATAAATTCATGAGAGAAAAAAGTATAGAAAAGATTATTGTCAAAGGTGTTCAAGAGCATATTTCTTCATCATTTGTTGCAGCATTCAAGATCTTAGGCATCATGTCAAAGTTATGTGGACTCGTGCATATTTTTGGAGCTAACATTGTGATGTAGGTTTCAAGTTTCAAGTCAAATTTCAAGCATCAAGATCACATCATCAATCAAGCCATTTCATGCAAGTTTTAGTCCTTAAAAGATCTTCATTCAAGGGTTTCAAATCAAGGGTTTGGTGAGTTGCAACATAGTAATTGTTCATTCATCATTCCTTTCATGTTTCATTGTTTCAATTCAAGGTTTAATTACCAAAACAGGGTTTGACCAAGGCAAACCCTCATTCACCAAAAACAAACAATTTTTCCCTCTTATGTGTGTGTTGCAGATCTTAGGTCAAAGAAGGATTGAAGATATCTCAAAGTGCAAAATTAGAAAAGTTGTCAAATTTATCATCAAGCCACAAAAAATCACTTTCAAAAAATTATTTATGACTTTCCAACTATGAAATCCAAAGAATTTGGGAGTGCAGACATAGGAGCAAAGGACCCATAAATCAATTTCAGAGAGCCCTACAAAGACCCATTCACCCTAGGGAAAATCTATCCCAGAGGACACTCTACAACAACATTGATGAAAGGTGAAAAAATACTAAACCATCTCAGATATGCCTGAAAGTTGTAGGTTTTGTTAGATGAAGGTTTAATCTATTGTTTCCAAGTGTTGTGTTACATTTTTGGGTTAATTTAATATTTTTATCCTTTCTCCCAAAAGTGTTGTTTCAGTAAACCTGCCCCATCCTAGATCATAAGGAAAAAAATAAGATTTCCTTCAAGGTTGACTCACCTAAGGGTTGAAAGTCAACCTAGGCTTAAGGGATTTCTTTTTCCTAATGAGATAGAGGAAAATAGGTGCACGATACCCCATTTTTCCATTTCTATTTATAGTAAGTTATTGGTGAACCCCTAATTTTAATGAAGAACCTATTTTTCTATGTTTCGTCATCAAATTCTTTTGTTATTGGAAACTTAATTAGGTTGGCCTAGGCGATTTTATGAAATACCACCTCTATTGGTTCTCCCAACAAGGTGTATTTTTGTTTAGGTGGGTTGTTTTGTGTAGGCCTTCCTTGTGGGATAAATATAATATGTTAGGTGATTTAGATTTGTGAATTGTTTTTATCATGGTATGGTGTTTGTTGTTGTAGATTTGGAATATGATTAGCATCTATTTCATTGTCATTAACCATGAAACATGAGTCAATGAGTTTGACTCATAAAACTAAACGATTGAATCCTGATAACAATATCACAACATTCTTGTTTTTCGACCAAAAATGGGATATTATCATTAGATTGGTAATTATTGTCCTTGTAGATTTTAACTAGTCCTTTACCAATAAGATATTTTTCTATAGTTAATCCTTTATCAACTATTCCATCAAATGAGTTGGCACATTGAAGTTATAAGTGGAAGCCCATTTCTTGGTTCAAATTTTTGACAAAAATGATGACTAGTTGTTTTTTGAGCATATGCCAAGGGAATTGACTAGCAAGGTGTCTCCATCGTTGTATAAAGGAAGCAAAATTTTCTCCATTATTTTGCTTAGTGTTACACAAATTTGGTAACTTAATGTTCAATTTTATAGGAAAAGTGTGCAACAAATCATTGAGTTAAGTCCTTGAATGCAAAAATGGATCCATGAGGAAAGTGTGTAAACCACTCTGAAGCTTATCCCCCTAAAATCCTAGGAAACAATCTCATAAGGTATATATCACTATATGCAACCTCTTATCATGTGATATAGAAATATCCGACGTGTTCTCTAGGGTCAACTTTTCCTTTGTGTTTTTAAAATTTAGTCATTTCAAAGTTATTAGGGAAAGGCACCATCATGATGGATTTGTTAAATGGGTAGAGACATATATCTTCAAATGTGTAAGTTTTCTTTTGATGTCCCATTTGAAGTCCTTGAATCATATTTCCCATACTTTGCAACTATTGTGTGATGTTATTGGGTATGGGGTTGGTTATATGATGATGTTATTGGTTGAGTGGTGGATTTAGGGTATGCATTTTGGGCATTTCATTTTGGTGTGAATTACAAGGATTGATGTGTTGATATGTAGATGTGTGTATGCTATTAAAGATGGGTAAAGCTTGTGACTATTTTTGGATTTAGATAAAATTTGTCATGTTATTTATGGGTGTTGATGGTATGGTAGGTTGTGTACTTTGTTGTTTGAAATTGGAGGGTATATTAGCCCTATGTTGTGAGGATGTGTTGGAATAAGGTCTAACTTGTCGTACAATGGGTTGAGATGTTTGTGAAATATTTAATATATGTGGAATGTTGGGATTATGAGTCTGTGGGAGGGGTTGGGATCCCCAAAAATTATCTAGAGGATGGGAGGTTGAGGTGGGCATGTTGGATGAAGGGTCTTGTTTTCCAAGTTGTGACAAATCAAAACCTTGTGGAAGCTTAGTCCTTTTTTGAATTGGGTTTAACACAATCTTTATCATGTTCATAGATTTTCTTCATCAATTCTTGGTTGTAGCGGTCTTGAGAAAATGCTTATGACATAGGTGTTTATTCAAGTTGTTTCGCATATATTTTCTCTTCATTTGTTGATGGGGGTTGATTGAAAATGTCTTCTATTGTAGCTTATTCATGTGGCTCCATCATTTTCCTAGCTTAAGACCTAGTTATTGGTGTTATGATTTCCAATATCATAAAGCAATAACCAAGAAACTTTCATAAGATACATGTACACAATAAGAAAAATGATATTATCAAGATATAAGTCAAATGTATAAAGTAGCCTTGCGTATATAGGCAAGGTGGTGAAGGTAGGCAAGTCAAACACAATGAGTAACTACCCCTCCAATGATGGAACACTTGTTAGCTCACTTGAAAAGTGTTTTAGTGAGCGGAAAATGTGTATGCAAGAGGTGCCTCACAAAGTGAAGAAACATGTCTCAACCACATGAGGTGAGACAAATCTCTAAAATAGCTTGAGTAAACTTAAGCCAATGCGAATAGGTCAATGTAGAAAGTGATGAAAAATAACTAGACATATAATGACACTATTTACCCTAACACCCCCTTAAGTGTGACTTAGGGAGTAATGTATGCAAGATGATGATGGGTCCTAGATACTATCAATGTTAGGTACTCGTGTAAAATGAAATCTCTTATAAAGTGGAGAAAGGGAGAAAATATAGTGGGAACAAAACTCCTCTCCAAAAAAGAGATAAAAAATGTACAATGAAGAGAGACTATGTAGCCCCCCAAAAGATGATGCTCAAATATTCCATTTGATCTTATAGAAAGAATTTTTGGATGCTCTTTATGAAGCACCTTTGAACTCTGATGCAACAAGTAATGGTGGAAAAGATGAATTTTCCATTCTAGAAGTAGGATAATAAATTTTTGAAAATGAATCCTTTGGAGCAAAGTGGGAGAATGTGTAAACATGAGAGAAATGATCAATCTCTCCTATTTCAAAAATATCTATGCTCTATTAATCTTAAAATATTGTTGAAGTGGATGTGAACTTAAGTATATTCCCTAAATTTGTGAGTTGATATATGGAAAGAATATTGTTTTCCAATTCAAGAACAAACAAGATAGTAGGGATACACTAATTACATATTTCAACAGTTCCTTGTCCACAAACACATATGTAAGTTTTGTTAGCTACTTAGACTTTGGATATATCAGAAGGATAGAAGGACATTTACACTTCTAGATAAGGATACGTGGTGGGATGCTCCTAATTCAAGAACCATTTATCAGTCTAAAAAAACTACAGTTGTCATAAGTGTTTTTCCTTTATCTATTTATCATTTGCTTTATAATATTCTAAACTTGATGAAGACTCTATGATGGGCCATACAAGAACCCCTTGTTTTTTGAGTAGATGTGTAAGATGGTGAATCCTTTTCTTCAAACATTTATCTTTATTATGCCTAGATTTCTTTCAAAATGCACACTTCACTTTTTCTTGTGATTTCTTCTCATCCTTAATTTCTTTCTCCTTTTGTTTTCACCTTTTTTTGAAGCATTTTATTCTCTATTTCCTACTATGTAGGCTTGTGGCTTATAAGACTTTAAAGTTCCCATCTGGATTAAATTTTCTTGCTCTCTTGTTGAATTTGCAATAAAGTCATCTAAGGATGGTATTTCCCATTTATCTCTAAGACCTCTTTTGGTGCTATATAGAAGGTTAATACAAAGAAAAAATATTCAAGACTTTACTTGGAAAGAATGGAAAGGATGACTTGATCTTCTTTATTTTTATGACACATTTTAGTAATTACAACCTCAATAATTTGAATTTTGTGAAATAATCCTCTAAAGTTTGGACTCAATTGATGAGTTCATTTTCTAGCTCGTGACTCCTTAGTTTGTCAATCTTCCCAAAGAGTTTTTCAAGTGTTATCCAAACTTCGTTGGGTGTTTTCAAGGTCTCTAGATGGAATATAAGTTTTGGAGATAGGTTAAGATAGAATAATCCAATGGCTTGATCACACTTATTAAACCATTTTTCCTTATCTTTCACTGCATTGGATTTGATTCTTTTACATAAGGGAAATGGCCAATTTCCATTCATGATAATTGAAGGGTGTTAAAGGTTTAATGGGGTTATTAGACTCCATGCTTAGTAAATATATTGTATAATTTTATGTGTAGAAAGAAATATTAAAAGGGAAATGTGGAAATGTTCAAAGAAATGACTCACATACGTGCTCAAAGGCACAACTCAAGATAACCCCCCTTTATTCAATGTTGATCCCCCCAAAATTTTGGCACTTTATATGTTTTAGTGCATAAACAATTTCAATGGAATGAAAAGGGGCACTTTATAATTTAGTGCAATATTGTTTCCAATGAAGTGGGTAAACAATATTCATTTTCACAAAAGCAATACTCAATCTTGAGTAGCTAATAAAAATTTAAATAATTTGAATTTTGCATATTTTCCTAATTTACACTTAGAAATGTAAAGCTTTCCTTTTGAGTGAGGATATACAAGTTAAAACCCCTTTGCAAGCACTTTGATACAATATAATAGTTAATGTTGTATGGACAATAATACCTAAATGAATGCACATCGTTACACTAAGGTTTTGGTGACAACATTAATGTTACCCTAACATTAATAGAAATGTAACAAAGTAATTAAAGAGCTAATAAAGGTTTTAATAGTGGTTGTGTGGGGTGTTTTGATCAGATCCTTCTATGCCTCACAGGTGCTAGAGTAGATTTCTAAGTGTTCGAACAATCTTGAGAAGCTTACAAACCAGGCAGAAAAGGTGGAATACCTTTGGATGAAAGTTTTCAAGTGTAGATCTTTGTGCCAAGTGGGTGGTTGAAAGGCCACTGTTGTAGTCACTATCAATATGTTGCCTCTACAAATTATGGTGTTTGATCTTCAAGATGATCTTATGACCTCATTATTTGTTGTGAATGAGATCAAATGAGGTCAATTGAGGGCCAATATTAATGGTAGATCACCTTATTCAACACAACTCTATGAGTTGAGGTTGTGGTGTAAGCATAGAAGAAGACAAAATTTTAGGGTCGTCATTTCTAGTGAATTCCTCTTCCTTGGTTTGTGACTCCAAAAATCAACCCACTACCTCCAAGAATCAACTCAATCCACTTTTGATTACATAATACTTCATGACCTCGAGCAAGGAGTAATGAGTTGATGTGAATGTCTCCACACCAACAAAGAGACCCCATAGTCTGCAATATAGATTCTTATTGGCCTTCACAATCAAATGAGATGCTTTTCATAATGACTTGTAGCTCTATCATTGCTTTATGTGAAATACACTACCACAATAACTCGTGACATGAACAATGGATTTGATCCCTATATAATAGAGATTATTTTCTCATCATAGATCAACCTTTAAACCTTCGATCTCTATCCCAACACTAAGATCAAAATCTCGTGTCCTTGCAATGTATAGTTAGGTGACCTATGAAAATGTCAACCCCTCACAATGAATGGATTGGTGTGCAATGCCTATCACAATGATCGTTATTCTCTTTACAAAGATCAAGTCGAATAGTAAGAAGTTGTGAGCAATAAGGAGACCACACATGTACATAACTACAACACAGAACAATACCTCACGCCAGAGAGAATAAGTCATGCATGCAAAGATATTTCAATAGAAATAACTCACAAATAAAAAACTCTTGAGTAGACTAGGTGGAAGATCTCAAGAAGGGTTTTAATAACATGGATCTGATACCAAGTGTAGTGTAGGGAAAAGTATCCTTTTTTCACACTTAATTTGGGAAATAAATATTAATAAAAGGACTAAATTATTCCTTAATTTAGTGTTGTAATATGTATTTTACATATTCACATTAGGTTTAGGGACTTTTAATTAAAGTTGACTTAATTTTGCCTTATTTTTGGTGTTGTAAGGTGTACCTTTACACTTTCACACTAACCTAGGGCTTCATTAATTAATTGAGGTTAATTTGCCTTAATTGGCCCCTTTAATTCAAATCCAAGCCTAATTAATTACAATTTTTGAAGGAGAAAAATTGGCATTCATTAATGATATAACATAACACTCATCATTGAAGAATGTGTGTCTTAGGTAAGTGACCTAGGACCCATTCACCATAGGGAAAATGGGTCCTCACTTAGACCTAGGACCCTAATTTAAAATATGTTTTTAGCAGTTTTTCAATGATTTCAAATATGTATTGAACACATGTCGGCTTGTTTTATTTGAATTTCAAGAAATAATGTTAAGATATGTATAAGTAAGAGGTCATTTCACTATGTTTCACCTAGAATTTTCAAGAGAGCATTCCTAATAGCAAGTTTATAAGATCAAGAGTGACTTCAAGAGCATTTTCATGACATTCAAGGGTAAATTTGTAGAAGATTATGGGTAAACCCACAAAACTGGTTTATAATTCCAGTGAGGAAGGAAAAGTTGCAAAAAATGTCCCCATGCAAAAAAAATTGGTTTTTGGTGGTTCGAACAAACATTAGGTTCGAGCAAACCCAAAGGGGGTTCACTAGAAGCCCCCTTTGAGCGAACCTAGTAAATGTTGGGTACCACATTTCCTGGGGAAAAAAGCAAAGGGAAGGGTTGTGGAAAGGGGATTCGCTCGAACCCCCCTTTTCCCCCCTTCTCCCCCTCTGGTACGAAAAAGCTCCAAAAATTTTCCCTTCGAAGCTCAAGTTGAGGATGAAATTGGAGGAGACTTCACAAACCCAACTAGATGATAGTATTCCTTAGAATGAGCTATCCAACAAATATAATTTTAATATGTTTTGGTTTTATTATGTATTTGTTTTTTTAGTTTTATTAAGCTTATGGGTTTTCACCCAAAATCAAGATCTTTGTTTACATGTGGAAAAATGAAGATTATCAAAATTTGAAAAATATGGAGTGCACTAGATATTGAGTGCCGGGTCAAACGAAAGAAAAATTTGAATTTTGATACATATAAAAAGTTATGTTGTTGCTTCGTCAGCCTATGTACGAGATTGTAATTTGAGTTTGACTTTGAAACTTGATTAAAGAGAAAATATTTAATAAAACCCACTATAGAATAATTGGAAGCACTGAATGTATCAAGAGATTTCAAATCTAAATTCGAAAAAATAGAATTTTATCCTTCATGGAAAAAATTTATATTTGTATCTGATTGAGCGATCTCCTTAAAAATGGTGTTTACTGAAAAAAACTAGTTTTTGAAGGAGATGGAAAAGGAAGTGCAATATGATTCCAATAATTTTGAAAAAAAATGTATTTAGAATCTATAGAC
Organism: Sequoia sempervirens; assembly: GCA_007258455.2. Taxonomy (NCBI): domain Eukaryota; kingdom Viridiplantae; phylum Streptophyta; class Pinopsida; order Cupressales; family Cupressaceae; genus Sequoia; species Sequoia sempervirens. The sequence goes on from VDFB02058242.1 coordinate 475,437,160, forward strand.
AAAATGTTACAAATCACTAGTTTGCATCATCTTCAAATTCCTCATCGTTTAGCCGCTATAGGTGCCTGAAAGTGAAGATTTAGTTAGAAAAAATCAATTCAGTGTCCAGTTTGGCCAAAAATTGTAAACTAGTATTGTGGGATCACCCTTATTATAGCAATCAAGATTCCATCATCATGTCAAATTCATATTGCATCATGCATGTAGCTAATATGATGATGTAGTGTTCAAGATCCATTCAAGCATTCAAGGCATTGTTTCAAATCAAGTTTCAAGATCAAGATCCACATCCATTGAATCCATTTCATGCAAGTTGCAGATCTACATTCCAAGGTCCATTCAAGGGTTCGATGAGTTGTGAAATTGCTTTGTTCATTCATTATTCCTTTCATGGTATTTCATTTCATTTCATTTCAATTTTTAATTACCAAAATGGGGTTTGACCAAGGAAAACCTCCATTCTCGAAAAACAAAACATTTTCCCCTCTTGATTTGTGTTTGCAGATTTAGGTGGAAGAAATCTTGAAGATCTCTTGAACAGAAAAATTGGAGAAGTTGTCAAAGTTGCAAAAGTTGTCAAGAAATGTGTCATCCCATAGAAACTCAATTGTAGAATTTATTTTCGGCACTCCAAACTTGACACCTAGGTAAATTGAGAGATTTAGATTTGTAGTAGAGGCTCCCAAAAGTTACAGAGAAACCCTAAACCAAAACCCATTTGCCCCTGGACAAATGAGTCCCAAGTCATCTTCAACAGAGCTCTTTTGGTGACTGGTAAACATCATCTTATCTCTCTCTAATCTGCATTTTAATTTTTGGTTCCATCAGTTTTGAGTTTAATCTTCAAGATCCAAGTTGTAGATTGCATTTTGGGTTTCATTTACTATTTTTAATATTTCTCCCCAAAGTGTTGTTTAATTAGGACCCTCGTCCTTGCAAAAAAAGGAAATTTGTAGATTCACACTTTGACTTGATTCACCTCAATGTTGTTAGTCATTTCATTGTGTGGATCTCATTTCCTAATGGAATAAAGGAAAATAGGTCTATCTACTATCATTTTGGTGAACCCCCCCTTTGTTATCAATCCAACCTAACCTATTTTTCTTTTGTTTCACCAAGTTATGAATTCCAAGATCATAAAGCAAAAACCAAGAAACTTCCACAAGATACATGCACACAATAAGACAAATGGTATTATCAAAAGATGAGTAAAATGTACAAAGTAGCCTTGCATATATAGGCAAGGTGGTGAAGGTGGGAAAGTTGAACACAATGACTAACTACCCCTCTAATAGTGAAACACTTGTTAGCTCACTTGACAAGTGTTCTAATGAGTGGAAAATGTGTCTGCAATCTAGGTGTCTCAAAAAGTGAAGACTCGTGTCTCAACCACATGAGGTGAGACAAATATCAAAAATAGCTGAAGTAAACTTAAACAAATATGAATAGGTCAACCTAGAAAGTGACGATAACTAACTAGATATATAATGATACTATTTACACTAACAATTGGAATACAAAGGATGGACCTCATGAGGTTGGGTTTAATGTTTTGATGTGGATGAATGAATAAGTGACTTAAGGGATGATGGATGATATGTTTGATGGTCAAGATTAGTAGATGATTTATAGATTCATGATGAGATGAATGGACAATTGAAATTTTTCCACAAAATCAATGGCTCACATAGGATAGTGTTCTCAAGCAAGAGTAAGAGGAAAAGTGTCACAAGGGGGTTCATGGGATAGGGTGGATAAATGATTAAGATTGGAGAATAAAAGGAGGGAGAATGTGGTTGGCTTTCCAAAAGAGGTAATATTTGAACTTTTACCTATTTTGAGGGAGATGTGAATTTAAAATTATATTTTATTGAGAGAAGAGAGGTGGCCCCATGCAAAGTCAAACTAAAATGTGGCATTTGCCTTTAGTGGGCTTGTGGAAAGTGAGATAGATAACTATTGGGAGAATGCTCAAGCTTGCACATGTGAAGATGGAATGATACATGGTAGATGATAGCAAATTTGAATTTTAGAAGAATTTTAAATTAGGAAAAATGTTAATGGGATTAAAGGGTGGTTTAATTAATTAATTATTAGGCTTTGGAAGAATTTAGGAATGGGGTTAAGATTAATTAATTTAATTAATTAACCTTTAGAAGAAAATATAGGAACAATTAATTAAGCAAAATTTAATTAAATAATTGTGGGTGGTAGGGTGCCCCCCCTCACGCTCCTTCTCTTTTTCACCCAAGAGCTCGATAGAAAGCCAAGGTGGATCATTTGCAGGAGGTGAGAGAGGATACTGGGGTGTTGGCAGGGGAGTGAAGGTTGGCAGAAACATGGCATGGCCACATCACCTTCTTTTATTTTCTTGTGATAACCCAAGACATCGGTGACAAGGGGACGTCGGCGAAAATTTTTATGCAAGATTGGAGTCTGCTTAAAGTGGAGTGATTTCTGGAGGTGACCGTCATTTTAATGAATTATGATGGCCATGTCAAATAGAGAGACACGTAGGGTACAAATTCCATAATAGACCATGCAAATTGGCCATGTGGCAGGATGTTTATTACGAGGTGATGTTCGAGTTAAGGCTTGTGTTTGAAGGATGAAATCTACATGCAAGGACATATAGCCTTACATCATCATTATTCCTAGCTCGTGTGTGATGGATGAACCTTGTTTGCGGGCCTTTTAATGTTGATGGATGATGACAATTCCTCTATATGCTTTTCAAAATTTGTCTTGTTGGTTGTCTTTGTGCAAGGAGCTTTCGGCTAGGGTGCAGCTAATGGCGAAGGTGAGCATAACAAAATTCATTATTTTAGTCTTAGTGGAGGGGCTGAAATGTTTTGGCATGCACACCCCTGTTTCGTTGGTGGCGATAGAGAGGTAAAAAGCATTCATGGAGATCACAGACCAAAGGCTTAAACGAATTCTACTTGTGGATGATCCGTTGGTCATGGTAGTGGTTAAAATGGTTTTAGGAAAGGGACACCTGGCCAGAAAGGAGTTCGCGAGGGATAATGCCTACATATCCTCATGGTTCTTGGCTGCTATTCTAGACGTGGAAGTGACCAAGGTGGAGGCAAGGGAATTGATGGTGAATTTATTCCGTGGCGACCTGTTAGGAGGTCTGGAGAAGACATTGAAAGCAGCCTTCATGGGCAAAGGGATTCTGCATCCCTCTGACTTGGAGCTCCTATGGAAGATAGATGAAGTAGTGAAGGTCTACCCCTTTCTCTTAGACTTGAAGGGGACTGAGCTCATGAGGCACAGGATGATCTCGGCAATGGTGGTTGAATATCTAAAATGAAAGATAGGGTTGGTGGTGGTGGAGGGCTTGGAATGGGTAGAATATTTTTCTACATTTGCAGAATTAAACAAATTCCTTTGAGGCTCGGCCTCTGTGTATGAATTTTATTGTCCTAAGGTTATAGTACAGGTGTTGGGTTTTGTGGTGGAAAGAGTGACTGCCATTTTTGCACTGGTTGTGGTGCATTTCCCGGGGTGGTAGGGTTTAGTTTTCTATGGTAGTTCAGTGGTTTTTTCCTGGATAGCAGACGAAATGTATTTTCTTTCAATACTTTAATATATAATTAAACCTTGCGTATCAAAAAAAATTAATTAAATAATAAATTAATTAATTTAACTAATTCGAGGAATTTTGTGGAATAATTTTAATTAAATATTCAATTTAATTAATTAAGGTCAATTTTGGTTGTCTACACTATTATATATGTGTATGGGAGGAAATTTAGGATGTGTATGATTTGAAACAGCCAACGAAACAATACAATCTAAATGAATAAAATAAAAGGAAACTATAACATTGCCTCTCAAATTAAAAGAGAACAACTATTACTTGAATATCACAAATGACAATGGAAAGAAGCCTATAAATGTTTTGATTAAAAGGAAAAATAGATTTTGAAGGGACATGAAACCCTTTACAAAAGAGACACAAAAAGTTGCTAAGAGAATATAACAATCAACCACCGGCAACAACCCAACCAACAAACAATTGACCAACATGGGAGCCAAATAAAAGTAAGACAACTAACAGCTAGCGGCTCCCACCAGCCAAACAACAACAAACTAACCAACCAGAGACTAAAAAAAGAAAGAAACAAAAATATACAAGAAACTAATGAAGGCCACCCAGAGTTTTGGCCATTTCAACTTGTTAGGACTTATGTTTTTCAACCATATCCAACAGTTCCTTTTTTTCAGCATCAAAAGCATTTTTCCACTCCGCCGACCCTCTCCCAACCAACACCTTGTCATCAGCCTTAAGGGATTTTTTTCCCTTACCCTTAGCCACATGATCTATCTCCATGATTTATGAGAAGTAGACCTGCTCTTCCCTAAGCTGGCTAATTTTCTTGAAAAGTGTCTCCAGGGCTTCAACGCTATTCTTGATTGAGATATGACTCACATGCAACAAATTTCTAATATCATTATTTAAACTTGTAACTTTAGCCTCGAGGGCTTTCAATCTCTCCTCATATTGCTCCTTGAACTCATTATGAGAGTGTTCCAACTCCACCAATCTGTCAATGAGGATATCTGAAATAAAGGTCTTCAAGATATTCTACAAATTTTCCTTAAGGCCCTTGATTTTAATGTTGATTTTATTAAATTCTTGCAAGGTCCATTTGGCCAATTTGAAGGTACCAGTAGTACCAGCCCTTGCCATATCTAACAGACCAAACATTGAAGTGTCCTCATCTAAGTACGATAAATCATCTAACAGAGGGTCAATTTTTAGGGGCGGATCAACATTTCTCTTGCCCTCACCCTCCAAATTCCACTCACCAACCTCCTTATCCAGAGAAGCCTTATGTAAACCATGAACAAGGGAATCCTCCACAGTCACAAATAGTTACGTTAGGGTTATTGCTAACCTCAACCTTTGTAGGATCCCTGGCCGCCACATCAGACTCCTTTTTCTTCAAATTAGCCAATCTCTTCGACAACCTTCTTGGTTTTTCAACCACATCAACCATCTTTTGGGCCCCAACCTCATTAGCCCCACCAACAACACCTTTATCATTGGCCACATCCTTTTCTCTAGGAGAGGACCCATCTGACCCTACCTCCGTGTCTTCACTCCCAGAAATGGCTAATCTCTTGGGGGCCTTGTTAATTTTGGAACCCGCCACCTTCCTCTTCTTCGACCCCAAAGCCACACCAACCTCATCCTCATTCCACTCTTCCTCCTCATTCGATGAGGACTTTGAATCTGACGACCTAGAAAGGGCATCAAAATCTTCCCCCTTACTAGTGATGGCTGGAATCGGGGTAATAGACTAAACATGCTCCATAATAAGAAAAATAAGCCCTTCATGAAGGATAGGGGCCCTCTTGTTCTTTAGATGGGCATACATAGAGGATTCCAATGAAGAAAAAAGAAAAAGGAAAGGAAATGAACAAGCCATGCTTGAAATGATTAAGCAGAGTGAAGTGGTGGCCAAGAAACACCTTAAATCTCCCCTCCAACATCATGTACTGCATCATCACCTCCGCAACCCTAGCCCAAATCTTCTTTAGGGAATTCCTATAATAACCCCAATTCTTTAGCTTAACTACATTTTTCATTTCACCATCCTTAAAAAAATGGGTCATGGCCTCCTCATTGCTCTTTTTGTCCTTAAAAAATTTCCTACCCACAATCAGAAAACTCGTAACAGAAGCAATAAAGTCCTCATTCACTTCCACCTCCATTCCCTTCATCACAAGTTTGCGATTATGTCATACAGAAACAAATTTGGCTGAAGCATTCAGGTCATGCCCATGTAATCTCTCCAAAAAAGGATTAAAATTACCATGACTGAGAATGTTCCATAGCTTCTTCCTCCTCTGAATATCACCACACAAGTCTGGCTCAACATGATCCTGTCACCACCCATGGAGCCCCTAGTATCAAACATCCAACTCTGGTAGAAAATAACCAGATACAAGCCTAAGAGCCAAAAAACACCCACAAAGCATGCCAAATGGGGCGAATTACAAGACCATAAAAGTCGTAGATCAAATTATTTGATGCCATCAATTCTTAAGATGTTCTTAGCATTCTCAAGAATGATAGCTCCCTCCTCCCATGAGCGAGATTCGCTAAGGCTAACAGCCACATTAACGAAGTAATCAACAAGAGATATGCCTTCTCGATAAACATGAGATATACGGGTCTCAACACATGTTTGAAGCATAGTTACCGTATCTTTGATTAGCTGATCCATGTTCCAACTTGGGGGATTCACTCCATTCAGATAATTAATGACATTCATTGAGTCACCTTCCACCCAAAATTTTGAATACCCTTTGCTAATGGCATACTTTACACTTATGAACACAACCTCTGCTTCCGCACGATGATTTGTCTGGTTACCCAATGGGAGTTCCACAACACCAAGAAGAAGCCTATAAATGTTATTAACAATAACCGAAAAATGTATAAAGGTAATAGAGAATACACAAAAATACCCAAATCTTGGAGAATAACCTAATGTAAGAGAATCATGAGATATTTCTAGCTCGAGATACCAAGAGTGGTGTAGGATGCTTGTAGAAAATACTAGAGTAAAAGAGTGTGAAAGTATGCAAGTTGTATAGTGTAAAAAACATGCAAGAGAGTAATGGTAAAATCCAAAAGAAACAATTCATTCAAGAATCTTAATCGTCATTGTAGACACAAAAAATATGCTAATTGATCCTATACACCCGATCCTAATTACTAACACCAGTTCATCCTGAATCATCTCCTCTACTACCAATTCATTTGAATAACCCTTATTTGATTAAATTCATCACATTTCATCTCTTAATTAAATAAATCAATTTTATCTGATTAAGTCATCATCTTCTCTTGATTAAATAAATCATTTTATCTAATTAATCCTATAGTCCCTCTTTTAATTAAATAATTCATTTTATTTAATTAATCTCTAAATTCATCTCCTTTAAATTAAATAAATCCATCTTTATTTGATTTAAAACTAACACCATTCTCTTTAATTAAATAAATCAAACTTTATTTAATTAAGTCTAGATTCATTATTCCTCTCACTTTGATTTATTTAAATCCTAAGATCTAAATCAAATTATCACATTAGCTAATCTCCTTCTAAATTAATCAAATCCTGATTAATCATAATCTTAATTACTCAAATCCTCTAGATTTTGCAACTTGCTCATGAAAATAATTTTAATTGATTTATTAAATCTCTATTTTCATTCAAAAAGGCATCAAGGATGGAATATTCTTCAAATTCAAAAAGTCCCTCCAAAAGGACTTGTCCTCTCCAACAAGGCATTAAAAGCCTCTTACATATCCTTTGCCTTGAGCCAAGTGGCATTTAGCTCTTCTTACATCCCCCCTAAACATGTCACTTCTTCAAATTCAAATTTCAAATGCATGCACATTGATCAAAATGTTCTCATTCCTTCCTCCATTGACATGTTGACAAGTGGCATCTTGCCATTGGGTTGTCTTTTGTCCCACGTTCTTCCATTCTTCTCATTTCTCCATCATTCTTTCCTATAAATAGAGCATCTCTCTATTGATTTGGGATCCACAATCTTAGGCATTTTGCACTATCAATTACTTTATGCATTAGAGTTCATCCACAACTCATAGCATGTTCATCCATTTGAATCATAGAATTTCATTATCATAGCAAGGTTATTGGAAATTTTCACCAAGGATCACTCAATCCATCTACAAGCTTATCAAGGGTTGGGAAAGAGCTACTTTCCACATCAAAGTAGCACCAATCCACTATGGGATAGGTTTGAACATACTTCACATGTGTTCAATTAGTCTCTTTGGTATTTTAGTGCTTTGTTTGCATTATTTAGTATGATTCAATATCTCATAGAAATGCTAATTTTACTTGCTTTAAAAAAACTAATAATACTAATATGGTTCATTGTTTGAAGTTTGTGGAATTCAGTGTTTACAGTCATCATTATATTTTAGGTAATGAATCAAGGATAGGTAGTTCAATAGTTGAATAAACATGTAACATTGTTTGTTATAGTTGGCTATCAATTGTAAATGACTTTGCTTTGGCAGTTGAGAATTAGTCATACAAACTTATTCCAACTAGGATATTATTACACCCATGCAAACATACATACGCCCACATGTTAATCTAAACATGGGAAATTTATCAAAAAGACTAATTGTTGATCAAAAGGAAATATAACATCAAAGATCATAATATAAAATATAAAATAATCATGAAGCTAACACTCAGATTGGGAAAATGCCTATGTTAGGGCTAAAAATGGATCCTATAACATGCTACAAGGATGTACACTAAAATAAGTATAGCTTGTAGAGTTGGAACTATAGGATATATAATTTCTATATTAAATATATCAATTATAAGCAAAAAAGAAAAGAACACAAGATTGTATTAATTTTTTGATGAAGTGAGAGGGGAAAGGGTCTCTTTAGAGAATTTTAAGAAGGATTTAAGGTAGGTGAGTGAGGTAAATGTAATAGGAAGGTCATTAATGAGATGCCACCAAAATTTATTAAAGTTTCTTTGCAAAAGATATTCACACTCTCTAAGGGGTGGCCTAGGGAGTATATGTCCTAAAGGGGCATAGGTGGTATTTAATGTTCAATCCCCCAAATTCATGTAGAATAAAGATAATAATGATTTAAGGCCACTGTAAATGGTTTTAAATTATTTAGATCTCTAAAATGCAAGAAATAAGGAAAATAGGGCAAAGGGGCAAGGTAAATACACATGAGAGAGAGAGCATATAAATTAAATGCTAAGTGGGTGGGATAAACATCACATGGAAAAGGATGAATAAGGCTTACACAAGGGTCAAAAAAAATATGAAAAAGGGGACACATAATCACATAGGAATAAACAAAAAGTAATAGACAAGATTAAATATGAACAAGGGCTAGACAAAAAAGTACCAAGATAGATAAGGTGTGAACAATGTTGAAAACACTTGGATAAAAGTAATATATGCGGGTGCTACTAAAATGAGTGCAAAACATGATAAAATAAGTTTCAAGAAAGAATTATAATGTTGTGTTGATTGGACTATAGTAGTGTTGTTCCAAATTAAGCCATAAAGTCTTGAAATTGCCTAGAGAGTTCATGGTGCTACATCCTAAGGCTGCTTTGACCAAGTATCAAATTTCCACTAGGTACATGCTTTCCCACTATTCTACTTTGTTCTTAGTATTTATGTGAATGCTCATATATATTGAACCAGGTGCACAATCCTCCTCCTAATGATCATGACAAATTTATTTATTTGATACCAAAGATTCAATTCTCATGTGGTTTGGAGGGAAAACCTATATATTAGAAGTAATTCATAAATTTATAAAATATATATAAATGAAACCTTAAGCTATAATTTAAATGCACGTTCAAAAGGTGCAAAAAAAACTTTAAAAGGAAAGTATGTTATTGAATTGGAGAATATATGTATAATTACAAATATGTAGCAAAGGATGTTGGTTAGTTCTATATCCACACTTTGTGTACAATGCATACAATTATACAAGTAGGCTATCATCTAGATTCCATACACATGCTAATAAGTGTCATGCATGTATGGTGGATTGACTATATTGATGGGGTGATGATAAATGTCAAACTTGTATAGTGCTACTTATATATTGTAGGGAAGTGACATGAATGTTGTCATATTAGATGCATATAGTGCTAGTTGGATTACCATTTTATGGTGTAGATATTGTTAGGTGGTACACACATATTATGACACAATAATGTAGATGATCCATGTGTTACACACATATTATTTGACTAGATATTGACATGTGTAGGGCTATAATATGTGCATGAGCAGTACTGCGTGGTGGCATAAGGCCAATATTGTGTGTGGATGTGTTTGTATTTTGTTGCATTCATTGAGTGAAGTTGAGTGTGAATATGGCTTTGTGCGAGGTTGTTCTCAAATTAAATGGTTACTCTAGATATGCTTTCAAACATAATGCTTAATAATTCCTTGATGCGATTTGAAGATTAAACTAATGACATATGGCTTATCTTTAAATTTGACATCCTAGATGGTCAAATTTGAATTATTTATATGCAAGCTAGTAGGTAATGGTTGGGGATATTGAAAGTGTTGGCTCAAAATGATAGGAGAGAGAATTTTCACAAGAAGGTTGCTATTGTGTTTTTAGTTCCATTTAAGGATGAAATTGATTTCATTCTTTAGTCCAAGCTAAGAGAAGAGCTACAAAGAGAGATGCATGATGAACTTGGGTCATTGATGCCGATAAAGACTATAAATACATAGATTTAAGGTTCATCTTAATTTGTATATTAAATAGATCTCAAACTAAACATTGAAGAATAATATTTATTAACAAGATTCAAATAAATACACAATAGATAGTAAAAAAAAATAAAGTACACACTTTTCTATTCTGCACAATTTACATATAAAAAACTTTTACCTTCTAATTACGTCGAAGGCGTTCCCTTATGTAAAGTGAGCGACCTATTTTTTTAGATCTATGATTGTTCTAGCCATTGTATCAATGCAAGACGATTGAACGAATCTTGTTTGTTCATCACTTTTCACCGTTTTTTCTAATTTGCTATCATTTTTCCCTGTTGATTTTTAAAGACCACCTTCTTTCTTGCATTATTTTTGCTTGCATAAGGTTTCGTAATATTTTTCATGCACTCATGTTTTTCACAGTTTTCATCATTTTGCTGTTTTCACCACTCACGAAATGCTCCCACTCTCAAAAACAATGATATCCTCGACTTTGGCTGCTTTCCCATTATCACCACTTTTATATATTTATAGTTACTATTCTAATTATAATTTTAATTACTTTTATAATTTATTAATTAAAGTTATCATTTATATTTTCTATTTATTTTATATTTTTATAATTAGTTTAATTTTATAAAAAATAATTTATATAATTTTATATTCGATAGTATTATAATTTTGTTAATTGCTTATGTTATTAGATTATTAATTTTATAATTTTATTGGTTTTTCTATTTTATTCAATTTATTATATTTTTTATTCTTTTTAATTTTTTTTATTAAAATGTGGCTTAACCACCCCTCAGGTACCACGGGGTGGGGGAACTAGACCTAAGTGACCAACCTCCACACAATAGGAAGATTTAGCCAGCAGGGCTAGGGCCAACTCCTATTATATTTTTTATTCAAATTTCATATAAATTTTATATTTTTCTTATTTCTATTAGTTTATTATTTTTCAAAATTTATGATATTTGACATTTATAAATTTACAAAAAAAATTAAAATTATATTATTTTCTTCGAATAAAAAAAATTATTTCACAAAAAGAAAAAAGAGTGAAAACCATTGTATTGGAAAGCATAGAAATCTTTGTAACAAGATTGGTCACATCTTTTCATATATTCTCATACAAAACAAGAATCTAAAGGAAGCTTAATGCTTTATGTTTGATGATTTGATCATATTTTTCTCATTACCTCATTATCCTATCTGAGAGATAAATCTCACGTTTTCTCCTATTTCAAAGAGTCAAACTATATTTGACCCTTTGTTTTTCTCAAGAGGCTTTTTCTAGAGACTTCTCATGCCATGCATTGTTGGAGATGACAGTGTGAAGGAATTATACAAGTACCGAAAGCCCCTCTACTTCAATGGAGAAGGGGCCTAGAGATTTAAAGGTATCATGAATTATGAAGAATCAAGTGCAAATTTATATATTTTCAAAGCAAACAAAATCATTGCTTCAAACATTGGAAAGTCAAAAACTATAGTGGGCTTTGCCCCATGCCAATAATGTTCAATACAAGCAAACAAAACTATAGGCCTCATTCTCAATGTGGGCAACCTTGATGATGTTCTAGGAGAAGAGAAAATAATTTGTACCAAAAACCAACTAAACTGTCCCCTATATCAATTTGTCTTAATACATGTTTAAGAGTTACACCTATGAAAGTACATTTTTGACCAAGATCAAACTTGAGGAGACTAAGCAACAAAATGTTTGCTTGTTATTCAATGTTGATCCTTATAACATTTGAAGTTCTCTTTACAATAGTGGGCTAGGTTGTTTGTAATAAGATTGTTGGTAAGATTTATGAGAAGATGTCACAAACAAGTCAAGTTGATCTCTCCCCTTCTATCTCTAGAAATCCCTCTCTCTCTCTCTCTCCATCTCCTTCTTAGACCTCTATACCAATATCTCTTTGCCTCTCTATCTCTACCTCTATATTTCTTCCTCTCTACCTCTCTCTATATATCACTTCTCATTTCTATGGCTATCTTTATCTTTACATCTTTCCCTCTCTCCCCCTCTATATATTTATCTCTCCCTCTCCTTTGTATATCCCTCTCCTAGATCTCGATCTCGATCTCGATCTCCATCTCCATCCCCATCCCCTATCTCTATCTCTATCTCTATCTCTATCTCCTTACCCCCACTTAGGAGAAAAAGTAATCTAAAATATCTCGATATTAGACAGTTAAAAACGAAATATTATCACCGCCGATGTGCGATCCAAAGTCCGTCGCGCACCGTCAATGACTCTTTACCAGATCAACGGACAACATTCCACCCACACTGAAAATCCGACGGTCAGCGCTATCGGATTCGAGAACCAATTAATCTTATAAAAATTACTCGATTAAGAAAATGAGATCACCCCATTTAATTCTCAATAGTAACTCCTCATAACTCTTTCCTTCAAACCCTAGCCCCTCAAACCCTAGCTCCGATTTTTTTTTTTGACTTCGGGCAGGCGAATTCGTCTTTCCAATTCAGGGCTTTCGAGTGGTGTTTTCTTTTCATTAATCGAATTCGAGCTATTCGAAGAATTTATCGGATTCGAAAATGATGCAACCTACGCCAGGCGCCGGGCCTCCTCTCGCAGACGCAAACACTCAGCAGCAGCAACAGCAGCAATGGATGCAGCATCAGCAAATGATGATGGATATGCAGCAGCAACAAGTGAATCAGGGGATGGTGATGCAGCAGCAGGCGCCGCCACAGCAGCAGCATCATCCACAGGCGCCATATCAGCAGCAACAGGCGTTCTACCCAAACCAGCCTCAGTATCAGCAGCAGCAACAGCCCATGCAGATGCCACCTCAACAGCAGCACCAGCAGCCGATGTCTAGTGATGAGGTGAAGACGCTTTGGGTTGGCGATCTGCTGTTTTGGATGGACGAAAATTACTTGCATTCTTGTTTTGCTCATACGGGAGAGGTACGAGGAATTTGTAATTTGTAAATCAAAGGCGTTTGTAATTTATGTTGTCTTAAAAAATCGAGTCCATTACTGGGTAACCATCAGCTTAGATTATCCCTTATAGATTTCCTCTAGAATTGTATCTTTGCCTAATTAGCACTGGGCATGTACCCATTCTGAATTTATTATGGATTCGTGTCTCTTCATCTAATTCACCTAGTACTTGTACCTTTTATTAGGTCGCACTGGAATTATATTGCAGCTTCCAAAATCACCCGGGATTTGTAATCCCTTTGTCGAGTTTATTATTTCTAGTTTGATTTAGAATTTGGCGAAATTTTCGGTAACCTTCTGCTTCTATGTTGCGATAGAGGGCTTGTAAATTTATCCATGCCTTGTCCTTGGTTCTTTTTTTTCTTTGTCAAATTCACGAATGATTCGCATTGCTTTGTTCCTTATCTATTTCATGTATCACCTGATTATAGCATTTAAAAAAATTCTGAATTGACGACTTGCTGTAGTCTTTTTTTTTTTAATCCTTTTTCGGGTAAAGTTTACCCGTGTCTTGCACCAGTATTCTTTTCTTTCAAATTCGCGGATGGCTTGTTCTGGCTCTTTTGCTCAGCCAAATTTGCCCATTTCTTGTTCTTGCCATTTTTTCTTTACCAAATTCTCCAATCACTTGCTCCAGCGTTTTTTTTATCTTAAATTTATCCATGACTCGCGCTTTACCGTTTTACACCCATGACTAGCACTAGCTTTTCTTTTCTCTGTCAAGTTCATCCATGATTTGCTTCTCACTGTTTCTTTCTATTATTCTTACCCATGAGATATGTCCAGCTGTTTTTTGTTTGCTTGGTTCATCTCACTTGTTCCAACCTTATTTAATTTTACACTTAAGTTAACTCATGGCTTGCATCTACCCATGTTTTCTGCATTTTAGTATACACTTATTTTTTGATTTGATAAATACTTTCCAAGAGGATAACCATCTTTTGAATTCACTCAGGGTTTGTATCATTTCTGCCAAATTACGTGTCATGAACCCCACCATTTTCTGTTGTGGGTTGTCAAAACTAAGAAGTTGGAGGAGGTATTTTGCCCATTTTGAATGATCTGTTTGTCATATCTATCTCTTCTGGGAATTTAACCTTTGACTATTATGATACTTGATTGAGTTGATACTATTCTGCTCATATCATTATAACTTGTGGCCATAAATTGTTGTGTTCCTTTCTACACTTACATGTAGTTTGGATTTCTTGTGTTTCAATGCCATCTATTATATTCGATGGTTTTTTGATTGTTTTATAGAACTTTAAATGGTTTAGGGCATGAATCCCTTGAAGTGTTTAGGATTTATTACAAAGTAGTTAGGAAATGCTAAAAGATTGGACAGTGAATTTCAAAGTTTTTTGGATTTTGTTAACAAAGTACAAAACAATAGGCAGTTTTGTTTGAGCAATTCTTTTGGTAACATGTAAATCCTATAATCTAGTGCTAGTTGTTTGGATGAGGGGGCAATCTGTAAAATACTCAGTGGGTGCTTCTGAAAAATTCGTGATCCTGGTCCCATGTAAAGAATCTTTTTTCGTCTTCTGCTGCACTATTACTTAGCTAGAAAATAGACTTCTAAAATAAACATCCAGGATATTTTCTAAATTTTAGAAGACTTTCTTCTCTTTCTGCCACACCCATTTGGAATTGGTAAACATATTTCCAGTAGTAATTTTTGTTTTTTCCATAAAAATCTAATGCTGTTTTAGTCGAAAATTCCCCTGTTGATGCAGAGTTACATATCACACCCTGCTATCAGATAAAAAATCTGTCTTATAAATTGTTCACACATTTCTTTCAGTTGACTTTGCCTGCCAGATCCTTGTTTAAAGTTCTAAGAATCTACAGTAGACATTGTTAAAACTAAAAGTTTGTGAAGAACTTAAGTGAATTTTGTTCCTTAGTATGATAACCCTATGCCTAATTCCAGGTTTCCTTATGGTGATACATTATCTTAGCTCGATGGATAGAAGAAGCTAATGGAGAATGAACCATCAACAGGTGTACATGGAAACCGTTACACAAACAGGACATTTGAAAACTATATGACAGGTGATGAAGCAGAGACAGGATACCAAAGATAAAAAATAAAATCATGTGGAACACTACAGTGAGGCATAACGGTTAACTGAATATACATATTGATCAATGCATATGCAGAAGTTTGCATATAGGGTAAAGGAGTTAAGTTGTGTGCATAAGAGGAACCAGGATGGGATGGTTTATGTTATGTTGGCATTTCTTATACAATGAAGCTTAGCATCCATATTCTAAAAAAATCTAAGAGATGATATGTTAAAAAACATTAAGTATGTTTTGGCAAATAAAATTTGGGCTAATATTCTAAAGCATGTAGAACGCCCATCAAATATGAATCCTACCTAAGGGTCATTTATGGTTGCTTCTCATCTGATCATCTGATTCGGCATACTACTTGAACCAAAAAAATATTTAAATTGATAAATCCACAGTTAATATTCTGGATGCAAGCCTTTTTTTCATTTGGTTGCATGACATGAAACATACCGGCATTTGCTATATAATTAGAAGATTTATTTTAAAGAACTGTATTGCACATAGGAGTAGGAGGTAAAATAGATTTGAAGTTGAGTAACAATATTGACATATTAGTGTGTTGCGTCAGCCTTTCTTTCTTTCAACAAAAGTATACCGAACAAAAACTTAGGTTCCAATAAATTTACTTGCTTGTACATTTATGTAGCCTATAGTCCATTTATTGTTGTCTTCTGTTTTTTATACAATTGTTTTAAATTTATTATGGTTGGTTATAAGTCAATATTTGTCGAGGAGACTTTCTTGGCATGATAAACTGTTAACCAATATTTGCGTATTCACCCTGATATGGTTTTTCTGACAAACTGGTCCTCAACATTGCTTTTAGCAGGTTATTTCTGCAAAGGTCATACGTAATAAACACACCGGCCAGTCAGAGGGTTATGGTTTTATGGAGTTTGCTTCACGTGCATCTGCTGAGAAGATTTTACTTAGTTATAATGGAACAGTGATGCCCAACACTGAACAAGCATTCCGGCTGAACTGGGCATCTTTTAGTATGGGAGAAAGGCGTACAGATGGAGGTCCAGATCATTCTATATTTGTTGGGGATTTGGCTTCAGATGTTACAGATTTACAGTTGCAGGAGACTTTCCAGACTCGATATCCCTCAGTGAAAGGTGCTAAGGTTGTGATAGATTCAGTCACTGGGCGTTCAAAAGGTTATGGGTTTGTGAGGTTTGGGGATGAAAATGAGAGAGCCCGAGCAATGTCTGAGATGAATGGTCAATACTGTTCAACAAGGCCCATGAGAATTAGTGCAGCTACCCCGAGGAAGTCTGCAGGATTTCAGCAGCCATACCCCTCTAGAGGTATGTTTGATATGGTTCATCATTATTTGTTTTATGGGTACAGTATTATGTTGGTCTCTTGATGGTTTAATATAAAATGATTGAATCAAAGCATCGTGGATCCTAATTTATACTAATATTTTAGACGTGATAAAATTCGTTGTTATTTTGAACTTATACTATATACATTATTTTCAAGTCAAACTGCTGGAGAACACAAGTTCCTTTGAGTTTAGATGATAATAATATATTTAGAACTTATTTTATGTATTATATCTGAATTATATCATCCATTAGTTAAGTCAGACTGCTTAAGGACGCCATGCCGGTTACATTTAGATGATAATAGGATATATATAATTATTTTTGGATCTCTTCCATGATATCAGCATTTTCCATACTACATTGGATCTGCATGTCTTGACTAAACACATGATAGCATTCTCCTTTGTAATATCACTTCAAATTTGTGAATGTTGTTTTGGATGACAAATCTTTTAATCAGTAGGTAGTAGTTTTTGTAATAAAGGATACCTGAGCAACTGGCTTTTGGAGTCTGCACCTTTCTATGGTGGTGGTTTGATGGATTTGCTGCTTGAAGAGAAATTCCCTGTTGCTTACAGTCTGCCTGCAAAGTCAAATTTCCAATTGTTTTCCTTTCCAATTTGAAAATGGGCAAAAATTTGATTTGAGTTTTAAAGTTTAGCAAGCTTATAAAACTCATGTTGTCTCAAAGCAGGATGCCAAGAGGCTTTGTTCACTTAGAGACCTGGAAACAAACAAAGCAGAAAAGCGCCTTTTAGTGCGTGGCCTCATTTAGGTCAGTTTTGCTTGTAATGTATTTGAATTCATTCTATCCTTTTAGCATTTACTAAGCATTTTGATGTTGCCATCAATTGTTTTGTATCTGTGCTGTATGTTTTCTTGTTATTCTATTTTTCCTTTTGAGGAAATTGTTTTTGTGGGTTTTGTTTCCTAATTAAGTTGATGTTGTATTATTTACTACAATGATACTGGAAATTTTACCCACAGCATTAGCTGCTCCTCAATTTCCCATTTGACACTAGTTAATGTTTAGCAATTCTCATCAAACACATTAATTTGGAGTTGCACCAAGCTTGTGGTGTATTCCATGTTGTTTAGGGTTTCTGGTATCTGATTTTGTCCCCTAAACTGATTGAGCATTTTGTTCATTAGTTTTTGATTGTACTCCTGTAGAATGCTAGTTAAAGTTTAATAAGTACACTTTAAATGCATGCTTAGCTACCAATAGTGTACTTAACAGTGTTCAGCATTTTTTACATTTGCCAGTTTGTTCAAGCCTGTGGAGGGCTTTGCATGAATGAAATGCTTTTTAGTTTCTACGCTGAAGAATTTCTTGTCTAAATTGCCTAGGACCCAAAATCACAAGTACCTTACGATATGCCCCATCTGTCTCACCTTCCTACCTGCAAAATTTAAGTGCCTGATTTCAGCTGAACTTTCCCACAATCTAGAATATTGAATATTGTTGACAAATTGTCAAGGTCAACCATTGTATTTTGTCTAGATATTCTGCAATGGTTTGATGAAACAGTAATGAAATCCTCTCTTCATTAGGTCATGTGTCCAACTTAATTAGACGCCTTTGGCAGCTAAAACTTAGATCAAAGGGCATTGTTTATTCATTATCAGTATTGCAAGTTCTTAAATTACTATTAGGCTTTCCCAAGGAGAATGTTTTTCAGTTAATATGCAAAATATTTTCCATAATGTAAGGTATAGCCAAGAGTAGCAGATTTAGCAATTGTTAGTAAGTTTAAAGTGTTATGGAATTTTATGCTTCCTTCTGGTTGGTTGGTTTGTGGCCTTCTACTGGCCTCTTTAGCCATTGAAGTTAATTGCATAACTGGATCTCTCTTATCTGTCTTTTCAAGTTTAATGTATTAGAACTAATACGTGTGTAGTTGTACCTGTGGTGGGCATGACAATGTCCACAGACACTGCCGTGTAATTCATGTCATGACTGCAGAAGGGTCCAATGTTGGGCTAAGCTGAGTGCTTTTTGAAGATAATGATATAGGATTCTTTTGTAGAGTTTTATTTCTAATAATGATGATTTGGGAATTAGGAAAACAAAATATTAAATAAAGTAACTTGTCCAGGGTATACTTGCAGATGGACCAGGATCAGGAAAATAAGTTACCAAACTTTACTGCCATATCTGTGCAGGGAGTTTTTTTTACTTTAAAATGTGCATTACATTTCTGTATGAACTGACATTGTTGGAAATGATTTTCCTTAGTATTTCAGTAGCCCATTGTCACACCTCTTTGTTTTGGTGAATGACTTAGAGAACCTCCTATTGGATTATTAAAGCATTTTTAATTGAAACGAAGATAATTTGTAGTATTCAAGTTATATTTTGAATGATTATTTCTAGATGAAACATAATGTAATTCATTAGATATCTTGGCAAGATGATTTTTTTTTTCATATTGTATTGTGGCCTACGATAGGTATTATACTATTATACATATTAATGATATGGAAACCAACCTCCCCATTAAAAAATTAATGTTTCTAGCTGGTATCTCAAAATCAATTGCATGAAACTAGGTGACTGCCAAAGTAGTGGTCAAGACAGGGCCAAAAGCTATGTGTATGGTTTAGATTTTAGAATACCTTTTAACTTGTGTATTAATTGTTCCTTTTGTACAAATCGGGTTTTTACCTAGCAGTTCTTTATGTTTGAATGGTTGTAATGCTATTGTAATCATGGTCATTATCAATGTTAAATATCTTAAATTGACCTGTCAGAAAATAATTCTTATCTTGGCTATAAGAACATAATTTGATCAGCAGTTGCATGTTAGTTGCTCCCAAAGGTTATCGGGCGACATCCTTGGTTTGCTGTAGTTATGGTTTTTTCGTATTGCAATATTCTCTGTATGTATCATGATCCATATTGTAGCATGTTTTTGGTTCTAAGTTTAAATTTTATGTGTGAGGTCTGTTATATGTTCCCTAAATTTTTGCGCTCACAGCAGGCAGTAATGGACACCAATCCCAAGGGTTCCAGTCAGACCCTGATATAAACAACACAACTGTAAGTTCATATCTATTATATATTGTAATACATTCAAATTTCTTTTGTTTGATTTCTTACAATTTACATAATTTATGCAGATCTTTGTGGGTGGGTTGGACCCAAATGCAACGGATGATGATTTGAGACAGATCTTTGGCCAGTTTGGCGAACTTGTGTCTGTGAAGATACCTGTTGGTAAAGGCTGTGGATTCGTACAGTTTGGTACCAGGTAGGATTTTGTAACCTTTGTATAATAAGTCTCTGGAATTGTATTATGAAAAAGAGGGAATAGGTCCCCAACATTACAACAAGACATGTGGCAAAAGGCAAACATGTGGAGAAGGTGACAACCTTCTAAAACAACTACTTAAAACAAAAGGCCTACAAGCAGGAAAATTAAGCATGCACAAAGCAACATATGAATAAAACATTCATGCATGAATAAGCTATGCATGCAAGGCAAAAGCTCTACGTACATGCAGTAAGCATTCAAAAAACATGTGTGCATGTAAATCCTTAGCATACATGAGACGGTGATGCATGCATCATGCATGAAAAAGCTATGCATGCTAGGCAAAAGCTCTACATACATGCAGGAAGCATTCCAAAATTATGCATACATGTAAATTCTCTGCATACATGAGACAGTGATGCATGCATTCAGAAAGTAGGTCATGTACACATTTGTGTGTATGCCTGCAGAAAGTAGTTCATGCATGCATGAGAAAGGGAGGGATTTTCCAGTAACTTCTATTGACTCTATTAAACAGATTGTCTTTAGAGGAAGTAGCCAAGTAAAATAGATTTTCTAGTGTGTTTGTCCTATTCAAGAATACTTATGAAAACAGGGAAACTTATATTTTCAGCAAAATCATTGCGGTATGTACATGAAGAAGTGAACTTGGAGACTCAGATTTGCTTGCCTGTCCAGCACTTTATTATGCTCCCTCCTCACATGTTCAAAGCAGATACGTTGAAATTGACCAATAAGCATCTTGACTTCCTACATATGACTTCCTACATAAAAGCTTTGGTTTAGCTATTGGTTGATTTTTTTACGTTTGTAGACCATTGCTAACAAGATTAGAGTTGGCTTTAATAATTAATTTATGAACTCCAGCCCAAATTCTTAGTCTGAGACCTGAGACCTTTGACCTTTGCCATATTATTCGAGCTGAGCCCTATAAAGTGAGTTTCATGGGAACTACATTACCATCATGATTCCTAATAAGAGCACCTGATCTAGGCATCCCCAGATTCATCTTTGAGGCTCTGTCAAATTTTAATTGGACCATCTCATTATATTCCAAGCTTAAGGAAGGGAATGCCATAAAATTTCCTGATATCTAGTCAATTTCTCAAAATAGAAACGTCAGTAGGATTAGCCTCTTTATATTTTGAGATAGTTAGCTTAGTCATACAACGAGAGCAGGTCTTTGAATTTTTGAATAGTTTGAATAGTCATACCACGAGAGCAAGTCTTTGAGATCTCCTGCCAGATTTGGTCTTGATTTTTTTCTCTAGCATTGAAAAATTTATTATTCCTCTCCAACCACACCTTCCAAGCAATGAAGTTTCGAGCTACATTCTAAAACTCTCGAAGAATATTAAGAGCCACAAGACACTTCCAAATTATCATTGAAAGAACTCTGGAATACCCACTTGAGATGAAACTGTCCAGGAACCTATTCCAAATACCCTTCACAAATTCACAATGAAGAATCTTCCTTCTGGGTTAAACAAAGAGTTCACCTATTGGGCCCTCCAAAACCCCTCCTTTGAAGTTGATCCCAAGTGACAATCTGAGAGTAATATGTTAGCCAAAGGAAAAGTTAGCTTTGGGCCAAGCTTTAGAGTGCCCAATCTTATCTCAACAAAAAGGTAAGGGCCAACAGAAGAAGGAAGCAAACTATGTACCTCTTGGATAGAGTAGATACCTGTCACTTCCTGATTCCACACAAAGAGATCTTCATCCCTACTCCAAATAGGCCTAAAATTATGGACTAGAATTTTGAGATGAATTTTATTTCCTTAGAATTCTAGAAAATCCGAGCTCTTCCCAAGGTGTTTTTTAATTTTTGAAACATCCTAGAAATTGAAAGTTAGAACTGTATTTCGTGGTTTGTTTATTTTAATTTTGAAACATCCTAGAATTGATTTTGAATATTGGTTGAAAATAGCTTCGGTTTGTTTCTGTTTGCAGAGCCTCTGCTGAGGAAGCCCTGCAAAGACTCCATGGTACTATTATTGGTCAGCAAACTATACGGCTGTCTTGGGGTCGGAGCCCTGCAAACAAGCAGGTAACATGAGTGCTCCTCAATTGTTTTCTCAGAGAAGCATTATTCAGCTCTATGTATTTTCAATGTTTTGATGTTTCATTTTAAAGCAGCAGCAACAGCAGCATCAAGGACAACCACAGGCTGATCCAAATCAGTGGAATGGAGCTTACTATGGGCAAGGATATGAAACTTATGGTTATGCCCCTCCTCCTCAGGATCCAGCAATGTATGCTTATGGTGGATACCCTGGATATGGAAATTATCATCAACAGGTAAGATAGAGTTCTGTCTCTCAGCCCTTAAGCTTGGTTATAAAAATGCTGCACCTAGGGTTTTGTGTCTATGTACCCTGAAATGAGCTTTGTTGGTTGGAATTTGAATTCTGTACTGTGGGTAATCTTTTCTATATACAATCATCAGATGTAGCGAAGTTTTGAATGTCCGTCCTGCAAGGATAGTGGCTATTTGTTTGGCTTAAGATTTCTGTTATGTTGTTGGAAGATAATTTCTGGAGTTATTTGACATATGTTCTTCTTGCAATTTTTGAAATGTGTTTATTTTCAAGTGTTATGAAATGTTACTGATATGTAACTTCTATGGATATTGGGATTTATCATCAACAGGTAAGCTAGAGTTCTGAGCCCCTGAGCTTGGTTATGAAAATACTGCAGAGTACAAGGGTTGTCTGTATACCCAAAAATGAGCTCTGTTGGTTGGAATCTGGATGTAGCAAAGTTTTGAAAGTATTGTAAGGATAGTGGCTATTGGCTCGGCTTAAGGCTTTTGTTGTCTTGTCAGAAGATATTTTCTGGAGTTATTTTACTTAAGTTCTTATCTATATTTTTGAAATATGTTTGTGTTATGAATTGTTACTGGTATGTAACCTCTATGGAAATGTGCATGGTCAATGCCTATGGTTGCGGACATAGGTTTATTATATATGTTTTACATTGTCAAACACTGAGTATTCTTGTCCACTGATGTGCTCATGATCAGCATGTATGTGATATTGGAGTCAAGTAGATTTCAGATTGTTCTGTTTGTGTAGTCATGTTATTTATGCCTTTTTTGGTGTCTGTCAATCAATTGCCAGCATGGTAGCGACGATTCTTTTTGAAAACTTCACCTAACAGCAGAAGTCTTAGAGACCAGGAGGGTTTAAGTTATTAATTTTTTAAGAATATATTGTAAATATAGTAAATAATAGTTTATAGCCTTGAAATGCAATCTGGCAATGGTAAACCATGTGGAAACAGAAGCCTTTTAATTAAATTAAAAAAAACAGGAACATTTTTGGGTATTATATTGATAGACAAATAGCATTCTAATCTGTCATTCGCATCTCATATAATTTGCAATACAAGTATTTTTAAAATTGCCATTTTTATTTTGTCAATTGTTTTTTAGTTTTGCTCAATAAATTATATTATATATCTCTTGTACACAATGTCAAGCAGAGGTATCATTTTCAGACGAGTTTATCATTTCATGCCTTTTAATAGAGTGTAACATAATGTTAAACAGAGGTATCATTCATCTATGATGAGTTTGCCATGCACATACATACATAATCTATTGCCAGGGTCTGTAGTGTCAGAGCAGAGTTTGCATTGGAGAGAGAGAGAGAGAGAGAGAGGGAGAGAGAGAGAGAGATGGGGGTGAGGGTATCATTTCTAGACGAGTTTATCATTTCATATCTTGGAGGGTATCATTTCTAGACGAGTTTATTGTTTCATATCTTGGAGGACATAGTGGAACACAATGTTAAGCAGAGGCATCATTTACTGGTTATGCGATTATTTGCCCTACATGTACTGATTGTGCGTCTGTTTGCCCTACATGTACTGGCATAATCTTTTGCCGGGATCTGCAGTATCAGAGAAGAGTGTTTTTGCACAGACATAATGATATGCAGTATAAGAGATTAACAGGTTTAAAGGTTGTGTTGCTTCTGGTATACAGGTTTTTTGCTTCGTTAGAAAAGTACAGCTCATGTCAGCTGTCTAGTAATTTACTCTTTAATTAAAGAGGGATTACCACCCTGAAGTATATGCATCTGTAAGAGAGAAAGAGAGGATTGAATTGGGTTTGTGTTCTAGACTTCAGTTCATTAGAGAAGTACAACTCATCTCAGCTGATTAGTATTCTACTCTCTTGAGTTTGAAATTAGATTGAAGACCTCTTTCGGACCACTACAACTTAGCTTTTAAAATGATCATATGATCATTTTTGTTAGAAGGGATGAATTACACACATCAGAAAATTACTGTGCTCGTGAATTACTATAGTTGCATTGTCACGCATGGATCAGTGGAGATTTAACGAGTATGCACAACTACGATTGCATTTTCACATAGGATGTGGTCGATGGAACTTGAAGACGCATGCATTATTATTGTTGCGTTGCACGTGGAATGTCACCAATGGAGCTTATGTGAGCCCATGGCATTTTTTTTTTGGTATGGTTTCTCCCCTTTATCCTTGAGTTTTTGACTGTTATAGTTTAGTTTTGAGGGGTTAGTTAGGTCTTTTGATGTAAAATCTTTCAATGTACGTGTCTGCCATCCCCTGGTGGCTGAGTTATTAGGGTGTGTGATATAGCTTATTTAGATAGTTTGTAGGATATCAAGTTTATTTTTGATGTCCTTATAAAATCTTTGGTATACCCTTGTAGTACGTATGTAGGATATCAAGTTTATTCTTGATGCCCTAATAAAATCTTTGGTTTACTTTTTTTTATACGTTAGTATGTTTATTTGTTAATTATTAACACCTAAATATGATTTGCTCAAATGCATTTAAAATAAAATTTAGATCTAAATAATGTGCCCCAACATTATGGTAATGAAGAGTGTAGTCATGAAGAGTGTAAAAGAAATTCCTCGAGAAAATAGAAGAGTTGTACTAAAAGAAATTCCTCGAGAAAGTAGACATTCCAAATTAGTTCCTTCTTTGAATGTCAAATTATAATATTTATAAAATAGGATGCTTTAGAGTCCACAATAAAGTGAGTTCGTTGTTTGAATCTCAGATTAGAGGAAAGGAGTATTTGAATGTCAAATCCTATAGGGGGTTTGATGAATAAATTAACATAGATTATTAAATTGAATGCATGAGATTTGAAAAAAAAATGTTAGTTCCTTGTTTGAATATCAAATTATATATAATTTATAAGGAGGGATGCTTGAGAGTCCACAATAAAGCTTTCAAGTGCCAAATTGGGGGAAAGGAGGTTTGAATGTAAAATAAGAAATAATGAAAGTTTAGTACTAAATTTGAGAGGATGTTAGGTTTATAGTTTATTGTTTAATGATTGGACTTGTAAAAAAAGGTGTTATTGGAGTTGATGTTGTCAAGATTCAATTATGTAGATTTTGAGTAGATCTGACCAAGTCATATTTTGAGAGGTGTTACACAAGAACACATCTCTCATGAGTAATATGAGGATGAATGATCTCAAGGGGATTTCTATTGTTTCACTTGTTGAGCATCATTTAGATGTAATAAGTGTCAAGTAGATTGTTCATACTTATGAGAAATGTTTTTGGGAAATCATTATTCATGAAATATGGGTAGACTATTCATATTTATGAGAGGTCATGGGAAGTCACAGATGTTTCACTTGTGTGAGCATCATTCAGATGTAACGAGTGTTAAGTAGATTGTTCATATTTATGAGAGAGGTTTATGGGAAATCATTATTCATGAAATGTGTAGACTGTTCATATTTATGAAAGGTCGTGGGGAGTTCTAATGTTTCACTTGTGTGCGTCATTCAGATGTAATGAGTGTTAAGTAGATTGTTCATATTTATGAGAAAGGTTTTGGGGAAATTATTATTCATGAAAAATGGGTAGACCGTTAATATTTATGATAGGTTTTTGAGAATTCATTATTCATGAAATATGGTCAATGAGATTGATTTAAAAACTATGTGGTTGAGTTTTGATAAAATATTTTATAGTCGACACATTGTGGAAAATACTATAAACTTGAAAAGGTGTGGAGCTTTCAAACATATATAGTATAATTTGAAAAACAAATTTAATAATTAGTGATTTTTTATAATTGGATCAAAAGAAAATTAAAATCTAATATTTAGATTTACAAACATGATAATTATTGATTTGCTAATTTAAATAACAATGACCTAATGAGCTCAATTTACTTGTTAGTGCACTCAAAACTCTTTTGGAATGTTGAACCTTGTGGAATTTGAGCCCCTTTGGTGAATTGTAAAGCAAGTACAAGCCATATATGTTTTAAAGCATGAGGGGCATTCATTGCTTGAAATTGAACATCAACATGTCATATAATTGTACCTATTACAAACCATTTGAAGCCTAATATTGTACATTAGATAAAGAGTAACAAATTATATTTCAATTCTATTGAATTCTCATTTGATGTGAATTCGAACCAAAGGTTTCAATTGTCAACCATTTAAATATGTATAAATATCTTTGCCTCTTGAAAAATTGACATTCATCCCTTTATATAGGCCTTAAGAAATATGAAATATGTATCAAAAAAATTTAGCGATTAATTTTGCAAGTAAATAGAAGTTTTCAAATGTAGTAGAGGTTATTATTAGTGCAAGGGATTTCCTCTTTAATAGACCATCTTTTTAATTATGCTTATATACATCTTTAATTTTGATACCAATCACACTTTCTAAATCATAATAACAGTTTTATATGAATCCTATATCATAGTTACGTGCTTCAATAACACTTAACTAATTAAAGTTTTTCTCAAGTATCTATGTCTCATCTATGGTTACGTCTTCTTAACCTTGAGAGCTTGATTTTCTCTAATATCCATTAGTATAAAATAAACATACAATGTTTCTCACCTCACTAGGGTGACATGCTTCATATTAGGTGTGTTGTATTTAACATCCTATGAATGAATTAAGGAGTCCACTCCATTCAAACTAGCCTCATATGAAGCTAACTCATGTATTGAACACATTAATTAAGGAGTTCACTCCATTCAAACTAGCCTCATAAAAAACGTTGTAATGAAATGATTTTTTTGTCTTAAATGGTTTATAAAAGTAATCAGCATAATTGTTAATGAAAAATTTGTTAAGGAAGTTTGAAAGAAGTTTTCAAATTTATTATTAGATGTCAAAATAATATTTAGAGGAATGATGTAAATTTAAGTTATATATATATATATATATAAATAAAATTTAATTAATTTTTTTCATGCAAATAGTTTATTGTTTTTTTAATGAGAAAATAGGGATATTGATTTAATAATTAAATTAAAATATAAACTAAAATTGAAACTAATTTTGTTTAATAGCATACATTATGAATTAATGACAATATTATAAGCATCAGGGTGAAAACTATAAAGAGGTGGATTAGATTAATTGTTCTCCTTACAAAAACAAGTTTCAAGGAGCATGTTTACGAAGGGGTGTGTTTGTCTTATAATTATTACTAACATAGATAAGGGGTAGTAATTGTTTTTTTTTTAAGGAAGAGAAAATGAAATCTCACATTAAACTTAAAAACATTTAAAATGATGAAAAAAGTTGATGTTGAAATTGATTAGTTGTATTTTAAATGATGGAAAAGTTGATGAAATTAATTACTTATATAAGTAGTCAATGTTTCATTGAAAATATTCATAAAGATATTTTCGTAAGCAACTCCAAGGATTCTTTCTATTTGTAATGATAAAGTTCAAAAATACACCCATAATTTTTTTTTAGGAAATTCTTTCTTAATCTATAGGAGTGTGTTGAGACAAAGCCAATTGTCCAAAATGGTTATTCATTGAAGAGGGAATTTGAGGATAATGTTTTTCTTGGAAAATCAAAATGTTGACATTAATGGTTATTCATTGAAGAGGGAATTTGAGGATAATGTTTTTCTTGAAAAATCAAAATGTTGACATTTTTGCAAAATGTGTCAATCAATAATGAGAAAATAAAAATAGAAATGCAAAAGGTGCATTAAGAATGATCTACCTATATGTATAAGAAGACTCACACGGGATAATTGAATCTTCCTTACGTAATAAATTTCATTGAACATCTTACAAATACATCATGTATGTAGCAAAATCTAGCAACAAAAGATCACTTGTACAATATAGAGTACTTTTCAAGGCCCCCCTCTTATATTTGATTAAGAGAACATTTTAAAAGGATTTTATAAAATCATATTAAGTTTTGACAATAAGAATAATGCTTCAAAGTTTAGATTTTAAGCTTAGTTAATTTAATAAGTTAATCAATATTTGTTTAAAACTATGTCTATCAACTTATAGATTTCCTCTTCTATCAACTTGATGGACTCTTTCTCAAGTATAATTAAGATATTAAAGAACATAAACACTCATCTATAATTGAATATACTATGTTTTGGTCTTATGATTTGTACAACAAAATATGAGATAAGTTATGTCATTTTAGATTTAGTCAAGTTAGAGAACAACCATGATGAATGAGAAGCCATTTTTAAGGTGCATAAAATAATTGATATTGGATCAAATTTAATTTGTGTTAGGCCATTTGACTAAAGAAATTGAGAGACTTTATGGAAAACGTTTTAAGATTGGAAATCACGCTAAATTATAGGGAATGTCATAATATGTCATTTGAGAGATGTTGCAAGAGCATCGGCCTGGTTTTTGTTTCCCTTATTTTCCTTTGTTTTGTTTGGTTTTCATTCGATTGTGGCTTGTGAAATTGTTGGATATCAATTCCTTCAAAATCTTGGGAATCTCTAACTATTGACTTCCTGTCCTTGAATTAGTTTTGGACAGTTATGTAGTGAATTTTTCTTGGAGAAGACAAAAAGAAAACGGTTTGGAACGATAAAGGGAGGAAGGCAGTTGCAAATTGAGTCTTGGAGAGAGAGCTTTCTATTTGGGAAGAATAAAGAAGCACAAGTTTAAGACAAAAGGACAATGCCAAAAAGGAGGAGGCTGAGCTCGTTGTTGGTCTGTAGAGAGAGATTGAATAAGATAGTGAAGAGCAATAGAGTTAGAAAACAAAGATCGGCCACAAAGAGGGGACATCGATTCATTGAGATTGCTTGTTTGGAAGTGTGTGATGCTAGTTAGAGGTGTCTAGCTTCCATATGAACATATTTTAATTGCTTTGTTTAGTTACTGAAGTTCCTGGTGCATATATTTTCATATGTGTTAGTTAAATTAGATAACAATTTTTGTCTCTGTTAAGTTCTTGAAATTGTTTTGACAATAAGCTGTAATCTTCATTTTGGCATCCAAGCGTGATCGTGGGAAAGTGAGTCATCATTTTGGTATCAGAGCGAGAAAGATCTGGGAGAGTCTAAAAGGTCTGGAAAGAATGCTCATGGGATTTTTGACAAGTATGAATGTGTGGAAGTTTTGACAGGTTAAAAGGAAGAACTTGGGTACCAAGAGACTAGGCAAAGGAAGATGAGAGAAGCCCTAGGTGAGGTATCACAAAGTGGAGAAGAGAAGATAAAAGATGCAACAACAAGAAAGCTGCAAATAGAAGGACAAGTTGAAGGTCAATAAGATTAGATAGGATGCAAAGTTTGATCAAGAAATAACAGAGCTGAGAAGGGATTTGGAGGTGCAAGTTCGTAGTGAAGCAATGGCTTGAGGAAAGAAGCCATGAATGTGATTGGTATTGGCTCATGAAAAAGAAGTTGAAGTGGCTTGTATAGATGATTGTCAAGAAAAGAAGAGAGTAGAAGATGACTGTCTTGAAAGAAGAAGCATTTCCACATCATGAAGTTGACATGGAAGTAGAGCCTGAAGAAAAGAGAAAGAAGAAGAAAATGGAAGATGGAAAGGAAAATGCTGGTTAGGAGGATGCAAGAAACCTCGAGAAGGATAAAACATACGCTATAAATGAAGACGAAGAAACACACGTATTGATTGACAAAATATCAACATAAACAAAGATTGACATTCTTTCGGGTGTACTAGCTTGGAAGAAGTTTGAGGAGCACACATGCAAGGTAAACATTAAGCAAGTTGTTTCTGATGATTTTAGGAATGATGCTTCTGAATATTTGAAAGCAATTGTTGAAGGGAAGAGTTTAAAAGTAGAAGACGAAAAGGATGTGAAATCAAATAGTGACAATGATATTTATGAATGGGAGATAGAGTTTTGGAGGCTTGTAGATGAAAATGACATAAGAAGGAGCTTCATGTACAAAAATAAAAAGAAAAACAAATGAAATTAGATTGAACACATGATTATTGTTCTAGAACGATGTTGGAAGACACGAAAGAAAAGAATGAAGGTGGTTTCTGGTTGGAGATATCAAGTGCAGGAGCACATGCTTCTTTTTGTCTCTTGGGGAGTCTGATGTAGGAACATTGGCCCGATTTTTTTTTTCTTATTTTCCTTTGATTGGTTTGGGTTTTGGTTCGATTGCGGCTTATGAAATTATTGGATATCGATTCCTTCAGAATCTTGGGAATCTCTAACTATTGGCTTCCTATCCTCGAATTACTTTTGGATAGTAATGCACGTTGCGTTTTCATGGAGAAGACTAAAAGAAAATAGTTTGGAATGGTAAAGGGAGGAAGGTAGTTGCGAATTGAGTCTTGGAGAGAGAGCTTTCTGTTTGTGAAGAAGAAAGAAGCACAAATTGAAGACAAGAGGACGATGCAAGAAAGGAGTTGGCTGAGCTTGTTGCTAGTCTATAGAGAGAGATCGAGCATTAAAGAAGATAGTAAAGAGAAACAAAGTTAGAAAATAAAGATCAACCACAAAGAGGGGACATCGATTCATTGAGATTGCTTGTTTGGAAGCGTGTGATGTCAATTAGAGGAGTCAGTTGATTGAGGGAGGAAAGGACAACAAGAACACGAACATGAAGAAAAGAGTTACGTGGTTGAGGTTGAGGAAGGAAAGTTCGAGAGTGGTCGAAGTCGTGGTAGAAGATTGGCCGAGTAGGGTTAGGGCCTGCATTGTGTGTGTAAAGATTCCTATAACTTGAATGTGATCACCATTTATGTGTTGCAAAAATAAAGAACTTTCGGTTATTCATTATCTGAGTTAATGATATCTCTATTTTTGGCTTCCATATGAACATATTTTAATTGCTTTGTTTAGTTGCTAAAGTTCATGTCACATATATTTTTGTATGTGTTAGATATCGGAGAACAGTATGTCTCTGTTAAGTTCCTGACATTGTTTTGACAGTAAGCTATCATCATCATTTTGGAATCCAAGTGTGAACGTTGGAAAGTGAGTTATCAAGAGATTTTTTGAACATTAAAATGATGGAAATGTCATGTTAAGATTGCATAAAACAAATGATATTTAATCAACTTACTTTTGGTCAAGGCAATTGTATGAAAAACATGTTAATTAAAATATCCATTAGTTGCTATTAAAATATATTTATATTTGATCTTAAAAATTATGCACCAAAGGTTGGGAAAAGATATATTGTGTTTTGGAAACACATTTTTATGAACAATGAAAAATAATTGAAAAATTATGTTTAAGGCTGTGTACAATAAAATATAATAAATTTACATTCTATCAAATCCATTGAATAGAGAATATGTAGGCCGACTTAAAATCCATTTTTAATCAAGATATATTAATTTTAAGCTTAAAATTTATACATGGGAAAAACATTTATATTATTTCAAATTTAATTAAGAAACGATAGTTAAGATTTGCATAGAATAAAAGATAATCAGTTGCTTTACTTTTTTATTAAAACTCATTATATAAAATATACTTAAAGAAGATACCTATAAATTTTGACAAAAACACATTAAATTTTAAATTTCCAAAATTTAAACTAAAATAAGAAAAATCACATTAAATATTATTTACATTCATAATAATAAAAATAACTAAAAATAGATTAAATAAAATGATAGTTAATCAATTTACTTTCTATTAATTCTATTGCAAAAAAAACATCTAAATGAAAATAACTATTAATTTTTATTAAAATACATTAAATTATTTTAAAGGTGGGACACAGAGAGAGAGAAGGTTAGAATTTCCTACACAAAAACACATATCTCAAACATACAATTAAACACTAAAGGTTAGAATTTCCTACACAAGTGTTAAGAATATTGTAAAATAAAATTAGGTAGTTCTTCTAATAGTAGACAAACAATGCAATATATATATATATATAAGGAAAACTCTTTTAGGAAACAACACAACCTCCAAAGCACACATAATGAATTATCTAAATAAAAGATACATGAAAAAATTAATTTTGCTCTCAATAAGAGATGCATGAGATATTCTACCATTTCAAGAGTGAATCCAACAACATAACCATACTTTGAATGCCACCATACAAACTACATTCAAAGCATCTAATATCTAGGAAAAGGGGAAACCCCTAGTGGTTTCCAACACCATGGGCCAAGTGCTATTACCCCTCATGACGACTACATTTTAGGTATAATATTTGACTCCTACAATCTAACTTCGGTGATACAATTTGGTACATTCAAACCTCTTACAAGATGTTCTTACTTATCATTCTTAAATGTCATAACT
>VDFB02058242.1:475469762-475506328 GCA_007258455.2 Sequoia sempervirens
AAAAGAGGGGAAAATGTTGTTTTGTTAGTGGATAGGGGCTTTCCTTGGTCAAACCCCTTAGTGGTAATAAAACCTTGAAATAATATGAAATAGGAATGGAGAATGATGAATGAACAAAATAAAATGTTGCAACTCACCAAACCCTATGAAGTGGCTCCAATGGATGTAGACCTTGATTCTTGCTTGAATGTGATAGATCTTGAATGAAATGTTATCTTGAATCATAAAACCCTATATCACAATTGTTAGCTCAAAAATAAACATGATGCATGAAATCTTTGACATGATACTTGATGTTTGAATAATGCTATAAAATGCTTGATAATATACCATTGAATTCTCTTGTGAACTCAAGCTTTCTATTATGAATTCTCTCACAAAATTATTAGGTGAAAAATGAGTGAAAGAACCTTGTATTTATACTTAATTATGCAAGAATTCCTAAAATTACAACACTACAAGCCAATATCAGATCTATGAGGATAAAATCCCACCAAAAAATTGAATTAATGTTGATTTTGGGCCACACGAGAGTCATTTTTCCAAGGTGGCGAATGAGTCACATTAGGCATAATTTATGGGACTATTTTCAAAAATGCTTAGAAAGGTGTGAAACCAGGTTTAGGACCCAAAAACCTAGGTGTGACTTATATTCCCAGAGTGGTGAGTGATCCCTAGATCACTAAATCTAGGTCACACAACCTATAAACACCTAAATTATGATTGGATGTTGATTTGTGTCAAGATTATCCTTGAAAAGATGCATTAAGTGAGGCTTGTGGATATAAAGTAAGGCCAATTAAAGCATAAAGAAGCCCAATTATTAATCAAAACCATAAAAAAGTGTGAAATTATGTTACAACACTTTACAACACTTTAAATAAGGCATGATTAAGGTTGAAAAGATATTTATTAGGTTCAGTTAATTAATAAAACCTTAGAAAAGTGTGAAAGTGTGTTACAAAACTTTAACAAGGTAACATTTAAGTTCATTAGTTCACAAGGGCTCAAGACTTAATGTGAATGTGTCAAACACACTACAACACTATATCAAGGTACCATTAAGCTTTGTTAACAAGGAGGGCCCAAACAAGCAAGGAAAAGGGATACTTTTTTCGTTGCCACAGTTATCAATGAGAGTAATCAATTTAATCGCATGTTCACCTTGACTTATAGAGTTTTTTATTTTATATGTGTATTATTTCAATATTTTAATAGTTTCATCAACATTAGTCACATTGATAGTAAGAAACGAAATCATGGGAAATAAGGTGTGAAAGGTATGGTCCATGGAGGGTTGACTAGTGTCAACACTATGAGTGAAAGAGCTAGAGAACCCAAGATCCATGGTGGATGTAGAAGTGCGGGATGGCATTAATCTAGAGGTATGTCTCACAACAATATTGGTAATAGGACACTAAGTGGTAAAGCTCATACAAGTTTCACTAAACCTAGTGTGCACCCAAGATGGCTAGGAAACGAAATACAAAGGACACCTAAAATAGGAATAGAAATGCAAAAATGTAAAAAGAGAATACTTTTCAGATTTCAAACAAGGAGTTTTTTTTTATTATGCTATGAAAAAACCTTAAAATGATATATTTTAAATGCAATTTTGAATTCAATCAATGCACTGATTTTGAAAATTTTAAACTTAAAATGCAAGATTTTAGATAACAAAAAATGTGGAAAATGAAACAGGTGACTGAACATAGAAACAGAAAAGATAGAAATAGAGTTTTCAATGCCCAAAAAAATAGAAACAATCCTAATCAGGGACTCATTCTCCCTAGGGAAAATGGGTCTTAGCCTAGGGTTTTAAAAAATCAGAATTCAAAATTTTGAGATGAATTCTAGGGTTTTTAGATTCTGATTTGAGACTGGAAAGTTCAATTTTAGATTTCTAGAAAATTATGTCTAAATGTAACTGTAAAATAATGATAAATGACAAGATAGGGGACCTAATTTGATATGCAATTTTGATTCAATTTTTTGATTTTAGTGTTTGAATATGCAGTAGTATGAATGCACTATGTGAAATGAATGAAAAAATATACAAATTTTGATGATTTTTTAGATTTTTAAATATGCAAAAATGCACTTTTAACCTTGTAAAATGAAAATGAAAACTAATGTAAACATGCAAGATCCAAAATTTCAAACCTAATTCAAAAGGATGCAAATATAGATCTAGGAATGCAATGGACTCCAAACTAAAAATATTTATCGTGTAAGAAAGTCAAGTTCACCAAAATGATATAAAGGGGATTATTATAGGTTCACCAATATGAAATGATGGAAAGGGTGTGATGAGCCTAGTCACCTTTATCTCATTAGGAAATGAGATCACTACCTTGAATTGACTACCAACCCTTAGGTGAATCAACCCAAAGTAGGGGTCTACTAATTTCCATATGATTTGAGGTATGGGGGTAAAAGGATAAAATGGACTAAACAACACTTTTGTGAGATAAATAAATATGTCAAATCAATCCAATCATGCAAATTCAAACTTGCAATATGAAGAAAAACTATATGAAAAACAAAAACCATTGATAAAGTGCAAATATAAGAAAGGTAGAAGAGCATGCACCTAACACCAAAAGGTTGTTTCAGAAAGAAACCGGAGACTAATTCACCCTAGGTCGAATGGGTCCACCTTCAAGGATTTTTCTCAACTCTCGAGAGCCTCTAATGAAAATCAGTAGCTTCCAATTTTTTTTGAGTTTCAATGTCAAAAAGTTGGAAATGAATTTTGTAGATGAGTTTTTATGAAAAGATGACAAATTTTGCAACTTTGACAACTTCTTCAACTTTTCTCTTCAATAGGTCTTCAAAATTTCTTCAACCTAAATCTACAAATACACATATAAAGGAGAAAAATGATTGTTTTTGGTGAATGGGGTTTTTCCTTGGTCAAACCCCATTTTTGTAATTAAACCTTGAAATGAAATGAAATAGCATGAAGGAGGGAATAAAAAATGAACAATGCTAGGTTACCACTCAACAAACTCTTAATGGATCTTGATAATAAAGGTCTGCAACTTGAATGAAAAGACTTCAATGGATGTGGATCTTGATACTTGAATTTGCTTGAAATAGTGATTTGAAATGCTTCACTTGATCATGAAACCTACATCACAATGTTAGCTCAAATAACATGCATGATGGAAGAAGACTTTGACATGATGAATTGATCTTGATTGCTAGAATAAATATATAATAATAATGCTCTTGAATGCTCCTAAAAGTAATCTTATTTCTTGAGAATATGATATTGAATTTCTTAGCTTCTTAGGATTAACTTGATTAAAAATAACCTTGTATTTATACACATGTAACCTTAATTACCTAAAAATTAAGCATTACAAGCTGACAATCAGAATTTGAATTTAGAAACCTTAAGATCCCTCCAAAAACATAATTAAAAATGGGTTGCTAAGGCTTAGGGAGGACCCATTCACCCATGGGAAAATGGATCTCAGGTCCCTAAACCTGGG
This sequence comes from Sequoia sempervirens, assembly GCA_007258455.2. NCBI lineage: Eukaryota > Viridiplantae > Streptophyta > Pinopsida > Cupressales > Cupressaceae > Sequoia > Sequoia sempervirens. Next base: position 475,473,263 of record VDFB02058242.1, read on the forward strand.
ACACACATTCTCCAATGTAAAGTATAAGGTTTTGGCATTAATTTTTGTTAGGTTTCCCCTTTGGAAATTGCAATTATTAGGCTTGTAAATGCATAAAAGGGTTTATTAAGGTATAATAAAGCTCAATTTATTAAAGGAGACCTAAATAAGTGTGAAAGTGTAAATAAATACATTTAACAACACTTAATAAAGGCAATATTAAGTCCATTTAACTAGGAGGGCCCAAACAAAGAGTCAAAATATGAAGGATACATTTTCCTACACTATAGTAGGTGATGAGAGAGTAGGGTGGGAGGGATAGAGGGATAAGTAGGTAGAGAGAGAGGTTGAGTGGAGATATAAAAAATTAGAGATGGAAGGTGAGAAAGAGGTTGAGAGGAGAGAGAGGGTGAAGAGAGATATAAAGAGATATCTAAAGGGGGAGAGAGGGGGAATGAGGGAGTGATGAAGTGAGAGGTAGGTAGAAATAAATAGAGAGGGGAGATAGAGCGATGTAGAGAGGGATGGAGGAATGGAGAGATAAAGATAGATAGGTAGGGTAGGAGGGATATAGGGAGAGGTAGGTAGATAGAGATGAATATTTATATGGGAGATAAAGAGAAGTATAGATGAAGAGAGAGAGAGAGAGGTAAGGTTGGAGGGATAGAAGGAAGGAAGGTAGAGAGATGGAGGGTGAACACATTACCTCTCTCTCTATTTCTACTTCTATTATCTCCCATTTGCATATTTATATTTTTCTACCTACCTCTCCTTATATCCCTCCCACTCTACCTTTCTATTTCTACTTCTCCCTTCCTCCCTCTCTACTTCTCTCTATCTCCCCTCTCTATTTCTCTCTACCTACCTCTCACTCCATCCTCCACACATTCCCCCTATATCTCCCTTTATCTATGTCTCTCTATATCTCTCTTCACCCTCTCTCTTCTCTCTACCTCTCTCTCAACTTCCATATCTACTTCTCTCTATCTCCACTTACCCTCTCTCTCTACCTACTTCTCCATCTATCCCTCCCATCCTACCTATCTTTCATTATCTACTTCTCCTCCCTCTCTCTCTTTCCCTCTATCTCTCCCCTTGTCTCTCTCTCCCTCTCCCTCTCCCTCTCCCTCTCCTTCCATATGTAAATCTCTCTCCCCTTCCCTCTCTACTTCTCCCTATCTCCCCTCACCCTCTCTCTACCTACCTCTTGCTCTACCCATCCCACCTTATGTATCTCTCCCCTTCCCTCTATACTTATCTATATATCCCCTCATCATACCTCTCCCTCTATCCCTCCCACCTTACTTCTCTTTCTCTTTGTATCTACTTCTCTTTATCCCTCATCTCCATCCTCCTCCCTTTCTACCTACATCTTCCTATATCCCTCCCACCCTACATCTCTATATATACCTCTCCCTTCTTCCCTCCCTCTCTAATTCTCTATATCTCCCCCATTTATCTCTCTACATACCTATCACTCCATCCCTCCCTCTTTTTCATCTCTCTCCCTTTAAATATCTCTCTTCTCTCTCTCCTCTCCAACTCTTTAACCTTCCCTCTCTACTTATCTCTATCTCCACTCACCCTCTATCTATAGAAAGGTAGAGATGAAGATAGAGGGAGAAGGAGACAATAGATATATAAATAAAGAGAGGTAAAGGGAGAGATATAGATATAGAGATATGGGAAGATAGTAATAGAGGAATATGGAGATAGGAAGATGGAGAGAGAAATAGAGATAGAGAGGAAGACATAAAGAGGTAGACAGAAATAGGGCTTGAAGATAGAGAGGAGGGAGATATAGGAGGAAGGGATGGTGGGGGATAGATAGAGAGGGAGTAGATATTGAGATAGAGGTAGAGAAAATGAGAGATATCTAGGTAGAGAGAGAAGAAGAGGAGGAGATATAGATCAATATATAGAGGGAGAGGGAGAGAGGAGATATAGAGAAATAAAGAGGGATAGGGAGAGAGATAAAGATATAGGGAGATAGAGGTAGAGAAATATATGGATAGAAAGGGATAAAGAGAGAGAATGCATAAGAGAGAGAGGTATAGATAATGAGATATAGATATCTAAGATAGGGAGATATAGATAGAGGGGGAAAGAGAGAGAGATAAAGGTGATAGAGACAAATAATAGAGAGGTGTAGAGAGATAAGGAGAGAGAGAGAGAAAGAGAGATGTGGAGAGAGGGTGATAGCTAGAGAGATAGAGATATGAATGGAGAAATAGGGTGTGTTTGTATGAGTGACATAGATATAGTGATAACTTGATGAAAAGGGATATCATATAAATAGATAGAGGGAGAGAGAGGGAGGCAGAGAAATAGAGAGAGAGAGAGAGATAAGTAGAGAGATATAGGAATATGGAGTGATATAGATAGAGAGAGATAAGGAGAGATAGAGATAGAAATAGGGAGAGATATGTAGATATATATAACCTAGGAAAGATAGAGGGGAAGAGAAAGGGAGAGAACTAGGTAGAGTGTGAAAGAGAGAGGAGAGATATAGATAGAGGTATAGTAAGGTAAAAGGGGAGAGACGGGTAGAGAGGGGAATGAAAGAGAGGGGAAAGAGGGAGAGGTAATTAAATAGATAGAGGGGGAAAGGGAGAGAGAGATATATTCTCCTAGTTCAACTTGGGAAAAGGTGTACATAGGATGAAAAGACAAAAAAGAGGCCTTCTATGATGATTTATGCAAAAAAATTACTATCCTTAGTATAAAAATCTAAAAATTCCATTATTTGTTACTTCTTTAATGTTTCAAGTCATTTAGGATGATTATTGCAAAAAAAACATGAAAAGAAGACTTTGTATGCAAGAATTATGAGAATTTAATTTTTTAAAAATTAAGGAGGAACTTAAAATAGTTATAAGTTTTTTTTGTGCATATTCTATCAAAATTATCTTATCTATTGTGTCGATATCTTAATCACCTTTACAACACCTATAAAAAATCAAAATTTTGATAAGTAACACAAAATTTATGCCCATTTTATTGAAGTGTTGTTTTTGGGGATTTTCAAAATAGATATCCATTTTTCTTTTTGTTGGTGTAATTAAATGTCTTGTACCTTGTCCTAGGTCATAATTACACCTTACTTAAGTTTACTTAGGGACCACATAGGAGGTTTTTGGAGATTTTCCACCTTTTGTGGACTTGACATCTCATACCTCATCACTTCCACCTTTAGTGGACACATCATGTGATTATCTCTCCACCTTTTGTGGGAGATCCACCTTTTGTGGAGATTATCACATTATCCTTTTCCACTTTAGATGGAGTGATAACTCTTCATTGTTCTCACATGTCATAAGATTACAACACTTATCATAATCTTATGCCCTCCTATGTTCTCACCTTGGCTATATATCCAAGGGGTCTCCTATGCATAGTATTGTATTGAGTACTACATCTCATATTATTGACATTGAATACAGTTTATTCTTGTCATATTATTCTCTCTCTTTTGTGCTTTCTATTAGGCCTCTAGATCTTGGGTGGCTACCTTCATAGCCAATTATTACACTTTTCAAAACGGATATCTATTTTGAAAGCATAAAATTAACTAAAAAACTTATAGAAAATGGATATATGTTTTGATTTTCAAAATAGATATCCATTTTTCTTTTCAAAACAGATATATTTTTTTTTCTTACAAAAAAAATATCCATTTTGAATACATTAAATTGACAAAAAATAATTTTGGAAAACAGATATTCCTTATTAACGGATATCCATTACTAACAGATATCAATTTTGGTTTGGTATTATTGAACCGAAAACAAATTTTACCTAACCCTACAAAAATTCAACTTTGTGTTTTGTGATTTTGGTAAAGTAAAAATGTGTTTTTTTTGTATTGTCACTTTTTGTTCCATCATGATCATGCACATTCCCTTGAGTCATTGAATAATTTTGTATATGAATATCCTTGTTGTTGTGTTTCTATGTGTGTGTACTTGTTTCAAAATCTTTGTGTTTCCATTGTGAAAATGTTAAATTTATAGTTTTGATCTTGTGGTGTGAAGTATACCTTGTCACCTTAAGTTTCCCCAAGCTTTGGGATGGGTTGTTACAACCCTAGGTTGGGAGGTGAGCTCCCACTGGCTTTAGATACACTTTTTCCTTGCTGATTGTGATATGTGCAGGTTGATTTCATGTTGAAGGGTTTTATGATCTAGAGAGGACTCACTTCCATTGCTTTTGCCTACATATTTCTATTTGTTCCATGCAAATTCATTTCAAGTTATTAATGTAAGAATACTTGTAAGCCTTATCCTATAAAATCAATGTAAGCTAGAAGTAATTTTATTATGGATTTGCACATTGTTGTTGCAGACATGAGCTTATACTATTGTTCTTTTGTAACTAGTTTATTTATTTTAAATTGTTATTGAAAACATTAGCACGAGCTTGTAAATTCTTTGTTGTATTGTATGCCACTTGTATTGTGTTCCTTTCTTTATTGTACCTATTATAAGGAAAAATAAAAATTTAGATGTTCATATCCTAGTATGCTAAAAAAACTCAAAAAAACACAGAATATATATATTGAAATCCTTAGTTATTAATGTTTGGGAGTTAGCATTATAATAATTTATAAGAAATGAATGTTACCTTGCCACGTATGTGTTCACTAATACTTCAAGTAGGGAATTTAAGTTGTTAATATGGATCAAGGTTATACTATAAGCAATGTAAAGTTGTATATTATCCATAGCCAAACCTTATTCAATGGGAAATGCATGTATCCTTACTATTGTACTTTAGTTGAGAATATGATTATGATAGGAAAGTGAGATTAGCACTATGTCTTCTATTGTATGCTCCTTACATTCAAATATTGTCATGTGAAATTACAAATATGATTAGAAAAAATCGGGGGAAACATACATTTAGCATAGTTGAAATTCAAATAATGAGATTATATTAATCATATATAAACATGTTATCATCTCCCCATTCTGAATCAAATGCATGTATATTTTGAATAACATAATGGATGAAGCAACTGACCAAGCTAGCAAAACTTAAGTAGTTAAAAAAAAAGGTATTAAACTAAGTTGGTATATAAAAGGGTTGGGAATGGCCCTATTCCCTATCATAAGAAGAGTTTTTCCTCTCTAATCAGGGTACAACTATGACCAGCACCTGAGCCTTTTTATTGACAATGTTGTTTAAAATAAAATAAGCAAAGTTATTTTAATATAAATATTATTTGTCTAACATTTCCTTGAGAGAGCATCATCGTCAGATGTAGATCAACCACTCTATACTACTAGAATACTCCCCATCTCATCCATAATGCATCTTATAAATATTACCTATAAAAAAATGAATCAATAAATTATTATGTAGTATGACAACTTTGTTCTCCTTCTATCTACATTGTGTAGTTAAAAATAAAAATTAAAAAAATAGACATTGAATAATATTTATGTAGAAATATCCCTATTCAAACACCTTCCAAAATTTGGTCCCAATTACCATACTAGTCGATTCATGGCCTACACTGCTGCCATGCTTCCATTTCCTTCCCCAGTATATGGAGAATGGAAAATTTTTATGTGTTATCTAAATTAGGGCATCGCTTAAGTTTCGCCCTTGCTTTAGGGTTTCTTTCAATGGGCATGTGGAATAACATGTCCTTTCTATATTTAAATATTATTATTTTCAGACATTCTTTAACCCCTCATTGCCACCTTGAATGTCCCTCATAACTCAATTTATTTTACCATTGCAAATCTTATGCAAGTTCTCATCCTTTCCTTCCACAAGGAGTGTGATGATAGTATTATGCATGCCTAATGCCAAAGTTACACCTTAGGAAATTGTGTGAAGGCTTAGGATCTAGAGTTGAGCCCTTGAAAACATTAAATAATTTCCCTTATGGTGAAATTTCCACCTTAGCAACCATCTCATAAAACACACAAAAAAAAAATGCAAGGCATTTCCAATTTACATTAGAAGGGTGGTGCTAGAAATTAGGTATCCATGCCCCTTTTAAAGAATGTCTTTTAAATAAAATAAAAACAAGCCTTTATTTATATTTTGTATAATCTCTTAAGAAATATTTTCTCCTTTAGTAAATAATAATAGTAAGAATTAAGTTATATCCACCTAGCCCTTAAATGGCTTCCCTTATTTTTTTAACTTTTATTTTTTTATGTACTCAAGTATTTTCCACCCTTGTTGTGATGTAAAACGCCTCTCGATGTAATAAATAAATAGAAAAGTGTATTTACACCGAGAGGCATTCTATAGTCACGGCAAGGGTGGAAAAAGCCTGAGTACACAAAAAAAGAAATGGTAGTTACAATTAGACAATTGGAAATCACATGCTAACCATTTCAAATTGACATGCAAGCAATGATTTTCAGTGAGTCACCCAAACACCTGCTGACCTTGGTCGACTCCACTGGATGCTTCCTTGATATATCAGTGGACTGGTCTGGTGCCAATACCCCTTCCACTATCCTGCCAGACTCTAGCCTCTACAGACGAGTAGAGGAATCACATATAATACCCTTCACCCGCTTACTCCAAGACAAGAGTTTTACAATTTGTTCCATGAGTATTCCAGAAGTGCAATCTCCACAACTTTTGGTATGCTCAAGTCACAATGGAAGCTTCTCACCGTGAGCCATCGCTAGGAGGATGTCATTTCACTTATCTCCTCATCTTAGGTAATTTTTTGCTTTGTGCTGCTTCATTCACTTTTCTTATTCATTTAATAAAATTTTCAATTTCTTATTCCTCTTCTCTTCATCTAGTGCATTATGCATTCATCATCTCTTGATTTTGAGAACAAGCTCTTCATCTGCAATATTGTGAACAATATCTTGATGGGTAGCGTTTCAACAAGCTCTTCTTCTGTAATATCCTGTAGCAATATCTTGGGTAGCACTCTTCAGTATGGAGGAGGCAGTGAACTACAGATTTGGATTAGGGATAGATGTTTGCTTGAGTTGGGCCACAGAGTGAGGGAAACCCAAGGCGAATACTATAGAGGAAAGGAATTTTTATGTGGTTTCAAACTGTTGTAGAAGAAGAATAAACAGAAAGGTACCAAGTCTTGCAAAATTCAACTGTGCTTTCTAGATTATTATTGTTATTACTATTTTTATTTTTTTGCAATTTGAGAGTATGGGCTATGTTTTCTAAATTATAATTTCTATTTTTTTATATTATTATTACTTTTGATCATTTAGATAAACCATGGTTCAAGTTGTTATGATTATCTATATTTTCTATAAACTCAACCATCCAATTTACACAAAAGGTTGTGTTCCTAAATACTTTTATCTACAATTTTTAATTTACGAATATGTCATCTATAGAAATTTATCTGTGTGATCATGTATTTATTTCTATTTAATGTCTTCCACACGCATTATTTGTATAATAAGCTCTACATCTATAATCTCATGAGAAAAGATTCCAGTGGGTACCTCGCTCGAGTGTATTACATATCCTGATTAGGGATGGGTTTTACCTTCACTTTGGAAACAGATAAAGGAAAACTTAAGATGAATATTTTCTAAATCAAGTTTGGATCATTTAGTGATTATATATATATTTCCTAAAAACTCAACCATCTGATTTACGCAAAAGGAAAAACGCAACCATCCAATCTACACAAAGGCATTGTTCTAAATTCTTTTATATGCATTTTTTTCATATGTCTATGTTATCGAGTATTTATTTGGATCAAAGCTAATGAGTCCTATTTTTTGCCCTATTTTTGTTGTGAAAATAATTTTTGGCTAATTTCTTTTGCATTTCAATACTTTAGAAGAAACTAAATGAAATATGTTTTATGTATGTTGAAGTTTCTGAGAAGAATGGATCCAATGTTGAGCACATTGCAATAGCTATTGGGTCTTCCATGATGAACTGGAGAAGCATCTCAATGTAACCACCCGTAAATTTGCAAGACCAACTTAAAGCTAATGCAACCTAGATGATGTGCATTGCCCTAGTTTATCAATTTGCTAAATGTGTCTAAGATCTTGCTCACATTTAATATGTCAAATTTACAATTTCACAAAATCATCACCAACAAAATCATGGATGTGTAGGGGTTTCTGAGTGGGAGAATACCATGACCAAGAAGAAAAGAAAGTGAATATAATTAATGGTTTTAAATGCGAATAAAAGGGGTTTGTACATTAAATTTTGGAGAATTTGAGGATTTTTCAAAGCTGTGTTTTTAGTTTTTGGGTTTTTTCTTTCCTTATTTTGTAAGATTAAAAGATTTGATCTTTGAAATAAATTAGGTTTTCTTAACTTGGTTGGAGAATTGGAAAAAAAAATCATGTGTTCAAGAGAATTCAATTTTTAATATGAGGAGGAGACTAAGGTTTGAATAATTTGTGAATTGAAGTTTTTTAAATTTAATCTTTCATATAAAAGTAATTTTTGAATTAGACATTTCTAAATTTTAGAAAATCAAGAGCAAAAGAAATATTCTAAATTTACTGAAGTAGTTTTTAAATTATTTTTAAATTAGACATAAAAAGAAGGTAAGTATTTTAAATTTACTATTTCATATAAAAGTATTTTTTAAATTAGATATAAAAAGAAGTTTCCAAATTATGTGCAAAAGAAATATTATAATTTACTAATAAATCAAACAAATTTGATGAAACAAAAAATCAAAATAAAAAAAATTCATAAAACAAAAAAAATCAAAGATATTTCATGAAACAAAAAAGTAAAGAGATTTGATGAAACGAAAAAATCAACACAAATAGATTTGTTAAAACAAAAAAATCAAAATCAAAGAGATTTCATGAAACAAAAAAAAATAAAAATCAAAGATATTTGATGAAACAAAAAAAAAATCAAATCAAAGAGATTTGATGAAACAAAAAAATCAAATCAAAGATATTTGATCACAAAAAAGAAATCAAAGATAAATCACAAAGATTTGAAAAATTTTAGTATAAATAAATTAAAAAATCAAATAAATAAATCAAAGGTTAAAACATAAGTTAGGTTCAAGTATAGGGTTCAATTAGAATTACTATTAGGTTGAGTTAGGGTTTCAACTAGGATTCAATCAATGTTATGAGTAAGGTTAAAAGGTGTTATTGTTGAATTAGAGTATAATTATGGTAGATCTTATTAAAGTTCAATTAGACTTAGTATTAGGATTTGGGTGCAATTAGAGTTTAATTAAGGTTTAATTAGGGTTACAACTAGGATTCAATTAGGGTTATAACTACGCTTCTAAAGTGTTATTGTTCAATTAGAGTTTAACTATGGTAAGTGTTAGGATTCAATTATGATTAGGGTTCAACTAAGGTTAGGGTTCAAATAGGGTTAGGATTAGTGTTAGGGCTAGGGTTCAATCAGGCTTAGATTTAAGGTTAGGGTTTGTGTTAGGGTTAGGGTTATGGGTATGGTTAGGATTAGGGTTAGGGTTATCATTACAAATAGGATTATCATCACGAATAGGATTAGGGTTAGGGTTAGTGTTAGGGTTATGATTAGGGTTATGATTAAGGTTAGGGTTAGGGTTAGGGTTAGGGTTAGGATTAGAGTTATCATCACAAATAGGTTTATCAACAAGAATAGGGGTTAGGGTTACGGTTACGGTTATCATTACGAATAGGTTTATCATCACGAAAAGGGATTAGGGTTAGGTTTATCATCATGAATAGGATTATGGTTAGGGTTAGGATTAGGGTTAGGGTTAGGGTTAGGGTTATGTTTATGGTTAAGGTTAGGGTTATCATCACGAATAGGGATTATGGTTAGGGTAATGGTTATGGTTAGAGTTAGGGTTAGGGTTAGGGTTATTGTTGTGAATAGGATTAGGGTTAGGGTTATTGTTAGGGTTAGGATTAGGTTAGGTTTATCATCACAAATATGATTAGGGTTAGGGTTAGGGTTAGGGTTATGGTTAGAGTTAGGGTTATCATCATGAAAAGGTTTATCATCACGAATATGATTAGGGTTAGGGTTAGGGTTAGTGTTAGGGTTAGAATTAGGGTTAGGTTTATCATTGTGAATAGGTTTATCATCATGAAAAGGGTTAGGGTTAGGGTTAGGATTAGGGTTAGGGTTATGGTTAGGGTTAGGGTTAAGATTAGTGTTAGGTTTAGGGTTAGGGTTAGGGTTAGGGTTAGTAGTAGGTTTTGGGTTATCATCACAAATAGGTATTAGGGTTAGGGTTAGGGTTAAGGTTAGGGATATGTTAGAGTTAAAATTGGGATTAGGGTTGGGGTTATCATCACAAATAGGTTTATCATCATGAATAGGGTTAGGGTTAGGGTTAGGGTTAGGGTTAGGGTTATCATCATGAATAGGGATTATGGTTAGGGTTAGCACTAGGGTTAGGGTTAGGATTAGGGTTATCATCACAAATAGGATTAGGGTTAGGGTTATTGTTAGGGTTAGGATTAGGTTAGGTTTATCATCATGAATATGATTAGGGTTAGGGTTATGGTTCGAGTCAGGGTTATCATCATGAAAAGGTTTAACATCACAAATAGGATTAGGGTTAGGGTTAGTGTTAGGGTTAGGATTAGGGTTAGAATTAGGGTTATGTTTATCATCATGAATAGGCTTATCATCATGAAAAGGATTAGGGTTAGGGTTAGGATTAGGGCTAGGGTTAGGGTTATAATCTTCAATAGGTTTATCATCACAAATAAGGATTAGGGTTAGGGTTAGGGTTAGGGTTATGAATATGGTTAGGGATATGTTTATAAATGATAAATATAGTAATTTGGTTAGGGCTATAGTTAAAATTTGGATTAGGTTTGGGGTTATCATCACGAATAGGGTTAGGGTTAGGGTTATGGGTATGGTTAAGGTTATGGTTAGGGTTATGGTTATGGTTATGACTATGGTTATTATTAATGATTAGGTTCATCATCACGAATAGGATTATCATCATGAATAATATTAGGGTTATGATTAGGGTTAGGGTTAGGGTTAGGGTTAGGATTAGAGTTAGGGTTATCATCACCAATAGGCTTATCATCATGAATAGGATTAGGGTTATGGTTATCATTATGAATAGGGATTAGGGTTAGGGTTAGGATTAGGGTTAGGGTTAGGGTTAGGATTAGGGTTAGGGTTAGGATTAAGATTAAGATTAAGATTAGGATTAGGAACTAACCATAACCCTAACCCTAACCCTAATATTAACCTTAACTATAATTCTAACCCTAACCATAACTCTAACCCTAACTTTAATACTAACCCTAACCCTAATCCTTATCTATGATAATAACCCTAATCTAAATTTGTGATGATAAACCTAACCCTAACCTTAACCATAACCCTTTCCCTAATGCTAACCCTAATCCTATTCATGATGATAAACCTATTCATGATGATAACCATAACCCTAACACTAACGCTAACCTAACCCTGACCCTAACCCTAACCCTAATCCCTATTCATGATGATAAACCTTTTCATAATGATAACCCTAATAACGCTAATCCCAATTTTAACTCTAACCCTAACCAAATTTTATCATTTATAAAATCATAACCAAATTGAACCCTTACTATAATTGGACACTCACCCTAATTGAAACCAAGCCCTATTTTAACCCTACTCATAACCATATCTTTAAATCTAATTATAACCCTAATCTAAATTTGTGATGATAAACCTAACCCTAACCTTAACCATAACCCTAACCCTAATCATATTCATGATGATAAACCTAACCCTAACCTAATTAAACCCTAACCCTAATCCTAATCCTAATCCTAATCCTAATCCTAACCCTAACCCTAATCCCAATCCTAACCCTAATCCTAGAATTCCTTAATCCTAATCCTAAACCCTAACCCTAATCCTAAACAATAATTAATAAACCTAGCCCTAATCCTAACCCTAATCCTAATCCTAACCCTAACCCAAACCCTAACCCTGATTAAACCATAACCCTAACCCTCATCCTAATCCTAACCTAATAAAACCCTAACCCTAACCTAATTAAACCCTAACTCTAACCCTAACCCTAACCTAATTAAACCCTGACCCTAATCCGAACCCTAATTCTAACCCTAATCGTATTAACTATCATATTATAATATATTAATTATTATAATAATTTTATAATAAAATATATGATAAATATAAAAAATAATTTATTTAAGATATTACATGTTGCGTCGCGACTACTACTAGCATATATATATTATTTTAATAATATATATAAAATACACCGAGAGGGAGGCGCCTATTCAATTTTCATAATAAAAATTTGATTAAAAAATAGGCGCCTCATGAAGGATATCTCTCGACGTATTTTATATATATTATTAAAATAGTATATATATGCTAGTTAAATAGATTAGTGATATGAGTCGTATAAAGAATTATTTGTACACATAATGTACCAAAAAAGTGTAATGGAAGTTCAGAGAATTATTTTTTCTCTTGCCTACTCATCATGAAACCCCCTTAGTATCCATAATTCAACTCCTTATTTAAACCTTGGTTGACTAAAAAGACTAGTCAGACCTTTAAACTACCTAAGGTTAAGAATTTAAACTAAGTAACCCTTGGGAAGACAAGTATTAATTTAAATTTTTCCTTGGAAATTTCAATTTTTTAGGGGTGGATTCATTGGTTAGAAATAATGGTTTAGTCAAACGTTGATAAATCGTAGCTAAATTAATTTATTTGAAATTTCTTTCCATTGAACCCTTGACAACTCTTGAACTCCATAATATTTAAGATGGAAATTTAGTTTTGGGTAATTGAATTGTGTAAATCGATTGCTCAATTAGTGTTATTAAAATTGAAGATGTTTTTATCTAATTTTGGGTCTTGCCTAAAGGGGACTTAAACACTTTTTCTCAAAATAGAATCTCCTATAGAGAGATCAATCCTAAGTGATCTTCCCTTGAGGTTCCTTGCATAGCACACCTAACCCTATACTAGGTCATCCCTCATCTCAGGGTGTGTGGAAGGAAGTTCTATCACATCCAACCTCATTTTCCCCTCACCCTTGCCTTCGGGTGGTGTGCTTGCTTACATTACACGATAGTCGTCATGTTAGACATGATATTAGATTAAGTTGTGAGTTTCAAAAAAAAATATTAAGTTTGTGTCATGTTGTCATATTGAAATTATGGGCATGACACATAAAATCAACACAATCATTTTAATTTGGCTGACAATGAATAGTGAAAATGTTGGCAAGGTGTAACTTTGAATTTAAACTCTTAAGTAATAATGTTGAGAACTATACATGTATAGATTTGACCCACATCACATCAACACTTCTAGATCTTATTTAGAGTAGCAAATGAAACATTTAATAGATTAAAATAAATTGTAATAGAATTAGGATAAATAATGTGATCAACCAAATTCATTCAAAAATATACCACTTATAAATGACTTATTATGTTTATTAGGCTTTCATCAAACTAGCCCAAAATATAGAGGGAAATCACATAGAGATACAATATCAACAAGTACACCAATAAAATAAATGATACAAATAAAATTATAATTATAATTTAAACTAAATCGGCTTCCCATATATATATTTGATGTTTAAAACACACAAATCAAATCCTAAAAGAAATATTGTTCTATTTTAAAAAATTATTCTACAAATGAATCAATTCCACACAATTAAAATTGTAGTTTAAAACTTTGTAACACATATATCTATAATCGTTTGGTACCAAAATTACCAAATAAGTCATATAATGTCATTAAAGATCACAATAGTGACTTATATACATAAAATATTGAATTATTCTAATATTTTTTAGTGGAATATAGCACTCATGTTTTAAACTTTGTTATATGTATATTCCCATTTATTATTATTTAGCAAGTTCTTACTATTTAGAAACTTCTATAAGTGCTTGATAGAAAGGTAATTCAATGATACTATAACTCTTGAACCCTGCTTTATAAAGCAAGTCCTTAAATTCATCCTCTGTTCTCTCCTTTCCACCTATGGTAGCAGCCATCATTAACATATCAAACAATAGTTCCACTCGCCTTTTGGTTCCTTCTTCCTTTTCAATGACTGCATCAACAATTAATACCTTCCCATCCTCTGGTATAGCTTCATAGCTCTTCTTTAAGATTTTCAAACAAAGTTCATCATCCCAATCATGCAAAATCCTCTATAAATACAATAACAAAAATGTCTCAAAAATTTATTATTTAAGAACATAATTTTCATTTCAATAAAACATAATTTTTTAAAATACCTTCATAAGAATTGCATCCGCTGATGGAAATTGCTCAAACATATTACCCTCCACATGTTCTACTCCTGAAATTTTAAATCTCTATGAGAAAGAATTACACTATACTTTTAGTTCTTTTAAGATAAACCTCATAATATCTACCACATTACTATTGTTTGAATTATTCTAACCTCTCTCAAGCAGAAGGTTCTTAAAATACAAAGAAACAACTTAAAAATACAAATTGACAACAGCTAAGATCTGCATGCAGATTATAAACTAATAATAAACTGCTGTTTAAACTTGTAGACCAGCAACTTTTTCATCTATGCAATTTAGAGATGGAGATCGTTACCGACCTTTAATAGGAGCAGCAGTCTTTATAACATGAGGAAGGTCGAAATTGATGCCATGAATATGCGGATATTCGTTCACAATTGTAGATATTGCAGAACCTACTCCTCCTCCAACATCCACCATACTCTCGAAGCTCTTAAACCCATCATACACCTTCAACACAGAAGCAATTACAGAGCTTGTCTGAGCAGTCATGGCCTCGTTCAAAATCTTATTTGTTTCAGGATTATAGCAGGCGTACTCGAAAATGTCCATGCCATTGGCTTTGGTGAATGCTTGGCAGCCTTCTATGACAGAATCATGAAGATACCGATAAGCATCTGTCATACACCTTAGTTTTAAGAACAGCAGAGTCAGTGCACAGGACTGTTGGGGGTCAATATTTGACAACAACTTAGAGAGGCTGGTTGGGCCATATTTGAATTGGGGAATGCCACTATTATCTACTGTGGTCTCTTCGGTAAAGACACCAATGGAAGCCAGAAACCTCATGATTCTAAAGAGGTAGCCTATGTGGGCAGGTTTGTTGGTGGAAGTAGAAATATGGGAAGCGATTTCCTCTACACTCAGGTGATTTTCACTACCATGGATGGCAATAATGTCAGGAATGTTAAGCAAAAGAGCAGCTTGAAGGGTCATGGGCTTGGCTGCTGAAAGAAATATTTCATAGAGTTGGAGATGTGCTTCCATGGAGGACTCTAAGGAAGCCATATTTGTCTGATCAATTACAAACTTGCCAGTTTACAGAAAATCACAGACTTAAAGACGTAAAACGACTGAGAAAGTTTGGTCATAATTAAATATTAAATGATTCCTTGGGCTTGTTTTTATCCTTCCTTGACTAAAGGCAGCAAAAAAAATGTCCTATTTTGAGCTATTTTTTCTTCTTTGTGATAATAAGTCAATCCACACCAACCATATGCCACGAGGATATATTCTGGTTGTTAGGAGTATTGATAAACGACAAGGAAATTGGGTTTTATATTATAAAATATATAATATTTAATAAATGATGATGACTGATTTTTAGATTAAGTTGGGCTTTACAATATACAATATAAAACAAGTGCCACATAGTGGCCAGTATTTGCCTTTATAGTTTTATAATTATAGTTTTGTAGGGTTGAAAAAAAGGTAAATTTTGTTAATTATAATATTTTAATTTTGTTAATTAGTTATTTACTATATTGTATAGTTATAATTATTTTAATGTCTTATAAGAAGTTAAAACATAAACATACAATTATAATTATTTTTAATAATTTAAGTTATAAAACATATCAATAAATCTCAATTTTATTATACTTTTATTTAGTGAAATACATAATTAATTATTTTAATTATAAAATGGTATAATAATTTATTATTTATTTATCAAAATGTCTATAAAATAAAAGAAATAAAGAAATGACAATGTAAATTAATAAAGTAAAATAATATAATATTATTATAAATATATGTTATATTAATTTTATAGTTGTATATTAAAGATTTATAAAATAATATTATTTTAAAATATTATAAAATATTTAATAAATGTTTTCTAAAAATAATTTTAACACTAAAATAATTTTATTATAAAAATTATATTTTTTTTATATTTTAAATTTTTCTATTAATAATATTAATAAAAAAATTACTATTTGCTAAAAATATAAAAAATCAAAACAAAAATTAATAATTAAACATATTGAAATTTTTACATAATCATTGCATAAAATGTAATGTTTGAATAATATATTTATTATTATAATGTAAATTTTAGAATAACGAATTCAATGAAAAACAATTGCATGCCTATATTCTAGTTTGATGGTATTAAAGTTATTTTAATATAATAATAAATAATTAAAAAATGCAAAAGTTATAAGATACAATTTAAATATATTTTATAAATTTTAATATATTAATACAAATTTAACATAATTATTGACACATTGATATATATTTATTATTGAACCATCCTCTTGATGTCAATTAAAATTTATGAAAGTGGTAAATGTAAACTCATTCAAACAAATTTTTGTGTCTTTTTTTTTTTTATCAATGTATCAATGATTAGTATCTAATTTTAATTTTTTTTGTGCTCATACCAATAAATATAAATTATAGCACAAACTTATTGACCTTAATTTTTATTTTAGAGAGCTTAGATCATACCAACACCCAAAAATATGTTGAATATATTTGAAACAAATTATTTATAAAATCACTAAATACTCAGCACCAAAATAAATGCTAAAATCATACATTAAAAATATCCTTAAAATAACATAAAATATAAAGATGAAACACATTTACAACTAAAAAAATCAATATAACTTTCCTCCTCTATATCAACATGTATTTTAAAAAACAGAAGACAAGCCTAATCAAATACAACAAAACGATGTATTTCTTAAAATCTTATTTTATTTTTTTAATTTTTAAAAGTTCTACGGGATAAAATAGCCAATGTTGCAAGACCGCCATTAAAACTCTTTGGAAGAATTATAGCTTATCATAAACTAAAATCATATAGAAAATGAGAAAGAATGAATGGCTGGTTATATTATTAATAGGACACTTTGAATGAGTCACTTTAAAAATTATTTAAAAAATCTTAATCATGAAAATAATTTCCTATCAAATAGAGGACAGCTAGAAGAGCGGTAGCAGGACTAGTAGTCAAGTAGTAGTCATACTTGCAGTGACGAAATATTAATATAAAAATTACTTTAATTAAAGCCAAATTCATATTTCTACCAAAGAGAGCATACCAGGTGTGTTAGCAAGAATTAATATATATTTGCTGACATTAGTAGATGCACCCTAACATGAAATACAAATTACTAAACCCGTTACTAAGCGCAGCTTAACGTCAATAGCTCTACAACTAAAAACCTAATTTTGAAACAATTTTGGAACCAGCAAATACATTAAACGATCTACTGGTAATCCTATAAAAGTCATCAAAGAAACAGAGAAAATGGAAAGAAAAACCCTTTGAAAGAAAAGAACAGGACAAAACCGACCACAACGAACATGCTAAACCGAGCACATAGAAACATGAATTCAAAAGCAAGCAGAAAGTGAGGTTCAATATATTCCTGCTCATTGAATACTGTAATTAGTGCTTTTGCAATCTATATTGAGTCGCCTGAACCACTTGAATCAATGGCTGTGCTACTCGGCAGATGTCTGACTCCATGAACCTCTAAACGCGATCACCAAAAAAAGTTTAATATAGTAACTGGTAAAACAACGGCATGGATAAGCGATTCCCTACTCCCCAGCGAAGAACCGAGTGGGAAGCTATATTCGTGCAGGTGTAAGGAATTGTTACGGAAGAACAAGTTAAAAAACTAAATTTTTTGTTCTTCCTAAAAATTAGGCACAAGAATAGTTCACTTTTATTTTTTCTTATAATTCTTCCATATAACACAACTTTTTAACCAATCATATGTTTAAAAAATATTTTTTATAATTTGTAAAGTTAAATAATCTATAAATTCACTTTACAAAATTGAATTTTATTTTATTTTTTAAAATATTATTGTTTTAGATTAAATTAAACTGTAAGATATAGAATATTTTATAAATAATGATTAATTCATTTTAGACTAGTTTAGATATTTTGATATAATTTGATAAAAAAATTCAAATAAATATTAATTTTAAATTTATTTATTTTTGCGCCAGACGTATCCCGACGACCTAGTCTAGTGACCCAACTAGCCTTGCTTTGGTCTTACTTTTTGCCAAGTTGGGGTCCGAAAGGGGTAAGCTTAGGCGAGACTAATCCTCTTTGGATGCACGCAATCACTTGCAAACCACATGCATCGGATAAGCCCGAGCTTTAAAATAATTTTTAAGACTATAGTATTAGGTGAGAGGACAGTGTAGCACCACTCGTTCACGAGTGCCTTGCTACACTGCAATTCCTTCTCATGATAGGATGTTGATTATATATATACATGTGCTACTTGACGTTTATTTGGATGCAGGATTGCAGGAATAAGTCTCGATTCCACCTGCTTCGGCAGGACAGGGCGAGCAATAAATTAACCCAATGGGTAAAAGTTAAAAAAGGGAGTAGGCTTGGAAGCGTCCCCGTCCAAAGTCCATCGTTTGTTGTGAGTCGTGTTACGATTGAAGTTTTGTCTTTGCCTTGTATGTAGTTTCTCTGTTGAGTATTTATTTAATTATTGGTTAATGTTTAATTAATTAATCATATTTCATAAAATAATTAATTAATGTTGCGTCGTTATTTGATTTATTTGAGAGTTAGAAAAATGTTAAGTTGAAATAGATTGTAAATTAAAAGTGATTTAATTAATTAAAAGTGAAAATAATTATAATTAAATTAATATAGTTGAGAGTAATTAAATATTATTTTTTATTAATATTAAATTAGGAAATTAGGTGAAGATAATATCTAAATTTAAATAAATTATTTCAATTAAAATTTTAGATAAATGTGAGATTTTAAAAGCTGAAAAAGGACCAATAAAAAAAGGGGCTTTTTGGAAAAGAAAGGGGAAAAAGATTTATTGATTTTATTTGGTGATTTATTATTTTGATGAGGAAATTATTCACACACAAGTTTTCTGGTGGGAGTTTTGCTCTGTAGTTTTTGGATGTAGAAAGGAAAAATAAGAGAGATAGTTTTGGGTGTTTTTGGAGGTTTTGTCGGGGTAAAACTTTTGTGAGTTGAAAAGAACAGATTGTTCAGAAGAACGTTGAAGGTAGAAGAACAAGAAAAGAGAGCGGTAGGGAAGGATCGAGAGGAGGCTACAGGCGGGATTCTCCTTCAGACACAGGATTCCAGGTTCTTTCCCTTTTAAGATTTTGCTATGTTTTCGAAAATTGTTTGAATGTAGTTTTATGTTTGAGAACTCATTTGTAGTAAAACCCTCGAAATCTTCTGTAGAAAACTTAGTACAACTTATTCGAAAATTCCTTCAATATAACTTAGTTGAGAAATTTATTGTGTTGAAATAAAAATCGTGATACTGTGAAATCAACGTACCTTATTTATTTTGGGTCTCTCGTAAAATCTATTTTGTTTGTATTGGTATTCTTCTGAATCTCTGTTAAAAATATGTATATACTCTTAAATATATTTAAACTAAATTGGGTATACGTATTTGTGTGACAATACTATTAAGTTATTTAAATGCATGTTATAATTATTATTTACCTCTGGGATTTTATTTCATGAGATTTGAATAAAAGTCATCTCTATTGAAGACCTTTTTGGAGGTTATTGAATACAGTTTATTTAAGTAAATTCTGAACTATTTTATAATTTTTTTTAATGTATTTTTCCTTGGATTAAGTTTTAATATGACATATATATATGTCTAAATAAATATGTAAAAAAAAAAGGATTTATATATATGTTCCTAAGCTAGGTCAGCCTCGATTTCTGTGTCTGAGCGAATTCATTTTTTAAAAAATTCGTGTTGTTTTTTTTATTAAATATTACGAATGGTATATTTATATTATAAGTAAAGTTTTAAAAAAAAATATATATATATATAATAAATAAAATTTATATATAAATTGTTTTGGGGAAGGGGCGGACGGCCTTCGCCGTACCATTCCCCGACCCCCCTGTTCGCCCTTGGCTGCCGTGTGCGGCCATTGGGGAGGCCGCGGCCTCCCTGTTGGGAGGTACGCAGCCTCCTCAATGGAGGCGCACCTCCCCAGAAAAAGAAAAGTTCTTTGATTGTTATTTTTTTTTTTTTTTAAAAAGATTTCGTATGTGTTCTTTTAAAATTTGTAAAGTTAATTTAATTTAATATATGCGAAATTCGATTTCATTCAGAATTGGTTATAATATAATTTATATGTTAATATTTAAAAAATTGAATTTAGTTTTTAATTAATGTGTATTGTTTTATTAATATTTAGTTTATTTAATTATATAAATATATATATATATATGTAATATAATATTTAATATATATTATTTATTATATATGTATATATATTATTTATTATATATGTATATATATATTTATTTATTTGTGGAAATTTAATTTAAATTTTGTTTTAATTATATATATATTTTAAATGCATTTTAATTCGAATTGGATTTGTATAATAATTTTTGCAATATGATTCCATTAGTCTTATTAAATGATTATTTTTATATAGATGGGGTTTGGTTTTTCATTTTAAAATTATAATTTTCTTTAAAACAGAATAGGATATAAATGTTAACTTTATAGAATGATTTTCAATATAGTGTTTATTTATTTAATTTATTTTGAATGTTTATATATATATAAAGGAGATTTATGTATATATATTGTGATTACGTTTTAATATTTTGCAATATTATAGTTAATTAGGAAATTGGAAATAAATTTATTGTGCTGTGTTGAAATGAGTGTTCTCATGTAATTGATTGAGTTATTAGGTGGAATTTATTATTCATTGTAATTTGTTTCCTTTTATGGGTTGGATTAAACGTAATTGTGATTCTTGAAATTATTCGTTAATTCTTCTGTGGCATTTTCTTCGTAGTGCTTTTGTGTCAACCCTAGGTTCACTTTACTGTTCGTAAGAGTATAAGTTATTGTTAAGGGCTTCCAGAGATGGAAAGCATGTCTTTAATGTTTCTTTTATTCCCCATGTCGGGCAATTAGGGTTAAGGGTATTGTAAGTCTTCCAGAGAAGTTTTCTTGAGTGGGATGTTATGTGTAGAGGTTCATTTTGGTGAATCGCCTTGATGTATTGTACTATGATGTTGTACCCGGTTTCCACGAACGGGGATTTGTGCCTCCTAGGAAATAGGAGTGGGTATTGAGATTTGTACCTCCTTTGGAAGGAGTGTGTATTCGAATTGGTTTCCTCCAGTGTTTGGAGTGAGTCTCCTTGCTTTGCTTTCTCCTTGGATTGGAGAGTTTATGTTGTCTAGTTACCTATTGTGGTATTGTACTTTGTTGTGTTGTCGATAGGAGAGTGGCTCTTTGTGGGGGTCCGGCACAGAAAGGGGCGCCAGGGTAACCTACCTAGAGTTTAATTAAGTGATAATCTAAATGAATTAATGGGGGGGCTTTCACACTAATAAAGATAAAGGATGTCTCTCTCGTGAAGCAAGTGAATGATAAGGCTCGAGATGAGATGGATGCATAGTTTTGCGTGAGGGTCCGGCGGCTGGTAGAGGCAAGCCAGGGTAACCCAGGATGGGGGTCCGGTAGCCTAGGAAGGTTGAGCCAGGGTAACTCATGGCAATTTATGCATGACACTCTTCCTATGTCGACAGTTAATCAGTTATTGTGTGATGTTCATGATCTTTGTTCTCTGGAAGCATTGTAACCTCGTGTTAAGTGATAATGTGTTATAGTTGTTAATTGACTTTGTGAGTGTAGATGTTAAGTGATATTTTGTCTGTTGTGATTAAGTGATTTATTGATTTGTCTTTGGTTATTATTGGAAGTAGTCTTTGATATTATGTCTTGAGTTCGTTGATGCTTGTGATTATGACTTGTTGTGTTCTGAAGTGGTGTTGTTGTGCCTTTGGATTTGTCGTTGTTGAGTTTCTAAGTGGTCTTTGATGTTAAGTTGTCTTTTGGAGTTAGTCTTTGTTATTGTTAGGCGTGCTTGGTGGGGACCCTTCCTTGTCTACTCTCAGCACGGGGGTGGTTGGGTGGAACGTGCTTCACACCCCGTTGGGTTCCCTCTTCTATTGCAGATGTATCTTTTACTTGCAGGTTTTGGCGGATGTTGATGATCCAGTGTCCTTATGTACCAGATGTATATACTTTGGATGTAATGTATTCATTGATGTATTGTCTCCCACGTGCATTGGGATGACCTTGTTGTAAATTGTATATGTGATTATTGAGGTTGTAATTTCAGTCAATTGTATTCTTTTATCATTGGGATGTAATAATTATTCAAGCCATGTATTTATTCAGGATCATTTGTATAGTTGGTTATGTTGAGTTGTATCTATCGAAATATGTAACACTTGATATCTTTATAATTCCATGTATTGTCATATGTGCATATGTTATTAATATGGATATAGTTGATGGATATTTTAAATGATGGAATGGGAATGAATAGATTTACGTAGTAGATTAATTATTGTTATCTTGTTATCGTTGTTATGGGTTAGTGTAGTCATGTCACTTCGTGTACCCCATTGGAACTAGTTGTGCCTCATAATACATTGTTATGTTATAATACTTAAGTATGTTATTATATTCTTTAAAAAAAAAACAAAATTTCCGTTGTTATTAGTTCCTTTGGGGTTCGCACGGCGGGGTGTGATAGTATTTGCAAAGGTGACAATTGTACATGTTAAAACTTGCCTTCCAATTCATATTTTGTAAAGCACTATCTATATTTAGAAGGCCTACAAAATAATGGCATGGTCATTATTAAGTTTTATGTATCATGATGGATGAATGTTGTGCAATAGTATCAGATTTACAAACAATAGGAGATGGTTCCAAGAACATCAAGGCCAAAAAGAAAATCCAAAAGCTACAATATTGTCAATGATTGAGAATGAAGACAAATACTCTACCTCCAATAGTTTTGGCATTGGATAATTCCTCCTCTTGTAAATTTAATTCCTCAAAATCTCCCTCTCCATAATCTTATGCACAATTTACACATGAATTTTAATCATTGATCTGTAATGATGAGAGCATCACTATTCACTACGTACGCCCACATCTAAATTACTTCATTGATTCTCCAATTCATCTGTGACTAATTTTTTGCAGATATACATTGAATACATTAATTTTATTAATTAAAAACAGATTATATAATCATTTACAATAGCCTTTTAAGAAACATATTTTCCTTCACCAATTTCAAATAGAGAGACCATGAAAGAAAGAACTCGTAGACATAGTACTAGACCCTCTAAACCAAACATGATGCAATGCCATAAAGCCTCTAGCCTAGAAAGCAAAACCATAAAAGAAATTGCATTGCATCCATTGTCATAAATTGACCCATCTCTATACCACTCTTAATGCTTGGCCCTATTTTCAAATCAGCTTGTTATATTGTGTTTTTGCATCTTTGATTTTGGCTTGATCAAGCACTTGCACATAAAAGATGACTCAAAGAAGTTCATTTACCAAGTTTCTTTTGAATTATATGATGAATAATTATTTGATAGGTTTACCTTGTTGTCAATTATTAGTGGAAGGATGTGCACTACATAAATTATAAAATATACTCTAGAGAAGTGTTGATGACTTGTGAAAGTTTGAATATGATTATGATACTTTTTCAGTGTGCATGTTTGTTTGAGCACCAAATTTGCGTAAATTCATGTTTGGGATTACATATATGTTTTTTTTTGTGCAAGTAGCTTTTACACATCAAGACTTTGCAAGACATAAAGGTACCATCAAAGTTGGTGATCTGCAAGTGAATGATTTTTTCCCTCTCTTATACGTATGACTTGTTTCAAATGAAAATAGGGAAAAACCATTAGTCGTAGGATTTTCTAAGGTTTTGTTGGACAATGTAGTGGATCACTTCTGGCAGAGGTATACTTCATTGTGAAATAACAACAAGAAAAGGAGCCCAACAAGTGTTGCAATTATGGGTCAATCTTTCAAAGAAGGACAAAATGTAAGTATTCTTTTATAAATCTTAGGTCAATTTAAATATGGGTTGTCAAATTCCTCAAATTCGATGAAATCTATATTGTTCTGGGGTTTGATTATCAAGATTGAACCTACATATTAAGAATTGGAAGGAAAAGACATACTCAAGGTTGAGAAAGATGGTGTAAGGGCAATTGTAATAGATGGAGAAGTCTTGAGAATTAAATACCCTATATACACATGAACTCCAACATTGTTCTTGGATTTTACAATCAAACTTGGAGTTGTTCTTCATCAAGAAGTTCCAGAGGGTTGGAATACATTTTCTCATGTATTAGAAAGAGGCAATTTTGGGGAATGTCAATGCATCAACCATTTTTGTTTATAGGTCAACCACTATGTACTACTAGAATACTCCCCATCTCATCCATAATACATCCTGTAAATATCACCTATAAAATAAATAAATCAATTTAATTATTATGTAGTGTGACGAATTTGTTCTCCTTCGATCTACACTGTGTAGTTAGAAAAATAAAAAATAAAAATAGACATTGAACAATATTATGTGGAAGTCTCTCTATTCAAATACCTTCCAAAATTAGCTACCATACTAGCCAATTCATGGCCTACATTGTTGCCATCTTTCCATTTCCTTCTCTAATATATGTGGAATGGGGGATTTTTATGTGTTATCTTTTAGGGCATTTCTTAAGTTTCACCCTTGCTTTAGGTTTCTTTCCTTAAACATATGGTGTAACATGTCCTTTCTATATTTAAATAAAATTATTTTTGGACATTCTCTAAACCCTTCATTGCCACCTTGAATGTCCCTCCTTGCATTTCAAGTGGTATGTAATTGTCTTAGGTGAGAAATTAATGTTAGATTTGGGCCCATTTATAGTCCCTTATAACTCAATTTATTTTACCATTGCAAGTCTTTGCAAGTTCTCATCCTTTCCTTCCACAAGGAGAATGATGATAAGTGTTATGTATGCCTAATCCCAAAGTTGCACCTTAGGAAATTGTGTGAAGGCTCGGGATCTAGAGCCGAGCCTTTGAAAACATTAAATAATTTCCCTTATCGTGAAACTTCCACTGAAACTTCCACCTCAGCAACCATCTCATAAAACACACAAAAAAAATAATGCAAGGCATGCCAATTTAGATTAGAAAGGTGGCACTAAAAATTAGGTACTCGTGCCTCTTTTAAAGAATGTCTTTTAAATAAAAATAAAAAGAAGCCTTAATTTATATTGCGTATAATCTCTTAAGAAATAGTTTATACTTTAATATTATAATAGTAAGAACTAAGTTATACCCAACTAACCCTTAAGTGGCTTCCTTATTTAATAAATAAATAACAAATAAAAAGATAAATCGATAATTAAATTAATAAATAAATAAAAAGGTATATTTAAATGGATTAGTAATATGAGTCATATAAAGAATTATTTGTATACATAATGTAAAAAAAAAAATTAATAAAAATTAAGTGAATTATTTTTTTCTCTTGCATATCCATCATGAAACCCTCTTAATATCTATACTTCAACTTCTTATTTAAATCTTGGTTGATTAAAAAGGCCAATCAGACCTTCAAACTACCTAAGGTTAAGAATTTAAACTAAGTAACCTTTGGGGAAATGGATATTAATTTAAATTTGTCCTTGGAAATTTCAATTGTTGAGGGGTGGATTCATTGGTTAAAAATAACGGTTTAGTCAAATGTTGATAAATTGTAGCTAAATTAATTTATTTGATTTTTTTTTCTATTTGACTCTTGACTACTCTTAAAGTCCATAGTATTTAAGATGAAAAATTAGTTTTGGGTAATTAAATTGCGTAAATCAACTACTCAATTAGTGTTGTTAAAATTGAAGATGTTTTAGTCTAATTTTGGGACTTCCCTAGAGGCGACTTAAATACTTTCACTCAAAATAGAATCTCCTATAGAGGGATCAATCTTAAGTGATCTTCCCTTGAGGTGCCTTGCATAGGACACTTAACCCTATACTCGACCAGCCCTCATCTCAAGGTGTATGGAAGGAAGCTCCATAACACCCAACCTCATTTTCCCCTCACCTCACCTTCGAGTGGTGTGCTTGCTTAACATTACACAAGTAATATTATCAAGTGTGCACGATAGTCATCATGCTAGGAATAATGTTAGATTAAGTTTGAATTTAAACTTTTAAATAATAATGTTTAGAACTATACATATAGATTTGACCCACATCACATCAGCACTTGTAGATCTATTTCAGAGTGGCAAATGAAATATTTAATAGATTAAAATGAAAGGTAATAGAATTAGGATATAATAATGTGATCAACCAAATTCATGCAAGAATATACCACATTTGAATGAATTATTATGTTTATTATGCTTTCATTAAACTAGCCTAAAATATAAATGCAAAACACATAGAGATACAATATCAACAAGTACACCAATAAAATAAATGATACAAATAAAAGTATAATTATAATTTAAATTAAACCCACTTCCCATATATATATTTGATGTTTAAAACACACAAATCAAATCCTAAAAGAAATATTGTTCTATTTTAAAAAATTATTCTAGAAATGAATCAAATTCACACAATTAAAATTATAGTTTAAAACTTTGTTACACATATATCTATAATCGCTCGGTACCAAAATTACCAAATAATTTATATAATGTCATTAAAGATCATAATAGTGACTTATATACATAAAATATTGAATGATTCAATTATTTTTTAGTGGAATATATCACACATGTTTTAAAACTTTATTATATGTATATTCCCATTTATTATTATTTAGCAAGTTCTTACTATTTAGAAACTTCTATAAGTGCCTGATCATAGAAAGGTCAATCAATGATACTATAACTTTTGAACCCTGCTTTATAAAGCAAGTCCTTAAATTCATCTTCCGTTCTCTCCTTTCCACCTATGCTAGCAATCATCATTAACATGTCAAACAATAGTTCCACTCGTCTTTTGGTTCCTTCTTCCTTTTCAATGACTACATCAACAATTAATACCTTCCCATCCTTTGGTATAGCTTCATAGCTCTTCTTTAAGATTTTCAAACAAAGTTCATCATCCCAATCATGCAAAATCCTCTATAAATACAATAACAAAAACATCTCAAAAAATTATTATTTAAGAACATAATTTTTATTTAAATAAAACATAATTTCTTAAAATACCTTCATGAGAATTGCATCCACTCATGGAATTTGCTCAAACATATTACCCTCCACATGTTCTACTCCTGAAATTTTAAATCTCTATGAGAAAGAATTACACTATACTTTAGTTCTTTCAAGATAAACCTCATAATATCTACCACATTAATATTGTTTGAATTATTCTAACCTCTCTCAAGCAGAAGGTTCTTAAAATACAAAGAAACAACCTAAAAAGACAAATTAACAACAGCTAAGATCTGCATACAGATTATAATATAATAATAAACTGCTATTTAAACTTGTAGACAAGCAACTTTTTTATCTATGCAATTTAGAGATGGAGATGGTTACAGACCTTTAATACGAGCAGCAGTCCTTATAACATGAGGAAGGTCGAAATTGAAGCCATGAATATGTGGATATTAGTTCACAATTGTAGATATTGCAGAACCTACTCCTCCTCCAACATCCACCACACTCTTGAAGCTCTTAAACCCATCATACACCTTCAACATAGAAGCAATTACAGAGCTTCTCTGAGCAGTCATGGCCTCGTTCAAAATCTTGTTTGTTTCAGGATTATAGCAGGCGTACTCTAAAATGCCCATGCCATTGGCTTTGGTGAATGCTTGGCAGCCTTCTATGACAGAATCATGAAGATACTGATAAGCATCTGTCATACACCTTAGATTTAAGAACAAGAGAGTCGGTGCACAGGATTGTTGGGGGTCAATATTTCACAGCAACTTAGAGAGGCTGGTTGGGCCATATTTGAATTGGGGAATGCCACTATTATCTACTGTGGTCTCTTCGGTAAAGATGCCAATCGAAGCCAGAAGCCTCATGATTCTAAAGAGGTAGCCTATGTGGGCAGGTTTGTTTGTGGAAGTAGAAATATGGGAAGCGATTTCCTCCACACTAAGGTGATTTTCACTACCATGGATGGCAATAATGTCAGGAATGTTAAGCAAAACAGCAGCTTGAAGGGTAATGGGCTTGGCTGCTGAAAGAAATATTTCATAGAGTTGGAGATGTGATTCCATGGAAGACTCTGAGGAAGCCATATTTTTCAGATCAATTACAAACCTACCAAATATACATCTTGACAAATGATCTAATTTTATGTTAAGTTGAGTTTCTTCATCTATGTTATTTACCTACCAAATTATATATGTTTCTTGTGAAGGGATGGAAGTTAGAGATATTATGTTTTCTATTTGACAAGACATCTAATAAATTATAGACTAAATCACTACAAGTATGGTCCCACTTTTCACATGACTCTACTTCATTGTGATGGTCCTACTCTCTAATCCATTCTTAACACAACTCTATTTTATTATGATGGTCCTACTCTTCAATCCATTCTTCACATGCCTCTACTTTATTGTGACAGTCTGGTCCCTCTCAATCCATACTTCACACTACTGTACTTTATTATGATGGTCCCATTCTCCAGTCCATTCTTTGCACGACTCTCATTTATTGTGATGGTACCATTCTCCAATCCATTGTTCACATGACTTTACTTTATTGTAATGGCCCCATTCTCCAATCCATTCTTCAAATAACTCTACTTTATTATGACAATAAGTCTTATTATACACTTCATTATTGAGATTGACTCTTTTGTCTTCCACATCTACTTCCAAATACCAAATAGCTCCACTTGTCACACCATTCCGAAGATGTCACTTCTTATCATCACCGGCTTCCTCTTCTCTTCCACATTCGTTCCTTGAAGCCGTCTTCCACACGCAATCCAGTACGACTCCGCGTTTCTTCTACGTGATCTCGTTGTCACAGCCACTCACTCTACTAATCATCCACTGCTTCCTCTTCCCTCGCTCAAAACTGAGCCTTCATTGGTTTTCTCTCATTGCTTCTCTGAGTTCAATTAAATCTAATCCCATTGCATCTACGTCTACAGCTGCTTTTCATGAAATCGCACCATCTGCATCTACTTCGGGCACAACCTCCACACTCATCCAGAAGCCGTATTTCCATGTATTCATTAATCATTGTGGACCAGATGTCAAAAAGACGTTAGCCAGCACAATCTATAATGTCCTTGGTGACATAAAGGTGGCAGCCTTTTTAGATTCAGAGGAGTTGGATTTCGGCGATTTCTTGCCTACAACAACAGAAACAGCAATACCAAAGTTTTTCATGGTCACTGGGCGCAGGTGGAATTCATACCTAATATAAGCGGAAGAATGTCTGGAAATATGGTCATTTCCAAAGTTCATCAAGCTTCCGAGCTTTGCACGATCAACTTCTCTCAGAGAATTTGAAGTAGAAGGTTGCGACTGAATTGGGGAAATTCAAGGTTTAAAATATTGCACAAGATTGGAAATATTGAGACTGCACACCTGCTAGGAGGTGCCTGGTATAGAAAGTTTGGAGCAGATGGAGAAATTGAGGGGGCGGAATTGAGAGCAAACAAGGGATCAACTATTAAAAGTTGCATTCAAATGATACAGGTAATAAATTATAATAGTTTCCAGGAATAAAATATTTTAATTATCTTCATCTAATCGTGCATTGACTAACTGAATATTGTGCAAGGAATTTTCAGAAATGGCCAGATGAAATAATGTTATGTGCACGGGCAGTCCCTGATGCGTCCTCACTTGTAGACTCCTCCAAACTTGGGCTATCTCTGAATCTCTGTGTCATTGACTGCTTCTCTAAAAATAATATTTACTCTGGGTTCTACAATGGCAAGGCCATTATGCTCAGTTTTGCTATAAAGTATTATTCTTCTTCTTCTTCACAAAGGAGAATTGGTTTAAGGTGGACTGCAGAGACAAACACTAGTCCAATGGATTGGATGAACATTGGACAGGGTATATGGGCATTGATAGGTGTCTTCACTTAACACTTTTAGCCCCTTGGCAATCTTGTACAACCTCCAAACTAAGTTCCAAGTCTTTACACTTGTTTAGAAACCTTTTGTAGATTCTTAGCAAGAGGCTCACCTAGGTGACTTACCCTAATGTGCACACTACGTGGGCTGCCAGGCTTCATATGAAAAGGAGTTTGGGTGACCAACAAGTTAGAGTACATGAAGGGGTCATTGTCAAAGGTACATTGAAAAACATCGCCAATGGAGGTGAGATGATATGATGGGTGGATGAATATGGACTGATTGAACAAAGTGCATGGTATTAGTGAAAGTGAGGAAAATGAAGACTTTGGATCAACAAGCTCTTTATTTGTGTTTTTGGGTTGATAGATGCCCCAAGTGATTTTTGATGAAGGGGCATTCTTGGAGACCAATGCTTTCTGATTTTCACTTTTGATTTGTCCAATAGCTTTTTAGGTTGGCTAGAGGACTTGTCTTGACATTCTTGCTCATTCTTGGCTTGTATTTTTTATTGGTCCAATAGCTTTTTATGTTGGCTAGAGGACTTTTCTTTATTTTCTCTTCTTTTCATCATGTCCCTTGATACCTGGTCTCCTTTTAAAGGCATTTGGACTTTTTATTCTTAAGCTTTTCCTTTTTCCTTTTCTTTAGTTATGACTTGTTGATCCATGTCTATGATGCAGATGGATGTGAGTGGAATGGATGAAATGGTTGGAATGATAGTAATGCTTGGTGGATGAATAGGAGTGACAATGTTAACAATGTTGTCTTTGGGACTATCCTTTTTGGTACTATTCACATCAACGAAGGCTTAGACATCCTTAACTACTTGGAAAGATGGCTTAATAGAGGTGACAGTAGGGGATGCATACCTTAACCCCAAGGAGGATGATAATTGGATACCCTCAACAGAATCATGATCAAGGAGTGGGTTATCATGGACATGGGAGGATGAAGTGGAAGCGGATAGGGAGAAGGAAGATGTAGTATCAGGATCCCAAAAGGTTTCACTCCAAGCACAACCATCTTTTTTTGTTCCCTCTATAGCTATCTTGACAACCTTGGCAGCAATAGCATTATCGTTTGCTAGTAAATTATTCATGTGGTATTCTCCACATCCCATATCATAGATTTGGATCTTAGGGTTTAGGGATTTGGCAATGAAAGCAGAGGATGTGGAAGTAGATGACTAAGGGACATTGGATCTCCTGGTGAGTGTTGAGGGATCAATGTATTTGGATGAGTTTGACGTTGAAGCCTCATGGTTAAGTGGCAACTGACATTCAAAGACTCCTCGTAGGTTAATGCAATACTCAAAGGG
Source organism: Sequoia sempervirens (assembly GCA_007258455.2). NCBI lineage: Eukaryota > Viridiplantae > Streptophyta > Pinopsida > Cupressales > Cupressaceae > Sequoia > Sequoia sempervirens. The sequence continues at coordinate 475,504,755 of VDFB02058242.1, forward strand.
ATCTGGGTCATCCTTGATATTAATTTCTATGTCATTGTAGGGAAACTTTATGCATTGATGATACGTGGAGGGAATGACCTTCATGGCATGAATCTATGGTCAATCGAGGAGAAGATTATAAGGGATTTCTAGATCCAATACTTGGGAAGTCGTATCTAGCATTATGGGTCCCACTTAGAGTGGAAATGTTATTATGCCTTGGGAGGATCATTCATCTTCATCATAACCTTTTATGACTATGCTCTTTGTCTTGTCCACACATGCTTCAAAAAAACCCACTGCCTTAACCAATTTTAAGGAACAAACATTCAATCCCACTCCACCATCTATCAAGACTCATTTTATCTTATTTTGATGGAAGAAGGTTTCAATGTGTAGTGAGTCATTATGGTTCATCTTTTGGGTTGAGTAGTCTTTGTCAGAGAAGGTAACATGGTGAGAGCTTGCAAGGAATCCAACCATGGCTTGAAATCGGTCGATGTTGAGGTTGTCTGGTACATAGGTTTCTTTCAACATCTTATCTAGGATGGCCCTATGCTCGGTGATGTGCGCGACAGTTGCAATATGGATATTTGTATTGGGGTTTTCTCTAGCTAATCGAACAAGTTAAAATGGCCTTTAGATTGGGACTACTTGGGAGGCAAAGGGGTAGGTATGGTAATTTTAGTTTTGTGAGTGTTTACAGTGCACTATGGGGTCTTCTTGATGGTAATGGTGTTGATATGTTCGTCTGCAACTTGAAGATGGAGGATTTTGTTGTAATTGTAGCTAGTAGTTGTATAAGCGGCTAAGTTATTGTTATTAGTACCTAAACTATAGGCTTTCCCCAAACCATGGTCTTGAAAGGGATTCTTGTAGATAATGTGATCTTGATTGGAAGTGTGTTTTTGTTGTCCCTCTACCTCGATTACTTTGGCTTCGATAAGGTCCTGAATAATATTTTTTAGTTGTCTACAAGTGGATGTTTTATGTCCTTTACCTCGGTGATAGTCACAAAATGCATTATCATCCCACCAAGAGGGTTTAAAATCAAACACGTAAGACGTGGGTTCTCGTAGTTGTATGACACCTAACTGAACAAGTTTCTTCAGTACTGTTTCAATGGTTTCTCCAAGGGGAGTGTATTTGTGTTTAATGTATTGCCTAGGTGGTCTCTGTTGTCCTATTCCCTGAATGTTTCTTAGGGAATTTTTCGTTGGTGTAGGAGTTTGTGGTGTAGTTTTTGAGGCTTTATTTCCTCTTAGAGTGACAACAAGACCAGTTTTATTTACAACTTTGGGTGATCCCACAAAAGTGGTTTACAATTTTTGGCAAAACTAGACACTGATATTTTTTTTTTTACAAAATCTCCACATTTGGGCACCTATAGCGATTAAACCGTGAGGAATCTGAAGATGATGCAAACTAGAGTCTTGTCACATTCTGTCTGTAGATTCTAAAAATATATTTTTCAATTTTTTTGGAATTAGATTGCACTTCTTTTTCCATCTCCCGCAAAAATTGGTTTTTTTCAAAAACAACATTTTTAAAAAGTGACGCACACCGTATAACGCATAACTTTTTTTCCTTGAAAG
>VDFB02058242.1:475506428-475603802 GCA_007258455.2 Sequoia sempervirens
TATATTAAAATAACTTTGCTTATTGTATTTTATTTTATTTTAAACAACATTGTCAATAAAAAGGCTCAGGCACTGGTCATAGTTGTACCCTGATTAGAGAGGAAAAACTCTTCTTATGATAGGGAATAGGGCCATTCCCAACCCTTTTATATACCAACTTAGTTTAATACCTTTTTTTTTAACTACTTAAGTTTTGCTAGCTTGGTCAGTTGCTTCATCCATTATGTTATTCAAAATATACATGCATTTGATTCAGAATGGGGAGATGATAACATGTTTATATATGATTAATATAATCTCATTATTTGAATTTCAACTATGCTAAATGTATGTTTCCCCCGATTTTTTCTAATCACATTTGTAATTTCACATAACAATATTTGAATGTAAGGAGCATACAATAGAAGACATAGTGCTAATCTCACTTTCCTATCATAATCATATTCTCAACTAAAGTACAATAGTAAGGATACATACATTTCCCATTGAATAAGGTTTGGCTATGGATAATATACAACTTTACATTGCTTATAGTATAACCTTGATCCATATTAACAACTTAAATTCCCTACTTGAAGTATTAGTGAACACATACGTGGCAAGGTAACATTCATTTCTTATAAATTATTATAATGCTAACTCCCAAACATTAATAACTAAGGATTTCAATATATATATTCTGTGTTTTTTTGAGTTTTTTTAGCATACTAGGATATGAACATCTAAATTTTTATTTTTCCTTATAATAGGTACAATAAAGAAAGGAACACAATACAAGTGGCATACAATACAACAAAGAATTTACAAGCTCGTGCTAATGTTTTCAATAACAATTTAAAATAAATAAACTAGTTACAAAAGAACAATAGTATAAGCTCATGTCTGCAACAACAATGTGCAAATCCATAATAAAATTACTTCTAGCTTACATTGATTTTATAGGATAAGGCTTACAAGTATTCTTACATTAATAACTTGAAATGAATTTGCATGGAACAAATAGAAATATGTAGGCAAAAGCAATGGAAGTGAGTCCTCTATAGATCATAAAACCCTTCAACGTGAAATCAACCTGCACATATCACAATCAGCAAGGAAAAAGTGTATCTAAAGCCAGTGGGAGCTCACCTCCCAACCTAGGGTTGTAACAACCCATCCCAAAGCTTGGGGAAACTTAAGGTGACAAGGTATACTTCACACCACAAGATCAAAACTATAGATTTAACATTTTTACAATGGAAACACAAAGATTTTGAAACAAGTACACACACATAGAAACACAACAACAAGGATATTCATATACAAAATTATTCAATGACTCAAGGGAATGTGCATGATCATGATGGAACAAAAAGTGACAATACAAAAAAAACACATTTTTACTTGACCAAAATCACAAAACACAAAGCTGAATTTTTGTAGGGTTAGGTAAAATTTGTTTTCGGTTCAATAATACCAAACCAAAATTGATATCTGTTAGTAATGGATATCCGTTAATAAGGAATATCTGTTTTCCAAAATTATTTTTTGTCAATTTAATGTATTCAAAATGGATATTTTTTTTGTAAGAAAAAAAAATATATCTGTTTTGAAAAGAAAAATGGATATCTATTTTGAAAATCAAAACATATATCCATTTTCTATAAGTTTTTTAGTTAATTTTATGCTTTCAAAATAGATATCCGTTTTGAAAAGTGTAATAATTGGCTATGAAGGTAGCCACCCAAGATCTAGAGGCCTAATAGAAAGCACAAAAGAGAGAGAATAATATGACAAGAATAAACTGTATTCAATGTCAATAATATGAGATGTAGTACTCAATACAATACTATGCATAGGAGACCCCTTGGATATATAGCCAAGGTGAGAACATAGGAGGGCATAAGATTATGATAAGTGTTGTAATCTTATGACATGTGAGAACAATGAAGAGTTATCACTCCATCTAAAGTGGAAAAGGATAATGTGATAATCTCCACAAAAGGTGGATCTCCCACAAAAGGTGGAGAGATAATCACATGATGTGTCCCACCCAAAGGTGGAAGTATTGGTATGAAGATGTCAAGTCACAAAGGTGGAAAATCTCCAGCAACCTCTATGTCCTAAGTAGCTTAAGTATAGGTGTAATTATGACCTAGGACAAGGTACAGACATTAGTACACCAACACAAGTGCAACTTAGGAGAATGTACACAAGTAAACAATGGAAGATGGGTCCTAAAACTCACGAGGGCCATGTTAGGTACCCATGTACAAATGCAATGAAATCTCTCACAGAGTGGGTAAAGATATAGAAAAAACCGGTAAGAATTACCCCAAAGAGATGAGATACAAAAGTCTATGAAAATAGCATGAGAAGGAAAAACCCCCATGTGAGGAAAAAGTCCCCCCCATACAAGAGAAGAAGAGAGACAAGGTAGCCCCCCCTCAATGTACAATGATCACCAATGGAAGATGCTCGAGAAGGAATGAAGAAGCTGCTCCAAAACTGTCGAACAATGTTCCTCCCCTTGGGAAGAAACAATACCAAAGGTGTATGGATGAAGTCTCCCCAATCCACAAGTGAAGAAGGAAGAACCCTCAAAATGTAAGAAGTCTCTAAAATCTGCTCAAGTGTCCCTGTGTCGATGCCGAAAGATGCCTTCCCCAAACTATGTGAAGCTGCAATGGTGTAGTCACTTCCTGGAACATGTGAGAACCCCTTTGCAACAACACTCTGATCCGCTGAAAAAGACAACTCAATATCTAGCAAGGATGAAGGTAGAACATACTCCAAAGATGATGTCTCCTCAAAAGAGAAAGTGGCCTCCTCCAACTGTTGTAAAGATGCATCCACAATCACATCAACCTCGAAAGACTGATCATGTAGAGGAGGGTCAGAGTGTTCCATCGCAACAACTGAAGAAGAATCAACTTCATCAAAGAGAAGATGTAAGGAATCAAATGTGTCTCCCAAATCTGCAATTTAGGACTCCACAAACAAACTACCAATGTCTATCAAGTAGTCATCCCATGAAGCTGTTGCTGGAAGACAAGGTATACACTGTTGCACTGAATCACAAGGTACTGAAACTGTCTAAACACAAGTGTCATCAGGTACATCAGTCAATGTAGAAGATGGAGTATCAACAATAGGTTCAAGAACCTCAAGATTAGAAAGCACTCCAAGATTCAAGTAACCATACTCAATCTCATCAAGTTTGTCCACACTAGGGTGAACCTAATCATCAATAGGAGCAAAATATGAGAAGGTGTAGAACCGAGAATGATCATCAACCTCCCCAACTGCAACAAGAGCCCTACTATGCAAATCCCGAACAATGACAGAATCTGGTGTGAACTCTACACTCTTTCCTGTACCACTATGTGTAATCTGATAGATGGAAAGGATGTTCCTTGACAAAGTAGGTACACATAGAACATCATTAAATGCTCCACCTTCAACGTCAATAGAACCCTTCCCAAAAACTACCAAAGAAGTGTTGTTGGCCATCAAAATGGGTGGTGATGAACAAGAATCAAATGAAGAGAACATATCCTTGAACGAAGTCATATGATGCGAAGCTCCTGAATCAAGGATCCACTGATCTGTATTGGAATCTGCAACTGCAAGAAATGCTTGCCCCTTATGTTTATCATATTAAGATGATGTAGAAGAAGGAGATGAGCTTGATGTTGTTTCCATGAGAGTTGTTCCTTTTCCCTTAGAAGAAGTGGAAGGAGATGATTCCTTCTCTTGATATGCAGTTGGCAAGTTGATGTTGTTCTTCTTAAGGATGTGTTTCAACTCATCAATTTGCTTAACATGACAACGATGCTCATCATGACCAATACTTTTGCAATATGCACATGTTGGTTGCTCCCTCTTGCTTGAATTATTGTACTTCTTTGAAGAAGATGAAGTTGAGCTTTGTTGTGGAGGAGTGGATTGTTTGTTCTCTCCTTGTGGCTTTGGCAAAGATTGCTTTTGGTCCTTTCCTTTGCTTTGCTTATTGTTTCCATGATTGACCACCAATGCTCTTGAAGTTGAAGACTTTAGAATGCCCATTTTCATCAACTTATTTTGCTCAAGAATCAAAAGATCTGTGAGAGCCTCAAAATATGGTGTTTTGAAGTTACTTATTGTCAATCTTTGAGTCTGAAAACTTGAAACAAAGGCTGCATACTCAACTGGAAGTTTATCTAACAAGTTGAAGACCAATTGATCATCCTCTTTTTCAATACCACAATCTTTTAGTTGTGCTCTTAATTCATTTGCCTTAGTGACATAATCCTGAACTGTATCAAAATCCTTAGGATCAAGGCTTAAGAGATCATGTTCAAGTTTGTATCCCTTAACCTTATCAACCTTACCATACAAAGCAGCAAGTTTATCCAAAGCTTCCTTAGCTGTAGTACATTTATCAACATGGAAAATGAGATCATCTGAAATGAACTTTCTTAATGTACCCAATGCCATAGAAGTTTTAGTGAGCCAATCCATAAATGTTATTGGATCTACCTTAGGATCTGAAGGTGTAGTTATGGTTCCATCAATGTAGTGGATTAAACCTTTTTCCATTAGTTTAATCCATACACGTACTTTCCAAGTACCATAATTATGTGCAGTTAAGAGTGGAACTTTAGATGAACCCATGATGGAATGAAAGAGAACAAGAGAGAAAATAGGCACAATCACACAATATACACCCCCCCACAAATAGATGATTTTGGCACTTTATAATGTAGTGCATGTACAATAGGCCACTTGCAACTTGGCTAAGTGGGCTTATGATTTTTGATTTACAACTTGCCAATAAAGAGGTTGATAATAGACTAGAACAATAAAGCAAAGACCAAAATCCAGATCTATGCAATACAAGTGCCAAATAGGAAAAAAAAGACCATATGATGAAAGTAAAAAATCCACTCAAGATTGCTTCAAAATTATTGCAGATTCAAGAAGTAGACAAAAAATCATGCACTTTCAAAAAAAACGGCACATGAAAAGGAGTTCGTATGAGCCTTAACGAAGCCTCTGAAGTTGCAAAAATGGTGACAATACAGGTACAGTCATGAGAAACTGAAAAATCTAGAAAATATGTCAACCAAAATCAGAAACCGAGTACACCACTATGAAGTACATGAAAAATTAGCCCAAATAAAAAAAAATTGCTCGAAAAAAGGAGCAAAAATGAGCGAGATATGAAGCTCTAAATTCGAACTGTAAATTCAAAAACTCCATTGGAGAGGGGGGCAAAAATTTTCACAAGATGATGACGTCACTGCTGACGTCAGCATTCTACGGTGTTAAATTTGACAGGTAAATGACCATCACATGATGCATGGGCTTAAAATTGACGGGTAAATGGCCGTCATCATTCGCCGTCGCTGGACTGCCGGAATATGCTTTTATGGATCAGAATATTCTCTGCTTGTGCCATCGACAGAATCTTAAAATTGCCGATAAATTTTGCCGGAATCTCAACATGGACTGCTGGAAATTTCTGAACGGAGCACCGGTTTGTTCACCGCCTGTCGAAAATATATGACGTCGGTGGAATGTCGGTCGCGGGGGACGTGTGGTCCCGCGGGGGCCACGACCTTAGGCCACGTGGCTGCCTGCGGGGCCCACGTACAAGCGGCCTGCCTCTGCGCAGGTACTATGTATGCAGTACCTGCGTACGCAGGATTGAAATAAAGTTTTTATTTTTTGATTTTTTTATTTTTATAAAAACTTTTTCAAATAAATAAAATCTGCGAATAAAATTTAATTTTTTTTTGAATGATTTTTTTGAAAAAATTCGTAGAAATAAAATAAAATAATTTTTTCTTGAAAAATATTTTCGTACCGTCGCTGTGCAAGTTTGCCGTACGGCCGACCTGCAAATTTTTTTTGTCTCGGCGAACAAGTTGCTCCGATTTGGACGATTTGGCAGTCAATTTATGGGTTCTTGGCCCTTCTGAGCACGATGGCGAGGTCCTTTTTGGCTGAAAATGCTTTGAAGTGGCAGCTACCTCCTGGATCTGGCAACCACCTCCGATCTTCAACCCTTTGCAGATTTGGCCTCCAATGTCCAACTGAGACGAAACAAAAGACAAATCTGACTATCTCGGACACTCCAGATGCAATGGCGAGCTCAGATCTGATGCAACAAGCTCCCAAAATGCACCTGCAATACAAGGCCAAAAATGGAACCCTCCAAGAATCTCTCTAAAAGACTAACTAAAGGCACTCCAAAAGCTCTGATACCATGTAAGAATTGGCTATGAAGGTAGCCACCCAAGATCTAGAGGCCTAATAGAAAGCACAAAAGAGAGAGAATAATATGACAAGAATAAACTGTATTCAATGTCAATAATATGAGATGTAGTACTCAATGCAATACTATGCATAGGAGACCCCTTGGATATATAGCCAAGGTGAGAACATAGGAGGGCATAAGATTATGACAAGTGTCGTAATCTTATGACATGTGAGAACAATGAAGAGTTATCACTCCATCTAAAGTGGAAAAGGATAATGTGATAATCTCCACAAAAGGTGGATCTCCCACAAAAGGTGGAGAGATAATCACATGATGTGTCCACTAAAGGTGGAAGTGATGAGGTATGAGATGTCAAGTCCACAAAAGGTGGAAAATCTCCAACAACCTCCTATGTGGTCCCTAAGTAAACTTAAGTAAGGTGTAATTATGACCTAGGACAAGGTACAAGACATTTAATTACACCAACAAAAAGAAAAATGGATATCTATTTTGAAAATCCCCAAAAACAACACTTCAATAAAATGGGCATAAATTTTGTGTTATTAAATTTTGATTTTTTATAGGTGTTGTAAAGGTGATTAAGATATCGACACAATAGATAAGATAATTTTGATAGAATATGCACAAAAAAAAATTATAACTATTTTAAGTTCCTCCTTAATTTTTAAAAATTTAAATTCTCATAATTCTTGCATACAAAGTCTTCTTTTCATGTTTTTTTTGCAATAATCATCCTAAATGACTTGAAACATTAAAGAAGTAAAAAATAATGGAATTTTTAGATTTTTATACTAAGGATAGTAATTTTTTTGCATAAATCATCATAGAAGGCCTCTTTTTTGTCTTTTCATCCTATGTACACCTTTTCCCAAGTTGAACTAGGAGAATATATCTCTCTCTCCCTTTCCCCCTCTATCTATTTAATTACCTCTCCCTCTTTCCCCTCTCTTTCATTCCCCTCTATACCCGTCTCTCCCCTTTTACCTTACTATACCTCTATCTATATCTCTCCTCTCTCTCTCACACTCTACCTAGTTCTCTCCCTTTCTCTTCCCCTCTATCTTTCCTAGGTTATATATATCTACATATCTCTCCCTATTTCTATCTCTATCTCTCCTTATCTCTCTCTATCTATATCACTCCATATTTCTATATCTCTCTACTTCTCTCTCTCTCTCTCTATTTCTCTCCCTCCCTCTCTCTCCCTCTATCTATTTATATGATATCCCTTTTCATCATGTTATCACTATATCTATGTCACTCATACAAACACACCCTATTTCTCCATTCATATCTCTATCTCTCTAGCTATAACCCTCTCTCCACATCTCTCTTTCTCTCTCTCTCCTTATCTCTCTACACCTCTCTATTATTTGTCTCTATCACCTTTATCTCTCTCTCTTTCCCCCTCTATCTATATCTCCCTATCTCTATCTATATCTCATTATCTATACCTCTCTCTCTTATGCATTCTCTCTCTTTATCCCTTTCTATCCATATATTTTTCTACCTCTATCTCCCTATATCTTTATCTCTCTCCCTATCCCTCTTTATTTCTCTATATCTCCTCTATCCCTCTCCCTCTATATATTGATCTATATCTCCTCCTCTTCTTCTCTCTCTACCTAGATATCTCTCATTTTCTCTACCTCTATCTCAATATCTACTCCCTCTCTATCTATCCCCCACCATCCCTTCCTCCTATATCTCCCTCCTCTCTATCTTCAAGCCCTATTTCTGTCTACCTCTTTATGTCTTCCTCTCTATCTCTATTTCTCTCTCCATCTTCCTATCTCCATATTCCTCTATTACTATCTTCCCATATCTCTATATCTATATCTCTCCCTTTACCTCTCTTTATTTATATATCTATTGTCTCCTTCTCCCTCTATCTTCATCTCTACCTTTCTATAGATAGAGGGTGAGTGGAGATAGAGATAAGTAGAGAGGGATGGTTAAAGAGTTGGAGAGGAGAGAGAGAAGAGAGATATTTAAAGGGAGAGAGATGAAAAAGAGGGAGGGATGGAGTGATAGGTATGTAGAGAGATAAATGGGGGAGATATAGAGAATTAGAGAGGGAGGGAAGAAGGGAGAGGTATATATAGAGATGTAGGGTGGGAGGGATATAGGAAGATGTAGGTAGAAAGGGAGGAGGATGGAGATGAGGGATAAAGAGAAGTAGATACAAAGAGAAAGAGAAGTAAGGTGGGAGGGATAGAGGGAGAGGTATGATGAGGGGATATATAGATAAGTATAGAGGGAAGGGGAGAGATACATAAGGTGGGATGGGTAGAGCAAGAGGTAGGTAGAGAGAGGGTGAGGGGAGATAGGGAGAAGTAGAGAGGGAAGGGGAGAGAGATTTACATATGGAAGGAGAGGGAGAGGGAGAGGGAGAGGGAGAGAGAGACAAAGGGAGAGATAGAGGGAAAGAGAGAGAGGGAGGAGAAGTAGATAATGAAAGATAGGTAGGGTGGGAGGGATAGATGGAGAAGTAGGTAGAGAGAGCGGGTAAGTGGAGATAGAGAGAAGTAGATATGGAAGTTGAGAGAGAGGTAGAGAGAAGAGAGAGGGTGAAGAGAGATATAGAGAGACATAGATAAAGGGAGATATAGGGGGAATGTGTGGAGGATGGAGTGAGAGGTAGGTAGAGAGAAATAGAGAGGGGAGATAGAGAGAAGTAGAGAGGGAGGAAGGGAGAAGTAGAAATAGAAAGGTAGAGTGGGAGGGATATAAGGAGAGGTAGGTAGAAAAATATGAATATGCAAATGGGAGATAATAGAAGTAGAAATAGAGAGAGAGGTAATGTGTTCACCCTCCATCTCTCTACCTGCCTTCCTTCTATCCCTCCAACCTTACCTCTCTCTCTCTCTTCATCTATACTTCTCTTTATCTCCCATATAAATATTCATCTCTATCTACCTACCTCTCCCTATATCCCTCCCACCCTACCTATCTATCTCTATCTCCATCTCTCCATTCCTCCATCCCTCTCTACCTCTCTCTATCTCCCCTCTCTATTTATTTCTACCTACCTCTCGCTTCATCACTCCCTCATTCCCCCTCTCTCCCCCTTTAGATATCTCTTTATATCTCTCTTCACCCTCTCTCTCCTCTCAACCTCTTTCTCACCTTCCATCCTAATCTAGATCTGTAGTTCACTGCCTCCTCTATACTAAAGAGCGCTACCCAAGATGTTGCTACACGGTATTACAGATGAAGAGCTTGTTGAAAGCGCTACCCATCAAGATATTGTTCACAATATTGCAGATGAAGAGCTTGTTCTCGAAATCAAGAGATGAGGAATGCATAATCCACTAGATGAAGAGAAGAGGAATAAGAAATTGAAAAATTTATTAAATGAATAAGAAAAGTGAATGAAGCAGCACAAAGAAAAAAAATACCTAAGATGAGGAGATCAGTGTGGTGCACGGTTAGAAGCTTCCATTGTGACTTGAGCATACCAAAAGTTGTGGAGATTGCGCTTCTCGAATACTCATGGAACAAATTGTAAAACTCTTGTCTTGGAGTAAGTGGGTGAAGGGTATTATATGTGATTCCTCTACTCGTCTGTAGAGGCTAGAGTCTGGCAGGATAGTGGAAGGGGTATTGGCGCCGGACCAATCCACTGATATATCAAGGAAGCATCCAGTGGAGTCGACCAAAGTCGGCAGGCGTTTGGGTGACTCACTGAAAATAATCGCTTGCATGTCAATTTGAAATGGTCAGCGTGTGCTTTCCAATTGTCTAATTGTAACTACCATTTCTTTTTTTATGTACTCAGGATTTTTCCACCCTTGCCGTGACTATAGAATGCCTCTCAGTGTAAATACACTTTTCTATTTATTTATTATGCCGAGAGGCATTTTACATCACAATAGTTTCTATTTATTTATTACACCGAGAGGCATTTTACATCACAATAGGGGTGGAAAAGACCTGAATACATAAAAAAATAAAAGTTAAAAAAATAAGGGAAGCCATTTAAGGGCTAGGTGGATATAAATTAATTCTTACTATTATTATATATTAAAGGAGAAAATATTTCTTAAGAGATTATACAAAATATAAATAAAGGATTCTTTTTATTTTATTTAAAAGACATTCTTTAAAAGGGGCATGGATACCTAATTTCTAGCACCACCCTTCTAATGTAAATTGGAAATGCCTTGCATTTTTTTTTTGTGTGTTTTATGAGATGGCTGCTAAGGTGGAAATTTCACCATAAGGGAAATTATTTAATGTTTTCAAGGGTTCAACTCTAGATCCTAAGCCTTCACACAATTTCCTAAGGTGTAACTTTGGCATTAGGCATGCATAATACTATCATCACACTCCTTGTGGAAGGAAAGGATGAGAACTTGCATAAGATTTGCAATGGTAAAATAAATTGAGTTATAAGGGACATTCAAGGTGGCAATGAGGGGTTAAAGAATGTCTGAAAATAATATTATTTAAATATAGAAAGGACATGTTACTCCACATGCCCATTGAAAGAAACCCTAAAGCAAGGGCGAAACTTAAGTGATGCCCTAATTTAGATAACACATAAAATTTTTCCATTCTCCATATACTGGGGAAGGAAATGGAAGCATGGCAGCAGTGTAGGCCATGAATCGACTAGTATGGTAATTGGGACCAAATTTTGGAAGGTGTTTGAATAGGGATATTTCAACATAAATATTATTCAATGTCTATTTTTTTAATTTTTATTTTTAACTACACAATGTAGATAGAAGGAGAACAAAGTTGTCATACTACATAATAATTTATTGATTCATTTTTTTATAGGTGATATTTATAAGATGCATTATGGATGAGATGGGGAGTATTCTAGTAGTATATAGTGGTTGATCTACAGCTGACGATGATGCTCTCTCAAGGAAATGTTAGACAAATAATATTTATATTAAAATAACTTTGCTTATTGTATTTTATTTTATTTTAAACAACATTGTCAATAAAAAGGCTCAGGCGTTGGTCATAGTTGTACCCTGATTAGAGAGGAAAAACTCTTCTTATGATAGGGATTAGGGCCATTCCCAACCCTTTTATGTACCAACTTAGTTTAATACCTTTTTTTTTTAACTACTTAAGTTTTGCTAGCTTGGTCGGCTGCTTCATCCATTATGTTATTCAAAATATACATGCATTTGATTCAAAATGGGGAGATGATAACATGTTTATATACGATTAATATAATCTCATTATTTGAAATAAAACTATGCTAAATGTATGTTTCCCCCAATTGAACATCCTAATCACATTTGTAATTTCACATGACAATATTTGAATGTAAGGAGCATACACTAGAAGACATAGTACTAATCTCACTTTCCTATCATAATCATATTCTCAACTAAAGTACAATAGTAAGGATACATACATTTCCCCTTGAATAAGGTTTGGCTATGGATAATATACAACTTTACATTGCTTATAGTATAACCCGGATCCATATTAACAACTTAAATTCCCTACTTGAAGTATTATGAACACATATATGACAAGGTAACATTCATTTCTTATAAATTCTTATAATGCTAACTTCCAAACATTAATAACTAAGGATTTCAATATATATATTCTGTGTTTTTTTGAGATTTTTTAGCATACTAGGATATGAGCATCTAAATTTTTATTTTTCCTTATAATAGGTACAATAAAGAAAGGAACACAATACAAGTGGCATACAATACAACAAATAATTTCCAAGCTCGTGCTAATTTTGTCAATAACAATTTAAAATAAATAAACTAGTTACGAAAGAACAATAGTATAAGCTCATGTCTACAACAACAATGTGCAAATCCATGTTAAACTTACTTCTAGCTTTTTTCTATGATAAGGCTTACAAGTATTCTTACATTAATAACAAAATGAATTTGCATGGCACAAATAGCAATATGTAGGCAAAAGCAATGGAAGTGAGTCCTCTCTAGATCATAAAACCCTTCAACATGAAATCAACCTGCACATATCACAATCAACAAGGAAAAAGTGTATCTAAAGCTAGTGGGAGCTCACCTCCCAACCTAGGGTTGTAACAACCCATCCCAAAGCTTGGGGAAACTTAAGGTGACAAGGTACACTTCACACCACAAGATCAAAACTATACATTTAACATTTTCACAATGGGAACACAAATATTTTCAAACAAGTACACACACATAGAAACACAACAACAAGGATATTCATATACAAAATTATTCAATGACTCAAGGGAATGTGCATATTCATTATGGACCAAAAAGTGACAATACAAAAAAAACACATTTTTACTTTACCAAAATCACAAAACACAAAGTTGACTTTTTGTAGGGTTAGGTAAAATTTGTTTTCGGTTCAATAATACCAAACCAAAATTGATATCTGTTAGTAATAGATATCCGTTAATAAGGAATATCTATTTTCCAAAATTATTTTTTGTCAATTTAATGTATTCAAAATGGATATTTATTTTGTAAGAAAAACAAATATCTGTTTTGAAAAGAAAAATGGATATCTATTTTGAAAATCAAAACATATATCCATTTTCTATAATTTTTTTAGTTAATTTTATGCTTTCAAAATAGATATCCGTTTTGAAAAGAAAAATGGATATCTATTTTGAAAATCCCCAAAAACAACACTTCAATAAAATGGGCATAACTTTTGCGTTACTTATCAAAATTTTGATTTTTTATAGGTGTTGTAAAGGTGATTCAGATATCTACACAATAGATAAGATAATTTTGATAGAATATGCACAAAAAAATAATTATAACTATTTTAAGTTCCTCCTTAATTTTTAAAAATTTAAATGCTCATAATTCTTGCATACAAAGTCTTTTTTTCATGTTTTTTTTGCAATAATCATCCTAAATGACTTGAAACATTAAAGAAGTAACAAATAATGAAATTTTTAGATTTTTATACTAAGAATAGTAATTTTTTTGCATAAATCATCATAGAAGGCCTATTTGTTTTCTTTTGATCCTATGCACACCTTTTCCCAAGTTGAACTAGGAGAATATATCTCTCTCCCTTTCTCCCTCTATCTATTTAATTACCTCTCCCTCTTTCCCCTCTCTTTCATTCCCCTCTCTACCTGTCTCTCCCCTTTTCCCTTACTATACCTCTATCTATATCTCTCATCTCTCTCTCCCTCTCTACCTAGCTCTCTCCCTTTCTCTTCCCCTCTATCTTTCCTAGGTTATATATATCTACATATCTCTCCCTCTTTCTATCTCTATCTCTCCTTATCTCCCTCTATCTGTATCACTCCATATTTCTATATCTCTCTACTTCTCTCTCTCTCTATTTCTCTCCCTCTCTCTCTGTCCTTCTATCTATTTATATGATCTCCCTCTTCATCAAGTTATCTCCATATCTATGTCACTCATACACACACACCCTATTTCTCCCTCCCTATCTCTATCTCTCTATCTATCACCCTCTCTCCATCTCTCTCTCTCTCTCCTTATCTCTCTAAACCTCTTTCTATTATTTGTCTCTATCACCTTTCTCTCTCACTCTTTCCACCTCTATCTATATCTCCCTATCTCTATCTATATCTCATTATCTATACCTCTCTCTCTCTTATGCATTCTCTCTCTATCCCTTTCTATCCATATCTTTCTCTAACTCTATCTCCCTATCTCTTTATCTCTCTCCCTATCCCTCTTTATTTCTTTATATCTCCCTCTATCATTATCTCTCCCTCTCTCCCTCTCCCTCTATATA
This sequence comes from Sequoia sempervirens, assembly GCA_007258455.2. Taxonomy (NCBI): domain Eukaryota; kingdom Viridiplantae; phylum Streptophyta; class Pinopsida; order Cupressales; family Cupressaceae; genus Sequoia; species Sequoia sempervirens. Next base: position 475,520,398 of record VDFB02058242.1, read on the forward strand.
TTGATCTATATCTCCCCCTCTTCTTCTCTCTCTACCTAGATATCTCTCCTTTTCTCTACCTCTATCTATCCCCCACTATCCCTTCCTCCTATATCTCCCTCCGTTCTATCTTCAAGCCCTCTTTCTCTCTACCTATTTCTCTCCCCCTCTCCCTCTCTATTTCTCTCTCTATCTGTCTATCTCCATATTCCTCTATAAATCTCTATCTCTTCCTCTATTAATAACTCTCTATCTCTTCCTCTATTACTATCTTCCCATATCTCTATATTTATATCTCTCCCTTTAGCTCTCTTTATTTATATATCTATTGTCTCCTTCACCCTCTATCTTCTTCTCTACCTTTCTATAGATAGACAGTGAGTGGAGATAGAGATAAGTAGAGAGGGAAGGTTAAAGAGGTAGAGAGGAGAGAGAGATGAAAAAGAGGGAGGGATGGAGTGATAGGTATGTAGAGAGAGAGGGGGGGGAGATATAGATAAGTAGAGAGGGAGGGAAGAAGGGAGAGGTAGATATAGAGATGTAGGGTGGGAGGGATATAGGAAGATGTAGGTAGAAAGGGAGGAGTATGGAGATGGAGGATAAAGAGAAGTAGATACAAATAGAGAGATAAGTAAGGTGGGAGGGATATAGGGAGAGGTATGATGATGGGATATATAGATAAGTATAGAGGGAATGGGAGAGAGACATAAGGTGGGATGGGTAGAGTGAGAGGTAGGTAGAGAGAGGGTGAGGGGAGATAGGGAGAAGTAGAGAGGGAAGGGGAGAGAGATGTACATATGGAAGGAGAGGGAGAGGGATAGGGAGAGGGAGAGAGAGAGAAAAGGGGAGAGATAGAGGGAAAGAGTGAGAGAGGGATAGGGAGAGGGAGAGAGAGAGAAAAGGGGAGAGATAGAGGGAAAGAGTTAGAGAGGGAGGATAAGTAGATAATTAAAGATAGGTAGGGTGGGAGGGATAGATGGAGAAGTAGGTAGAGAGAGAGGGTGAGTGGAGATAGAGAGAAGTAGATATGGAAGTTGAGAGAGAGGTAGAGAGAAGAGATAGGGTGAAGAGAGATATAGAGAGACATAGATAAAGGGAGAGATAGGGGGAATGAGGGGAGGATGGAGTGAGAGGTAGATAGAGAGAAATAGAGAGGGGAGATAAAGAGAAGTAGAGAGGGAGGAAGGGAGAAGTAGAGATAGAAAGGTAGAGTGGGAGGGGTATAAGGAGAGGTAGGTGGAAAAATATGAATATGCAAATGGGAGATAAATAGAAGTCGAAATAGAGAGAGAGGTAATGTATTCACCCTCCATCTCTCTACCTACCTTCCCTCTATCCCTCCAACCTTACCTCTCTCTCTCTTCATCTCTACTCCTCTTTATCTCCCATATAAATATTCATCTCTATCTACCTACCTCTCCCTATATCCCTCCCACCCTACCTCTCTATCTTTATCTCTCCATTCCTCTAACCCTCTCTACTTCTCTCTATCTCCCTCTATGTTTCTTTCTACCTACCTCTCACTTCATCACTCCCTCATTCCCCCTCTCTCTCCCTTTAGATATCTCTTTGTATCTCTCTTCACCCTCTCTCTCCTCTCAACCTCTTTCTCACCTTCCATCTCTACTTTTTTATATCTCCACTCAACCTCTCTCTCTACCTACCTGTCCCTCTATCCCTCCCACCCTACTCTCTCATTACCTACTATAGTGTAGGAAAATGTGTCCTTTATATTTTCACTCTTTGTTTGGCCCCTCCTAGTTAAATGGACTTAATATTGCCTTTATTAAGTGTTGTTAAATGTATTTATTTACACTTTCACACTTATTTAGGTCTTCTTTAATAAATTGAGCTTGATTATACCTTAATAAACCCTTTTATACATTTACAAGCCTAATAATTACAATTTCCAAAGGGGAAACCTAATAGAAATTAATGCCAAAACCTTATACTTTACATTGGAGAATGTGTGTTCCAGGTTTAGGGACCTGAGATCTATTTTCTGATGGGCGAATGGGTCCTCCCTAAGCCTTAGCAACCCATTTTTAATTATGTTTTTGGAGGGATCTTAAGGTTTCTAAACTAAAATTCTAATTTTTGGCTTGTAATGTTTAATGTTTAGGTAATTAAGGTTACATGTGTATAAATACAAGGTTATTTTCAATCAAGTTAATCCTAAGAAGCTAAGAAATTCAATATCATATTCTCAAGAAATAAGATTACTTTTAGGAGAATTCAAGAGCATTATTATTAGATATTTATTGTAGCAATCAAGATAAATTCATCATGTCAAAGTCTTCTTCCATCATGCATGTTATTTGAGCTAACATTGTGATGTAGGTTTCATGATCAAGTGAAGCATTTCAAATCACTATTTCAAGCACATTCAAGTATCAAGATCCACATCCATTAAATCCTTTTCATTCAAGTTGTAGACCTTTATTATCAAGATCCATTAAGGGTTTGTTGAGTGGTAACCTAGCATTGTTCATTTTTCATTCCATCCTTCATGCTATTTCATTTTATTTCAAGGTTTAATTACAAAAATGGGGTTTGACCAAGGAAAAACCCCATTCACCAAAAACAATCATTTTTCTCCTTTATATGTGTATTTATAGATTTAGGTTGAAGAAATTTTGAAGACCTATTGAATAGAAAAATTGAAGAAGTTGTCAAAGTTGCAAAAGTTGTCATCTTTTCATAGAAACTCATCTACAAAATTCATTTCCAACTTTTTGACATTAAAACTCAAAAAAATTGGAAGCTACCGATTTGCATCAAAGGCTCCCGAGAGTTGAGAAAAATACTTGAAGGCGGACCCATTCACCCTAGGGTTAATTAATCTCTGGTTTCTTTTTGAAACAACCTTTTGGTGATAGGTGCATGCTATTCTACCTTTCTTAGATTTGCACTTTATCAATGGTTTTTGTTTGTCATATAGTTTGTCTTCATATTGCAATTTTGAATTTGCATGATTGGATTGATTTGACATATTTTATTTATCTCAAAAAAGTGTTGTTTATTCCATTTTATCCTTTTACCCCCATACCTCAAATCATAAGGAAATAAGTAGACCCCTACCTTGGGTTGATTCACCTAAGGGCTGGTAGTCAATTCAAGGTAGTGATCTCATTTCCTAATGAGATAAAGGTGATTAGGCTCATCACACCCTTTCCATCATTTCATATTGGTGAACCTATAATAATCCCATTTATATCATTTTGGTGAACCTGACTTTCTTACACTATAAATCTTTTTAGTTTGGAGTCCATTGCATTCCTAGATCTATATTTGCATCCTTTTGAATTAGGTTTGAAATTTTGGATCTTGCATATTTAGATTGGTTTGCATTTTCATTTTACAAGGTTAAAAGTGTATTTTTGCATACTTAAAAATCTGAAACATCATCAAAATTTGTATATTTTTTCATTCATTTCACATAGTGCATTCATACTACTGCATATTCAAACACTAAAATCAGAAAATTGAATCAAAATTGCAGATCAACGTAGGTCCCCTATCTTGTTGTTTATCATTATTTTACACTTGCATTTAGACATAATTTTCTAGAAATCTAAAATTGAACTTTCCAGTCTCAAACCAGAATCTAAAAACCCTAGAATTCATCTCAAAATTTTGAATTCTAATTTTTAAAAACCCTAGGCTAAGAACCATTTTCCCTAGGGCGAATGAGTCCCTGATTAGGATTGTTTCTATTTTTTTGGGCATTGAAAACTCTATTTCTACCTTTTATGTTTCTATGTCCAGTCACCTGTTTCATTTTCCACATTTTTTGTTATCTGAAATCTTGCATTTTAAGCTTAAAATTGTCAAAATTAGTGCATTGCTTGAATTCAAAATTGCATTTAAAAGACATCATTTTCAGGTTTTTTCATAGCATAATAAAAAAATTTCCTTGTTTGAAATCTGAAAAGTATTCTCTTTTTACATTTTTGCATTTCCATTCCTATTTTAGGTGTCCTTTGTATTTCGTTTCCTAGCCATCTTGGGTGCACACTAGGTTCAGTGAAACTTGTATGAGCTTTACCACTTGGTGTCCTATTGCCAATACTGTTGTGAGACATACCTCTAGACTCATGCCATCCCACACTTCTACATCCACCATGGATCTTGGGTTCTCTAGCTCTTTCACTCATAGTGTTGACACTAGTCAACCCTCCATGGACCATACCTTTCACACCTTATTTCCCATGATTTCATTTTTTGCTATCAATGTGACTAATGTTGATGAAACTATAAAAATATTGAAATAATATACAGATGAAATAAAAAAATCTATAAGTCAAAGTGAACATGCAATTAAATTGATTACTCTCATTGATAACTATGGCAACGAAAAAATTATCCCTTTTCCTTGCTTGTTTGGGACCTCCTTGTTAACTAAGCTTAATGGTACCCTGATATAGTGTTGTAATGTGTTTGACACATTCACATTAAGTCTTGGGACCTTGTGAACTACTGAGCTTAAATGTTACCTTGTTAAAGTGTTGTGAAGTGTTGTAACACACTTTCACACTTTTCTAAGGTTTTATTAATTAACTGAACCTAATAAATCTCTTTTCAACCTTAATCATGCCTTATTTAAAGTGTTGTAAAGTGTTGTAACACACTTTCACACTTTTTTATGGTTTTCATTAATAATTGGGCTTTTTTATGCTTTAATTGGCCTTATTTTGCATCCACAAGCCTCACTTAATGCATCTTTTCAAGGATAATCCTGACACAAATCAACATCCAATCATAATTGAGGTGCTTACAGGTTGTGTGGCCTAGATTTAGTGATCTAGGACTCACTCACCACTCTGGGCATATAAGTCACACCTAGGTTTTTGGGTCCTGAACTTGGTTTCACACCTTTCTAAGCATTTTTGAATAGACAGTCCCATAAATTATGCCTAATGGGACTCATTCGCCACCTTGGGAAAATGAGTCTCATGTGGCCCAAAATCAAAATTAATTAAAATTTTTGGTGGGATTTTATCCTCCTAGATTTGATATTGGCTTGTAGTGTTGTAATTTTAGGAATTCTTGCATAATTAAGTATAAATACAAGGTTCTTTCACTCATTTTTCACCTAAGAATTTTGTGAGAGCATTCATAATAGAAAGTTTGAGTTCACAAGAGGATTCAAGGGAATTCAAGGGAATATTATCAAGCATTTTAGAGCATTATTCAAACATCAAGTATCATGTCAAAGATTTCATGCATCATGTTTATTTTTGAGCTAACAATTGTGATATAGGGTTTTATGATTCAAGATAGCATTTCATTCAAGATCTATCACATTCATGCAAGAATCAAGGTCTACATCCATTGGAGCCACTTCATACATGTTTTTAGCACTTAATTACTAGGGTTTGGTGAGTTGCAACATCTTATTTTGTTCATTCATCATTCTTCATTCCTATTTCATATTATTTCAAGGTTTGATTACCAAAAAGGGTTTTGACCAAGGAAAACCCCTATCCACTAACAAAACAACATTTTCCCCTCTTTTTAGTGTGTGATTTGTAGGTTTATATTGAAGACACATTGAAGAGAAAGTTTGGAGAAAGTTGTCAAAGTGCCTAAAGTTGTGAAAGTTGTCACCTTGCATTAGAGATACTTGGAGGACTTCCACGGGTTACAAATTTGGGTTTCAAATATAGAAATCAATTGGAAGCAGAAAGTAGACCTTCAAGGCTAGATTCAAACCTTAAAGTTTTATAAATCCCTAATTGGAGTGATTCACCACTTCTAGCATAGGAGTCCAGTTTAGGTCAAAATGCAAATTTTTACAAATTTGGATACCCATTTGCCAGATTCCTATTTCTGCATAGAAACCTAGATCTGGGAATGATTCACCCAGCTTGGTGTATGAGTCCAGTCAACATTAAAGTTAGAATTTCTAGCCTTCAAAGCTCCATCTAGTCATCTTCATATTTCCAGGTGCACATATTTCATCTTGAAACTTTATGTTTTGTTTTACATACTTTTCTAGGTCATTTAGTGAAGCATTGCATCATATTAGGGTTAAGTATTACATTTTGCATTAAATTTGTCTTCCCAAGCCCTAACTTGGTGATGAACCCCTCATTAATCCCTAAACATACCTTAGGATACCTTATTGTCAGATCTCTTCCTTTGTTCTTTATTGGATTGAGATATCTAAGGTGTCCTTAAGTGTAGCAAATGTGAAATAGGAACCCTACCCTTGTGCTCCATTCCTCAAAGGTGGGGAGTACTATTTTTGTTGCTACATTTTGGTGAGCCTTACTTTATAACACCTTAATTTTGATTTGGATTGCATCATCATCCTAGATTTTTCTTGCATTGACTTTGCATTAGGTTCTACATTAGTTAATTGGTATTCCATAGTTTCTAATTCTTGCATTAGTGAAAGGGAATATAGCTTGTATTTTTTCATCTCAAATCATTTAAAATCATATAAAATCTGCATTTACACTTAGGGTTACACATAATACAAAATAAAAGGCATAAAAATCACTTAAAATTTATTAAAAATTGTGCACAAATCCCTCATTGGGACTCATACGCCCCTCTCGGTGAATTAGTCCTAGTGCACATTAGAAACCACCTTTTACAACATTAAAAACCTTATTTTTGCACATCTATTTACTATCATTAATTATCTATTTTATTTGGTTGAGTTTATATTACATGCATTTCATAAAATCTAGCTTAAATTGGTCTATTTCATGCATTTCTTAATTCTAAATTGGCATTAAAAACATTTCATTTTCAAATCAATAAATTACCTTGTTTGAAATTAGAAAATTGCATTTCATTCCAGGTCTTTACATTTCATTTATTGTTCACAAATGTTAGTTTCAGCCTTTTCCAAGTTTGTAAAGAAAAATTTAGTCAATAAGCATGTTAGTCATTCATCAACACATTCCCTAGTTATGAGTCTCTTAGTGCAAGAGAGTGAAAATGTTGAAAATTTCCTTAAACCTACAACCCCTCTTATCTCTCCTATTTGTGGAAATGATGTGATAGAAGAAGATGAAAATATAGAGAATCCTAATGGTCATAGTTTCTCTTTTCCTAATATCTCTCCTACATGTGACAAAGGTATTCTAGTGTTAGAAGCACTCATTGAGAATCATGACATTGTTGAAAGCTAGTCTTCTATAAACTCTTGTACATTGGAATATATTTTAGCACAAGATATAATGACATCATAGACACGTTTCTAAACATCGCCTTACCTAGTTTCCATTCCCCATTTGCTTGTGAGAATGATTTAGTGGAAGAGGATGATATTGTAAATGATGAGGATATGTTGGTGTTAGATGATCAAACCTTTAAGGTCTATAACAATCCTCTTTATGATCCTTCCCCTACCTATCCTATTTTGGATGACATTAGGGAACAAAGGAATGAAATCATAAATGACCATGAAACTCATACTTGTTCTTCTCCTAGTATCTCTCGTAGTTGTGAAGAAGATAATTTGATGGATGAAAGTCATGAGAATCTTAGTTGTCCCTCTTCACCTAAGGATCCCTATTGAGCAAGAAAATTCAACCATTGATCATTCCCCTACTTGCGATGAAGTCATTTTGGAAGAACCAATCCTTGAATGTCAAGAACATTTGGTTTATAGTTCTCCTAACAACTCTCCTCCTAGGGAGGATATCATGGTGCAATAGAATGACAACAATAGTAATGTGGATTCCTTAGGTGATGGTAAAAAGATGATTCTAGATTTCCCTTTATTAGAAATACATCAAACCAAAACTATTGGAGTTATGAATGCGCAAGTTTCCATTAGACCCCCCTTGACTATTGGACCTCCTACATATCCTGTGGGAGATCCTAAGAATCCTCTAATTCTTTACCCACCATTACACAAACACCACAATAAAAACAAACCTGAACTTATCCTCTACCCACCTACGAATAATTTTTCACAACAACCAAGTCATAATACCATTGCTCATACATATAACAATAGAAACAATCCACAACCAAGACAAACACCTTCAACATCCCTCCCATTTCTTAACCCTATCTTACCAAGTCCTCATTTTCCTCCATAAAAAGGAAAGGAGTATGATCTTGTCGAACAACTAAAGAATACTCCTGCAGAGATATCCCTATAGGACCTAATTTAGAATTCACCTAATTATCACATTATGCTTCAAACAATCTTGCAACAAGTTCCTATCCCTTCTAATGTGCAACCAAATGACATAGTGGCCATGATTCAAGGAATAAATGTTGACATTTTTTTCCACCAAAGTAAACTCCCCCCCTTTGGATGTGCAAAAAGAAATGAAGCTTTCATGGTAATAATTCAATACAAGGGAAGAGGTATAAAGTGAACCTTTTTTGATAATGGATCAACCCTTAATGTGTGTAGTGTGACCCTTTTGTATAGGCTTGGTGTGGATAGATAAAAAAATTCAACATGCCTCTTTATCCATTAGTGGATTTGATAATGTGGCAAATCAATTGTTTGGTGTGATCACTTTACCTATTATAGCTAGAGAGGCCACATTAGAAACACCGATCTATGTTATCCCTAACAATATTTCATATAACCTCATTCTAGGGAGACCATAGATTCACAAAATGAATTGTGTGCCTTGTACTTTGCATCATATCATGCAATATGTCTACAACAACAAAGTGCACATACTCGAAGCTGATCCCAAATCAAATAGTTGTTTAAACATTGAGAAAAGATAGGAAAATCCTTTGAAAGCATTGACACCAACTACACAACTAGAACCCATGCAAGAACAAAAAAAAGATAGATGTCTTAAACCCTTTACAATGATATCACTAAATGACTTGGGATCATTGGATTTTGACTCAACATTCACGGGAGAATAGAATCATAAACAAATAATTTGAAAAGGGAAAATAAAAAGTGGTAATGTCAACACAAAATTCGGAAGACCCTTTGAAAGAATCCACCTCAATCACTTTAGAACAAAAGATAAAAAAATACACACCAAACTTTGATGAACTTAATGTAGAGACGTAAAATGTATAAATTGATCCCGTGCATTTGATCCTGATTTACTAACATCAGTTCATCCTGAATCATCTCCTTTGCTAATAATTTAATTGAATAATCTTTATTTGATTAAATTCATCATATTTCATCTTTTAATTAAATAAATCAATTTTATCTAATTAAATCACTGTCTCCTATTAATTAAATAAATTATTTTGTTTAATTAATCCTATTCTCTCTTTTAATTAAATATTTCATTTTATTTAATTAAGTTCTAAAATTCATCTCCTTTAAATTAAATAAATCAATCTTTATTTGATTTATATCTAACACCATCCTCTTTAATTAAATAAATAAAACTTTATTTAATTAAGTTTAATTAATCCTATTCTCTCTTTTAATTAAATATTTCATTTTATTTAATTAAGTTCTAAAATTCATCTCCTTTAAATTAAATAAATCAATCTTTATTTGATTTATATCTAACACCATCCTCTTTAATTAAATAAATAAAACTTTATTTAATTAAGTCTAAATCATTATTCCTCTCATTTTGATTTTTTTAAATCCTAAAATCTAAGTCAAATTGTCAAATCAACTATTCTTCATCAAAATTAATCAAATCCTGATTAATGCTAACATTAATCACTCAAATCCTCTAGATTTTGCAACTTGCACAATAAATCAATTTATTTGATTTATTAAATCTCTATTTTCATTCAAAAAGACATCGAAGTTGGAATATTATTCAAATTCAAAGCATTAAAAGCATCTTACATGTCCTTTTCCTTGAGCCAAGTGGCATTAACTCCATTTTCTTCTCCCTCCAACATGTCACTTCCTCAAATTTGAATTTCCACCTATTTGCATTTATGTGCACATTCATCAAAATGTGCTCCACCTTTGTCCACTCACATGTTGACAAGTGGCATTATGCTATTGGTTGGTGTTTGATCCACATTCATCCCTTTTGATTCTTCTTGCATCATTCTATTCTATAAATAGAAGGATCTTCTATTAATTTTGGGGCCACAAGTTTATGCATTTGAATCCACAATTTTATGCAAGATCATTATCTTCAAGTTTTTAAGCAATTCTCATCCATTTGTCATCCATTTTCATCAAGTTTTATAGCTAGGTTATTGAAAATTTTCATCAAGGATCAACTCTTATCATTCAAGCTTAGAAGGAATTGGGAAATGGTTATTTTCCATATCAAAATAGCACCAATTCCCCCATGGGATTGAGAGTTTGTTCATTTTGAGCAAGATTAGATAACTTTTATTTGTCTTCTTCATGTTATTTATTGTTCTTGATATTTCAAATGGATCTTATGGGGAATGATGTTTCTAACTTGCATGATGGACTAATATTGTGTTTGTGCTGGTATAGGATCACCATTCACATTTTAGCGCTAGAGGGAGGGAAAAAATTGCAAATCTAACACATTTTTTTGGTTAATTTTATTGTTTTTCAAAAGGTCTATTTGTTAATCTCCGTTACAACACATCCGCAAGATCTTTCGACACATCTAGGCTCTATTATAGTGCATCTGCGACATCCTCCGATGCATCTAGACTTTGTTACAGTGCATCTGCAAGATCCTCTGACATATCTAGGCTTTGTTATAGTGCATCCATGGCATCTTCTGACGCATCTAGGTTTCGTTATAACACATCTATGAAATCTTCCGATGCATCCAGGCTCCATTATAGCTCATCCGCAACATCTTCCGATGCATCTAGGCTCCGTTATAGAGCATCCACGATATCTTCCAGCACATCTAGGCTTTGTTACAGTGCATCTACGACATCTTCTAGTGCATCTACGCTTTGTTATAGTGCATCCATGGCATCTTTTGATGCATCTAGGTTTCGTTATAACGCATATACGAAATCTTCCAATGCATCCAGGCTCCATTATATTGCATCCGCGAAATCTTCCGACACATCTAGGCTCCATTATAGAGCATTTGTGATATATTCCGGCACATCTAGGCTTTGTTACAGTGCATCTGTGACATCTTCCAATGCATCTTGGCTCTGTTATAGCACATCTATGATATCTTTCGGTGCATCTATGTGTCAAGTGTTTTTAAACACTTTGGAAGAACTTATAATTCCATCTCAAGGATTTTGTTAATTTTAGTTTTAGGACTTAATAACTTTCATTTAAGCTTAGAAAAAAATAATCAAAGGGATTAAAAAGAACTTTAGGAACTTACTAGAGTTTATTTTTGGGGCTAAAATTGAAAAAGCAATCTTCACATTTCAATCTCAGTGCTTAAAAAGAATCCATTCTTGCTTTGAAGGTTAAAATGAACACGTGTCCTTTGTGTTTTGCTATCTTTTACACAAAATTAATCTCATTTAAAAGGGCGTATACACTTCTCTCACACTTCATGATGATCTTCAAAATCAAAAGTCCTTTTAGTGACATTAAGTTGTATAAAATATTGCCTCCATGTTTCAATTTGGGCTCTTAAAATTAAACAAAGTTTATGAGTGTGAGTTGAGTATATTACGTGTGTTCTCTCTTTATTTCTAAATGAAGATCGATCAAACTACAAATGTGCATACTTGATTTTGTTTGCCTTTAGAGGGGCCTACCTAAGACCAATTTGAAGGTGAATCCAACTGGTTTTTCACTTGGGATGGTATACAAATGGATAAGACTAAATCATCAAGTCCTCGTAGTATGTAGGCCTTAGCCGTACAGTGTCTTTTAGAATGGGGTACTACCTTAAAAAGTATAAGAGCCCCTAGTAGGATTGACTAAAGCCTTTAGTGGCTTGCTGGACGCTTGCAAGGTGCCACACCCCCAATCACCCTTACTAAGAACCAATTTGTTTAGAAGCCCAAATCCTTATCTATTTGTTGGTGCAAGAATGGTCATTCTGAAGTCGTCCCACATTTTTATAGCTCTTAGTAGAGATGAGAAATATGCCATGGGAGTTTTATGGGTATTGAAGCTTGGATGACCTGAGAAGTGTGTTCCATGGAGGGGAGCTAGTGTGGCCAAGCTTCTAATCATCTGCTAAGAGTAGGCGTAGCTGGATTTATCCAAGTGGGAACTCAACAAATATTGTCTCTTGACTATCCATAGGGTTGTGCATTATTGTGGAACCAAAACACTTTACTTGGATTTAAAACATTGGAAAAGAAAACATTCAACATGAACATCAAATTTCAAACCCTTTAGGAGGAGCAAATACCTTTGAAAAAATTCAGGTGCTATTGCTTGCCCTAGGGATTCTATCCTTAGAGGCTTCTAAGTATTTGAACTTATATCTCAATTTTCTCTTACTAAAGTCAACATTGGGGAAATTTTGCCTTAATTTCCTTGATTTCCACATAATGAACTTTGTGGGATGAAAAGAAGTTGGGACATGAGACATTTAGTTTGAAAAACTAATCAAGAGGGTGTTTGTGGTAAAAGGAATTCATTAAGAAAAGATAAGAAACAATTGAACCCCACACATGTGCTCTTCCAAATGATTTCCCAAAAGATCAAAATTCGAAAGCCAAAGTCCAAAGGCCTTAGTGAAAGAAATCTCAAGAAACGTTTGCCTGTGCTTTACGAATTTAGAGAGAAATTTCTCTTCAACTTTTACAAACGTGCATCAAAGAACAATCCCAATTTTTATTCATTTTACTATTGTCAAAATCCAAGACTTTTTCAAAGGTTTGAGTATCTCACATAGGAAGTATTGCATGTTCTTCAACACTGAGGTCTTGTAAACAAGAGTCTTTTTAGGTTCATCTAGGATAAAAAAATCACTTTCATCCATCCTCAAACATCAAATCCAAAAATAATCTCACCAAAAACTCTTGGAAATCTTGAAAAAATCATTCATGATAGGCTTTTGCAAAATCCTCTAGATCAAATCCAAATCATCTTGTTTTAATAGATGTGTGCAGATGAATCCTTCTTCACATATTTAGTCAAATTATCAATCCTTGTGAACAAGTCTATCCCTTGATGACATCCAGAATCTTGGGGTTTATAAGTTCATTAACCAAAATCCAAAATCAAATCAAATTCAAATCATCTTTTTTGGCTAGGTGTGTGTAGATGAATCCTTCTTTACATAGTTAGTGAAATTATCATCTCGTGGACAAGTTTACTTTAGGAAAACATCCAATCTCTTAGAGTTTATGAGTTCACTATCCAAACTAAATCAAATCAAACCAAATCAAATCCAAAGTCAAAGAAAATCCAAAGTCCCAAAGTCTACTATCTCCTTCAAGATTCCCCAAGAGTTCAAACATTCACACCATCCATCTCTCATTTATCTCATAATCACCCTTTGATCCTTAATCATCCTATATTTTCTCTTTTGAGCCTAAATTTAAGATCAATCCAAAGAGTTAGAGGTTCATCTCTTACATTCTTGAAAAATTGATCCCCATTTTATGGTTCAAACTAGATCGCAACACAAGAAGAACATGGAAACCAACAAATAAACATAAAATTCTAGTGACTTGAGTCAAACCACTCTTGAAATCAACCCAATTGGATCTAGAAATCCCCTAACCAATCTTCCTCTATTATCACAAGATTGTCAAGAGGAAGGTCAAGTGGAAGACATCACTAATAATGTCTTAGGGATTACACAAGATGAAATCATTTAGATGGTCCAAAATATTGAAACTCACCAAATTGTCAATACCATGATGAGACTCAATCCCTCCCAATATATGCTAGAATTGGCAAAAGAAGGGGCTAAACTCCCTTTTGACTATGATATAAGCACAATTGTGGAGAAACCACTTGAGATTATGCCACCAGTCTCATTCACACCTTCATTCCAAAACATCACTCAATCCATCCCATAAATCACATCATCCATTGCTCCAACACAACCAATTGTTACTAAGGGGAGCTCATTATTACATGCTCTTCAAGCACATCCCCTTGTGAACAATCAAGAATTGGACACAAACTCTATCTTGGGTCAATCCATTCCTTAAAATCTGTTACACCCATACATTCTGCTCATCTTTTGTGACCCCAATGACCCATCCTCTTTCAACGCAACACAAACATATCCTCTCAACATGCAAACCTCTCTCCCCATGACCTCACAAGGAGAAGATGGATTATTTGGACAAGGGGGAATCTTTGACCCCTCATCATCATCATCATTTTATCAAGGGAACCCACCACCCATATTCCCATCATTTCCACCTCTACCACTAACATCCAAACCACTTCTCGGTTTAGGGAAACCCCCTTTACCAAACCTCAATCAAACCAATCAAAACAATCCACCAATCATAAATCAAAACATCATGCTAAATCCACCAATCATGGCATCAATATCACAACAACAGATGGAAATGATCCCAACAACACAAGCAATCAACACATCATCTACCATCCCCAAAATACCTCAAAATGTAGTCTCCCAAGGGCCTATCATATCAATCACACCATCCATTACACAAATCCCAATCATCAATACAACAACACCTCTCATCACAAGAACTCATACAATTCTGAATCCTCCACCACCACCACCAAAACCAAACATGAAAAACTCATATAGCATCACGTTGCAAATTTCCTATCAAAAGGCACTTCAAAAAATTCAAAATCAACAAGCTACACAACTAGCTGCCCAATAAGTGCAAACATAGTTAGCCGCACAACAAGTGCAACAAGCTACACAGGCACAAGCTCAAGCTTTGTTGCAACAACAAGAAGTTTCCAAAGTAGCCCAAGCTACATAAGCAGCTCAAGCAACTCAAGCAGCTCAAGCCACACAGGCTTCCCACGTTGTACAAATTTCCCAACAAGCTCAAGCTCAGGCTTAGGCTCAAGCACAATATCAAGCACAACAAGCACAAGTGCAAGCACAATACCAGGCACAATAGAAAGCAACTCAACAACAAGAATATCAACAAGCCCTACAATAGTATCCAGCACAACAAGAAGCAACCCAATTATTATCGCAACAATAAGTGTTGTTGGCACAACAACAACAAGACCAACAACAAGCATTGTTGGCGTAATAACAACAAGACCAAAAACAAGTGTTGTTGGCACAACAACAATTCCAAGCATATCAACAAGCATTTTTGGTGCAATAGAGCTTGCAACAAACTCCCACCAACATACCCAACACTCCACTCATCACTCAAACACCTCAAACATCTCAAAAAACATTCACTCTGCCTCCCGATCCACAAAATGATGTGACAACACAAATCAAATTGCTCTCGCAAAAAGTGCTAGATCTCCAATCTAGGAAAAGAATGAAAACACCAAGCAATTTTCACCCCTATCCATTTGATAAGAGCCTTGCAATGGTACCATTCCCTAAGGAGTTTTAAATCCCTAAATTTAACAAATATTGTGGGATGGGAAACCTTGAAGATCGCATCAAGGAATTCCAAGTACATTACATGGAGATTACATATGATGATACATATCTGATGTGTCTATTACCTCAAAGTTTGGCTTCTACCATGGAGTGGTTCTCTCGCCTTCCTCCTAGCATAAAAAAGTTCCAAGAGATTATAGATGCATTCTTAAAAAATTACGGATTCATCATTGGCATGGATGTGAGTCTAGAGGAACTATTTTCTCTTCAACAAGATAAGGGGGAGTCATTCACTTCCTTGTTACAATGATGGTGATCCAAGGCCAATAGGAGCAAATGGGCCATGCCAGAAGAATAACAAGTTTGACCATCATTTCCAATCTTTAGAAAACCTTGGAATTCCATGAATCAAATCCTTCATGAAGAAGTTGGAATAGGAGAATCTCATAAAAATCCCCACTTATGAGAATTATCAAGAGCCTCAATTGAAACCACCATGGCATAATGGAAATCACCTTTGTGATTTTCACAAAATAAAGGGTCACACAATAGCCAATTGTATGAGGCTAAAAAATCTAATCCAAGACCTCATCAACGACAAGATCATAATTGTTGAACAACTAGCTAGAAATCAAGACCCCAAGATATACATAAATCTAATGCTGGATCATAACAAAGGGAACAACCATGGAAAAAAATATTCCAATGCAAAACATGTGTATGATTGTGTTGTCACATCCCTAGACAAATGGATCATTGTTGTTAGCATCAAGGGATGCAAAGCTGATTGTGGAGTCACCACATGCAGAGGAA
The DNA here is from genome assembly GCA_007258455.2 of Sequoia sempervirens. Lineage (NCBI taxonomy): Eukaryota > Viridiplantae > Streptophyta > Pinopsida > Cupressales > Cupressaceae > Sequoia > Sequoia sempervirens. The sequence goes on from VDFB02058242.1 coordinate 475,536,510, forward strand.
AAGTTACCATTGCTGGGTCCTCACAACCACCTAGGGTATCCACCTCAAATATGAAATCTATTCCTAATGGCTAAAATGTCTTAGACCAGCTAAAAAGAACCCTAGCTCAAATCTCCATCATGGAGTTACTGAAGATTTCACGTGTACATAGAATGATCCTTGAGGAAGCATTGGCTTCATCCATTGCCTTTGTAGATCTTGATGTTGACCAATTCCAAACTATGGTTGGACACCTCACTACTCCATATCTCCTAACATTTTCTGATAAGTACTTCCCCACCCAGCAATCTCACAGTCATGCACTCCATCTCGAAGTACTAGTCCATAAGAACAAATTCAAAAGGGTCTTGGTGGATGGGGGTGTAGGTCTAAATATCTATTTGCTCAAGTTAATAAAGAATCTAGGATTCTCTGAGGACTCCATTGAAAAGGGTAAAGGCATAACCATCAAAGCATATGATGATCAGGAAAGAGTGTCCCAGGGAACTATTCAACTCCCTATTCAAGTAGGGCCAACCATCATGGAAACCACATGCTAGGTCCTAAACCTTGATTTACCGACTGACATTGTGCAGCTGATCCTGACCTACTAACACCACTTCATCCTGAATTATTTCTCGGTCTATCCATTTAATCAAATCTCCTTATCTAATTAAATTCATCAATATTTCTCTCTTAATGGAATAAATCATTTTATCTAATTAAGTCAATTTCTTTTGTTAATTAAATCAATCTATCTGATCTAATTATCCCTATTTAATTAAATAATCAATCATGAGACGAGATTAAATTAATCAAGTGTTAATTAATTTAATGAGAGGAGTTAGATGATGTGACCTATTTGACTCCAATTTATTGATTTATTAAAATCAATATTCTCCTAGGTCATCCATGGATCCATGGGATGTAAGCAGTTGCATCTACCTTCCATCAACGTGTCAAATTCCCATATCAAAATCAAGAGGTCACGATTTACAGTGATGCCGAGCCCTTTGCTTACTGCAAAAATATGGAAGAAAAGTACTACAAAATCCCCCAAGTCCCAAAAATGATGAAGGCCCTTCAACCCCATATGTAGACCCAGCTACTTTAGCCTCCACTTCTGAGACAAAGAAAATTGCTATCCCTGATATCTCTGAAATCAAAGTCATTGTCCAAGACAATAGGTGTGGGGACTACAAAATGAAGAAAAATACTTTCATGATAGGAGAGTTACCTCAATCTCCTAGGTCTCATGGGAAAACCCAACCAGCTAAAGCATCATCCTAAACCTTCAAAGTAGACCTTTCTAGATTTAGATGTTGGGGGATCTAAGTTGAGAAATAGTAGATGATAAAGACATATCAAGCTTGCTGTACCAAGATGAAAGAACCATGCTTGATCTCCCATGGTTTGATAGTAGCAAAGGACTACAAATGATGCTTGGTATGGGCTATAACAGAAACAAGAAACTTGGACAGAATGACAATGGTCTTCTAGTACCACTCATTCTTGAGAAACACATGAGAAATCTTGGCCTCGAATGTACCCCTCTGACGGTAACCATAATTGGCAAAGGTGCCCCAGTTAAAACAATCAATACTCCCCCTCATCTATTAGTAGCCGCTCTTCGGTTAGTCGTATCCACAGGTTGAGTCATATATAACTTTACATTTGACATAACTGATGTGTGTAGTAGTGATGAGGAATATCCCATAACCGATTTACCTATGCTATTCAAGGATTCCTCTCTTCTCATGATTAGTACCTTGTCTTTTGAGTCAAACAACCAAACCCATGAGATAAACTTAGTCTATCCCCAACTCATCGATTATGACCAACGAGGACCACCAATATTGGACACATTTGAGAACAATGCAACACTCTTAGAATTCATGGAATTACAGGATACTATACCATGTGGAAATCACAAAGATGGTTTCAACATCATACTAGACACACATGCCTATTATGGGGAGACAATTGAATCCTTCAGCCGCAAAAGTGAAAATTTGAGAATAATCTCTAGGTCTTTGAGTGAAAACCACACGGTGGCACTCTCTAACTAAAAAATAGTAAAAATAAAGGATGTATCTGATAGCGAAAACCTCTCTGAGGCACCAGAGGATGAAGGATTCAATCTTCCCCTTAGTGCAATTCATCAGTGGAAGTCAACAATTTTAGCAGAACGGTGCAATCTAGTCAACCTAGGATCAGTTTTAATGCTACACATAACATTCTATGCAGAGTCTCTTTTAACAGAAGAATAGGAACTCCTAATTATGTTCCTAAGAGAAAGGAAGGTCAAATTTATACAGACTTATGCTGACATGCCTGAGCTTGATCTAGAAGCTGTGGTTCACCACCTACTTGTATATCCCGAAGCAAAGCAAGTGAGATAGAAGCTAAGAAAGATGCATCCCCAGATAACATTGTTGGTCAAAATGGAACTACAAAAGCTCCTAGATGTAGGGTTCATACGACTGATGGATTATCTAGAGTGGGTCTCAAATCTTGTACCTATTTCAAATCCCACTAGGGGCATTCACATCTGCACTAATTTCAAAGATTTGAACAAAGCATGTCCCAAGGATGACTTTCCTCTCCCAAACATTGACATGATCGTAGATATGACATCGGGACATCAAATGCTATCGCTAATGGATGGATTCTTAGGATACAATCAAATCATGATAGCTAAGGAAGACCAACACAAGACCAATTTCACTTGTCCATGGGGAACATATTGTTGGAACATGATGCCATTTGGGCTAAAGAATGCTTGAGCAACCTATCAAAGGTAAATGACACTAATCTTTCATGATATGATTCACAAGACTATGGAGGATTACATGGATGACATATTGGCCAAGTCAAAGAAACGCCAAGATCACATAGTGGCATTGAGTTCCATCTTTGATAGACTAGGAAAGTACAAAGTAAAACTAAATCCAAAAAAGTGTCTTTGGGGTACAATTAGGAAAGCTCCTAGGGTACATTGTATCCATCAAAGGAATCAAGGTGGACCTCACCAAAGTCAAAGCAATCCTTGAAATGGAGGCACCAAAAAATTTGAAACAACTAAGAGGCCTACAAGGAAGACTCCAGTCCATTCACCAATTCATAACACAACTAGCAGAAAAGGCAATTCCATATTCTCATCTACTCCATAAGGGGGTAATGTACAAATGGGATGAAAAATGTGACTAGGATTTCAAGAAAATCAAGGAGTACTATTATGAAATAACTTGCAGAATAGAAGAATATGATATGAAATATGTTGCAAATACTTGATAATAACTGAGAATAACAAGCCACTTTAAGGGGAAAACCTCCAAATATCTCTAATGAGAACACACTTCACAACTTGATGAAATAAGACTCACAACCTCCTATATATACCTATTTATGCCTAGGATATCACCTAGGCTGACTTAGACACACCTATATAAGTATTAGGCTGACCTAAACAACTAAATAACAATATACTAATGATAATATGACTTAATAGAGAGTTAAGATAGCCACAAGTCAACTATTCATAACTTGATGTACTCTAATATTAAGGGTGTAGCATTCCCCCTTCTTCAAAGAAGCATTGTCCTCAATGCTAATCAAGTTTGGATTCTTTTGAATGAACTCCTCGTCCTCCCATGTGGCATCTTCAACTGGTAAATTCTTCCATTGGATGAGATACTCAGTGAGAGTTCTATTCCTTAGCTTCTTTTTGCGTGTTTGATGAATGCACTCTGGTTCCAAAATGATTCTTCCTTCTTTATCAAGCTCTAGTAGTGTTGTTTGAGTCAGAATATTATGCCCAATTACCTTCTTCAAATAGGAAACATGAAAAACTGGATTTATCTTTGTTGTTGGTGGCAACTCTAGCTTGTAGGAAACACTACCGATCTTTTGCATGATTTGGTATGGACCATAATACCTTGGAGACAACTTATTATTCTTTTTTTGTTGCTTTAGTGAGATTTGATTATAAGACTACAATCTCAAGAAGACCCAATCCCCAACTTAAAAAATTCTTTCACTACAATGTTGGTTCGCCTATTGTCTCATTTGATTTTGTGCCATGGCTAACATCTCCTTGAGTCTTGAAAGTACTTGTTGTTGATGAAGAAAGTGGTCTTCTACTACTCGAACTCTTGGTGACACATTTATTGATGATGTGATGGAAGGAGGATGATATCCATAAAGTGCCAAAAATGGAGATAGTTTTGATGGGCTATGAAAAGAAGTGTTATACCACCATTTTGGAAGTGGTAGACAATCTACCCATTGAGACTGTTTCTCTAAGTGAAAAAACGTACATATCCTTCCAAACACTTATTAACAACCTTAGTTTTCCCATCTGATTGAGGGTGGTATGAAGATCTATGAACCAACTGAGTACCCAAACATGAGAATAAATATTTCAAAAAGTGACTAGTGAAGTCAGGATAATGATTAATAACAATAACCTTAGGTGTACCATGTAGCTTTTGGATATTCTCCAATAAAGCTTTTGCCACTACACTTGCTGTAAAAGGATGTGATAATGCAATGGAATGTGCACATTTAGTGAGGTGATCAACTACTACCATGATGACATTATGACCTTTAGATTTGGGAAGCCCTGTGATGAAGTCCATGGACACCTCTTCCCAATGTTGGCTAGGAATAGATAAGGGTTGCAAGAGACTTGGTGTCTTAATTATCTCTCCTTTATTCCTTTGACAAATCAAACATTCAGCCACAAATTTTTGAACATCACCTTTTAGCCCTTCCCAAAAAAAATCTTTCTTGACTCAATGATATGTCTTTAAAAATCTTGAATGACCACCTACTGGAGACTCATGCAACTCTGTGAGAATCTTGTGTTTAAGAGTGTAATTCTTGCAAAGATACAAATTCTCTTTATACCAAAGAGTATCTCCCTTCCAACAAAACTTATCTGAACTACTACAATCACTTTTTAATTGTTCGATGAGATTACTTGTCGCAACATCATTTTTCCACTCTGCTTTGGCTTCCTCCACCCAATTTGTTTGTAATATTGAAAGGGCACACAATAAGGCTTCATATTTCTCATCCTTCCTTGAAAGTGCATCTGCTACAATATTTTCTTTCCCTTTCTTATATACAATCTGAAAGTCATATCCTAACATCTTAGTGACCCATTTTTGTTGCTCTTCAGAAGATAGTCTTTGTTCTAAAAAATATTTTAGGCTATCATGATCTGTCTTAACCTTGAAATTTCTACCCAATAGATAATGCCTCCACTATTTAATTGCATGGAGGATTGCCAACATTTTGATCTCATAAATAGGTTTTAGTTGATTCTTACCCTTTAATTGATGACTCTCAAAAGGAATTGGTCAACCTTCTTGCATGAGCACTATTCCTATCCCATTTCCAGAAGCATCACATTACACAATGAATTCCTTTGTGAAGTTAGGAGTGGAAAGCACTGGAGTTGTACACATAGCCTCCTTCAATCTCTCAAATGCTGTATTGGAAGAATCGTTCCAATGAAAAGAATCCTTCTTCAATAGAGTGGTGAGAGGTGCTTCTATACGACCATAATTCTTCACAAATATTCTATAGTACCCTGTCAATCCCAAGAAACCCCTTAGTTTCTTAATGGTTTTTGGAATAGGCCATTCCATGATAGCCTTAATTTTGTTAGGGTCCACCTTTACTCCTTCATGTGAAACTATGTGTCCCAAATACTCCACCTTCTTAAGACCAAAAGCACACTTGGATGGCTTAGCATAGATTTTATGATCTTCAAGTATTTGTAATGTTTGATCCACATGTTGCAAATGTTCTTCCCAAGTCTTGCTATAAATCAATATATCATCAGAGAATACTAACACAAACTTTCTCAAGAACTTCTTAAAAATGGAATTCATCAAACTTTGGAATGTAGATGGTGCATTGGTAAGACCAAATGACATCACCAAAAATTCATAATGACCTTTATGAGTCTGAAATGATGTATTACAAATATCTTCCTCCTTAATCCGAATTTGGTGATAACTAGATCTAAGATCTAACTTGGTAAAATACATAGCTCCATTCAATTCATGTAGCAAATCATCAATGACTAGAATAGAAAAATTATCTTTAATGGTGTACATGTTGAGCACTCTATAATCTGGACACATGTTCCAAGTATCATCCTTCTTATGTACCATCACCATAGGCAAGGAGTAAGCACTTTGGATATGCCTGATAATTCCTGCCTCTAGCATCTCCTCAACATTTTTTTCTATCTCACTCTTTTGTATGTGTGGATACTTGTAAGGCATGATGTTCGTTGGTTGGCTCCCTGGAACTAACTGTATGGCATGATCATGATCCCTCTTAGGAGGAAGTCCTTTAGGCATATCTCCAAGAACAACTAAGTGACGATCAATTATAGCGTGCAAATCTGGATGAGTAGGAGTATTAGATTGAGAGACTTCTAATGAACATAGCTGTGCCACAAATCCATCCACTCCTTTCTTAAGAAACTTTTGCATTTGATGAGAGCTTACCATTTGTGGGGATTTTTCCTTCAACTCCCTTAGCTCTACTACCCTTCCTTCTAATTGAAATCTCATGAATAGTTCTTGGAAGTTCATCTCAATCGTTCCCAATGTAGTAAGCCATTGTACTCCCAAAACAATAGCTGTTGCACCCATGGATATCACAAACATTAGGTTATCAAGTTGATAATCTCCCATGGATAATTTAATGCTATGACACTTCCCTGAACAACTAATTGTACCACCATCTACAATCACAACCTAAAACTCTGGAGTTGGATATATAAAAAAATTTAGACAAGTAGCTAACTTTTTGTTGATGAAATTATGAGTACTACCTGAGTCGATCAACACTGTTACCTTATGTTTCTTTAAGAACCCCACCAACTTGAGAGTTTGGGGAGCACTAAAACCTGAGAGTGCATGAAAAGAAATGATTGGTTGAGAATCATAAGATTCCTCATTTGACTCCCTTTCATCCTCTAGTATGGGTTCCTCCTCTTCTTCCTCACTTGGACCTTCAATATAGAACAATTTATTTTCACTGCATTTATGTCCTCGAGTGTATTTTCTAACACAATTGAAACACAACCCTTTTTCTCTTTTATCCTCAATTTTCTATGGAGTCAACCTAGTAGGTTGTGTTGAATATCCTTTCTCTCTTGTCACATTAGCCCCTTGCTTCTTAGGAATCAAATACTTCTCCTCTACCCTACGTGCTAAGATAAAAGACTCATTTATGGAGCTAGGGCTAAACATGTGTACCTCATGTTGAATGTGATCCTTGAGACCCCCCAAGAATAAATCATTCAAGATTTCCTCCATAATTGTATCCACTCTTAAGGATAGATTTTGGAATTGTTGAATATAATCCTTAACTGATCATGTTTGTTGAAGTTTAGCTAGCTGGCTGAAGAAGTTGTTTGTCACACTATTGCTATATTGTGCTTGGAGTTCCTCCATAAAAATTGACCATGATATAGTGAGCCCCTTTTTCCTTCTATGAGTGCAAAGCCAACGATACCAAATGAATTGATCTGGTTCTAGATATAGGGAAGCCATCATGACCTTTTGTCCATTTGGGATTTGGTGTACTTCAAAAAAAATTCTCCATTTGGTTTATCCATGTTAGATGATCCTTGCCATCAAACATGCACATATCCACCTTTGGAAATAAATTCCTAGATCCCATAGGAGTACTAAAGCTTGTGTCAATGCTAGCTGACCTAGAATTTTCACCTTGGCCGCTTGAGAACTCCTTTCTTGGTTCAGCCATGTAGGTGCTTAACATGTTTCATATGTCTGATATATCTCCTCTTAGGTCACACATATCCATCTTCATTTAGGAAATTTATTCCTTGACCTTACTAATTTCCTCATTAGGAGTAATATCCTCTATTGTTACCCCATCCTTATCAGGAGTCTTTCCCATAGTGACAACATTCTTTTTGCCCCTTGTTGCAGGCCCCATCATGATGGGAACCACTAATTTTGAAATAAATAACACAAATGAAACTTAAATTCTCTAAATTTTTTACTGTATCTTACTAGGGCTAAAATAACTCTCACCTAGAAAAATCTCCAAGAAATAAGTAGATTTGTAGCGTGGAGAGTGATGATTGTGAAAATTTATTTTTTCAATAACTTGCTTATTTCTACTCCAATTCATCAAAATTTCTTATTGTAATATCCTTTAGTATTTATTCAAAAACCCAATAAAAATTAGACTGCAATTCAATAAGATGTCTGAGATATGCAAATTTCAAAAATATTGTGTAGAAACCCTAATTTTGCAATAATTCACTTAATTCTGCTCCAATTCTTCTAAAATATGGACTGTAGCTTCTTTAATATTTTCTTCAAAAAATAAAAAAAAATTCACCAAAATTTGAAAGATATGCTCTTCCCAAAATTGCCTCCAAAATTGAGAAAAAACCTTGCCTCTACGGTGCCAAGATCATGCTATGATACCACTTGTTATGAAATAACTTGCACAATAGAAGAATATGATATGAAATATGCTACAAATAATTGATAATAACTGAGAATAACAAGCCACTTCAAGGGGGGGTTCACCCCGCAGTGTGACAGTTAAGTCACGGGCCCTATTGATAGGGCGTCACAAGTTCGAGGCCCTCCTCAGCGCACGAAGGAAGGAGGAATGATGGATGTAAGAAGATCCCGTGGCAGGTGCAGGGGAACGATTGCCAGGATGGATACTGCGTAGGAGACAAATGGAGGCTGGAAGGTTCGAGCCTGTTGGAGGATGGGAGATCAGAGGATGGGTGATAGATGCCAGAGGATGCAGATGGTTGACGGGAGGTGGAGGCGGGAGGTAGGTGAACGGAGGGAAGAAGAGACAGGAGGTGTAGGCGTGAGGAGAACGGAGGAAGGAAGAATGGATGACGGGAGAGAAGGAGAATGGGAGATGGGAGAAGCAGCCGAGAGTGAGGAGAATAGAGGAAGGAAGGAAGGAAGGAAGAAAAGGATGACAGGAGAGAAGGAGAGACAGACGGGAGGAAAGGAAAAACGGAGGAAGGTGTTGAGGTAGAAGAAGTACAGAGGAAGGAAGGGGCAGACAGAGGACGGGAGATGAGGAGAAAAAGGGAGAACGAAGGATGGAGGAAGAACTGAGGAAGGGAGGAAGAGGCAGACAAGGGAAGGGAGACGAGAAGAAGGGAGGCAGGAAGAAGGAAGAAAGGAGGACGGGCGATAGGAGGAAGAAAAGAGACAACTGCATGAGATAAAAATTGGGGATGGGGTCCCCCATTGTGACCCCACTGGTTCATAGCTCCAGTCAAAAGCAACCATCAAAAAAAAAAACAAGCCACTTCGAGGGGGAAAACCTCCAAATATCTCTAATGAGAACACACTTCACAACTTGATGATGAAATAAGACTCACAACCCCCTATATATACCTATTTATGCCTAGGATATCACCTAGGCCGACTTAGACACACTTATATAAGTATTGGGATGACCTAAACAACTAAATAACAATATACTAATGATAATATGACTTTATAGAGAGTTAAGATAGCCACAAGCTGACTATTCATAACCCAATGTACACTAATATTAAGGGCATAACAAGTACTTTCTTACACCGCGGGTTCTCAAGTCACCCATTCTAGGAAAACCCTTGATCCTATATATATTAGCAACATCAACAGCTCTTGGCACTCTCTTGGAACAACACAATGAAAATGGGAAAGAGTGAGCTATTTATTACATCAGTAGGAATATGGTGGGATGAGTTGAACTACACACCCATTGAGAAAGCTTGCTTGGAAGTTGTATTTTCCACACAAAAGTTTAGACATTACATGCTATCACATCAAATAAAGCTCACTGTGAAGATAGATCCTCTCAAGTACCTACTATCCAAAGCAATGCTCACAGGGCGAGCGAATAAGTGGGTTATGATCCTGACAAAGCATGACATTGAGTATGTGGAATGCAAGGCCATAAAAGGACAAGCAATTACAAATCAATTGGCAGAAGCACTAATATATGTAGAAAACCCACTTGTATTAGAGTTCCTTGATGAATCCATCTTTAACATAAGTGTGGAAGATCATTGGAAAATGTACTTCAATGGATCCTACACACATCATGGATTTGGAGTTGGAATCTTCTTCATCACACCACAAGGGGACTGCATACCTGAATCATATAAACTATAATTCCCATGCACAAATAACATTGCAAAATATAAGGCTCTTGTCATAGGGTCAAGAATTGCACTGTAGTGGCAGATCATTGTACTCAAAGTCTATGGGGATTCTTAGCTTATCATCAACTAGGTTAATGATGAGTACCAAACCAAAGACGACAAGTTGATGCCATACAAGAAATTGGTGGAAAGCCTCAAAGAGTTCATTGATATCACATTTGAGCAGCTGCCTAGACAAAACAACAAAGCAAAAAATGCTATGGCAACAATTGGATCGCTATTGGATATCCCACACAACATCCCAAAGCAAGAATTCCTCGTATAGCAGCTTCTAATACCAACATTTGAGGTACCAGAGTATGAATTTATGTGTAAAATCATTGGTCCCAATGATCCCTGGTATCATGATATATACACCTACTTAGGAATAGGAGTCCTCCTTGCTGATATAACCCCAAACCTCAAAAGAACATTCATAAAGAAATGATCTTGTTTTGTCATCTTAGGAGATACCTTATACTATATGAGCATTGAAGGAACCCTTTTACGATGTCTAAATGCTGAGGAAGATTTGACTGCATTAAATGAGGTACACAATGGAATTTGTGGTTCACATTCAAGTGGTATGACCTTGGATTTAAGAATTTGCTGAGAACTGGGTACTATTGGCCTACAATGGAAAGAGAAGCTCATGAATATGTTCAAAGGTGTTTACAGTGTCAGCAACATGGGGACCTCATCCATGCACCAACTCATGAGCTCTACCAAATTGTTACACCTTGGCCCTTTTCATAGTGGGGGCTTGATCTTGTTGGAAAAATTACCCCCACTTCATCTAGTGGACAAAAGTTCATCATCACTGTCACTGAGTATTTCACAAAGTGGGTAGAGGCCATTCCCATGACCTATATCACAGGAAAGCAGATATCCAAGTTCATCTTGAATTATCTAATTTTCCACTACGGTGTCCCTCAAGCCATTATCTTAGATAATGGGACACCTTTCAAAAATTAGGATGTTCATGACCTGTGCTAAAAGTTCAAAATCCAATATCACTTTTCCACTCTGTACTACCCTCAAGGAAATGGCCAAGCAGAAGCTACCAATAAAAAAATCCTAAAAATTCTTAAGAAAATAGTTAATGACGCTGGTCATGATTGGCCCCTGCAGCTAAATCCTACCCTATGGGCCTATCGAACAAGCATCTGCACACCAACAGGTGCCACCCCTTTATCCCTAATCTATAGATCAAAATCCATATTCCCCATTGAGATTGAGCTCACATCCCTGAGACTATCATTACAGAATCTCATCAGAGATGAAGAATATTGGGTATCACGATTGAATGAGCTGGAACTACTAGATGAATAATGCATGGATGCCTTAAACCATTTGCAAGTCTACCAAAACTGGCTCAAGCAGAGCTACAACAAGAAGATCAAAATTTAAACCTTCCAAGTAGGAGAGCTTGTATTGAAGGAAAATTAAAAAAATGTACCAAATCTAGATAGCAAGTGCAAGTTTGAACCCAATTGGTTGGGACCCTTTATCGTCACAACAAGCTACAAGTTAGGGGCATATTAGTTATGAAAACCAGAAGGAAAGCCTTTGTAGGAGCCCATGAATAGCTCCCATCTTAAAAAAAAATTATGCCTAATCTTCCAAGGTGTAAAACCAAAAAATACAACAAAAAAATTAGATAAAGAATTAAAAATCCAAAAAAAAAAAAAAGTGAAAACCACTTTAGTGGCGCTTTAGGCAAGTACCTTGGTGAAAACCTAGAAAATAGGTTCCTTGTGTAAATAAGCACTCTCCATCCACCAGGATCTCCCTGGCTTGTTCTACATCATCCATCCATCATGCTTCCATCATCCATCTATATCCATCCATCACCTGTCCGTGTCCGCATCATAGCTTGGTCCTATGTTCATGTCATGATCCCTCCTAGTACTACTCGACCCATTCTTAAGGTCAAATTTTCGTACCTATATTAGAGTAGTCTATCACATTGCAATTGACTAGGGGCATGTTCTCATCGGATCAAATTTGTGCATATTCTTGAAGTATTCCTAAAATCAAAAAATCCAAAAACAACCAAAACATATCAAAATCCAAAAATAGGTCAAAAAGTCAAAAAAGTTAAAAACAAAGTCATCTTGTTGAACTACGGGTCTCTAAGCTTTGAATGTAGGCAAGGTTGATCTTTGATGTTCCCCTAAGATACTTAGGTCAGTCCTTTAGGAGTCCGTCATAATAAACTAGCAATCCATTTGTTCATATTTCATCAATAATTGAGTTTGTGTCAGTTGAACTATGGGGTCTTTGCGTGTATAATGTAGGAAAGGATAATATTTGTTCAACCCCCGAGGCCCCTAGGATAGGTCTTTAGGTTAGTCTCTTGGTCAAAATATAAGAAAACCACAAAACATTGGAAAATTTGAAATCAAAAAATTTGCAAAATATCGAAAATACCAAAAGCAGCCTCAAAACATTTCAAAAACACCAAAAACATCCAAATATTTGAAAAAATCCATCTGTCCCATCTCATTATAAATTGCAATGAACATCACTCATAATAAATCATCGTCATCCTCAACCTTTGGTAAAACAGTCAGAAACAAGTCTAGTAGTTTGGAAGGGAAAACACAAGCGTCAAGGTCTCACGTCTAGGTCAGTAAGTAAACAAGTTGGTCAACTCTTGGTATTAATATCTCATCATCCAGTCAATCCCAAATCATTTGATAACATCATGTCCTAGGATGCATGCTTCCTACAATGGACATCAACATTAGGCATCACTGTAGTTTAGTCTTGGCTAGCGGTATGAGGAACATTAGCTTGTTTGTTTACTTGATCTTTTCCTTTTGATTTATCTTATTGAGCTCATTCCAATAACCTCTCAATGATGTCCAAACAAAGGGATTTAGAGAGAAAGGAATGGGGCAATGATCATTATCGTTTATCTATTGTGCTTGTTGGATATTCTTGGTCATGCCTACTGTGTTTAGTTTGTAGGGAGGGTGTTTTAGGTGTCTTGTTGACCACATAGGAAGGCTTGCCTTTCTATGTTCAAATGGTATGAGATATTTGGAATATTTGAACTAAATTTTGAATGAGGTTCTATATTCTAGGTGTGAACAGGAGTAATCCTATCTGATTGTCAAGTCAAAGTCCATCACACTAGGTGCAAAACCATCTTGGTTCTTTATACCTTGATGCATCGTACCTATGTGTTATCAAACATAAGGAAAATAGCCCTTTTAAAATCCCAATTCCTGATAAGAAAGTCATCATCATCATTATCATCATCTCTAATAAAGTAGGCTTGTTGGATTCTCTTTTCATCATCTTATTTCTTCTATCTTCTCTTCGTGCTAACATGGTGCCATGATAGTTGATCAAAAACATCGCTAATGCATCCATCCTGCATCCACAAACCATTAGAATACATACATCTCATAATCATAGCATATCACATCATCCATGTCACATGCATTACATCATCATTTAAAATGTTTAGGATAATATAGATTTGTTATTCTAAGCATCTTAAAACCATCTCATTTGCATCATCATCATAACCATCCATATGTCCATCTTGAACCTCTTTGTCGCAAGATCGACCCTCAAATTGAACTTTTCACTTGATCTCTCGAGGGGGCAATGCACTAGTATTCTTTTTTCCATTGGGGCATCTGAAAAAATTATACATTTTTTGAATTTTGACCTTGGCAAGGTTATTCTTTGAACCAACACAACATCTACATTTCTTCAAAGAGGGGAAAAATGTAGACACATAAAATGTACATATTGATCTCATGCATTTGATCCTGATTTACTAACACCATTTCATCCTAAATCATCTCCTCTAACAATTTAATTGAATAATCTTTATTTGATTAAATTAATCATATTTCGTCTTTTAATTAAATAAATCAATTTTATCTAATTAAATCACTGTCTCCTATTAATTAAATAAATTATTTTGTTTAATTAATCCTATTCTCTCTTTTAATTAAATATTTCATTTTATTTAATTAAGTTCTAAAAGTCATCTCCTTTAAATTAAATAAATCAATCTTTATTTTATTTAAATCTAACACCATCCTCTTTAATTAAATAAATCAAACTTTATTTAATTAAGTCTAAAATAATTATTCCTCCCAATTTAATTTTTTTAAATCCTAAAATATAAGTCAAATTGTCAAATCAACTATTCTTCATCAAAATTAATCAAATCGTGATTAATGCTAACATTAATCACTCAAATCCTCTAGATTTTGCAACTTGCACAATAAATCAATTTATTTGATTTAGTAAATCTCTATTTTCATTCAAAAAGGCATCAAAGTTGGAATATTATTCAAATTCAAAATCTCCCCCCAAAAGGACTTGTACATCCAACAAGGCATTAAAAGCCTCTTACATGTCCTTTGTCTTGAGCCAAGTGGCATTAACTCCATTTTCTTCTCCCTTCAACATGTCACTTCCTCAAATTTGAATTTCCACCTATTTGCATTTATGTGCACATTCATCAAAATGTGCTCCACCTTTGTCCACTCACATGTTGGCAAGTGGCATTATGCTATTGGTTGGTGTTTGATCCCACATTCATCCCTTTTTCTTATTCTTCCATTATTCTCTTCTATAAATAGAAGGCTCTTCTATTAATTTTGGGGCCATAAGTTTATGCATTTGAATCCACAATTTTATGCAAGATCATTATCTTCAAGTTTGTAAGCAATTTTCATCCATTTTTCATCCATTTTCATCAAGTTTCATAGTTTCATAATTAGGTTATTGTAAATTTTCATCAAGGATCATATCTCATCATTCAAGCTTAGAAGGAATTGGGAAAGGGCTATTTTCCACATCAAAATAGTATCAATTCCCCCACGGGATTGAGAGTTTGTTTGTTTTGAGCAAGATTAGATAACTTTTATTTGTCTTCTTCATGTTATTTCTTGTTCTTGATATTTCAAATGAATCTTATGTGGAATGATGTTTCTAACTTGCATGATAGACTAATATTGTGTTTGTTCCTTGTGTTTGTGTAGGTATAGGATCACCATTCACACTTAATTATGAGCAACCACCGAATCCAAGAGAGATGAAATTTTTTTATGGAAAAAGTTATGAGCTCATGAAACAATTGGGATATAGTGGAAAAGGATGTGGTACTAGAGAACAAGGTATTCGTGTCCCTATAGAGCCTTACATACAAGAAAATACTAGTGGTCTTGGTTATTGTCCCTCGAAAGAAACAAAAAATCCTTCATGTAATATCAACACTATTACAAAAGATTCTTCTAAGTTGACTTTAACAATAGTGCATCCTTAAATGATAGACACTAGTGGTCTTGATTGTTATCCTTTACAAGAAACAAAAAAAAAAAAGAAATATTCACTTAATGTCAGTATCATCTCGCTAAACACTAATGATTTTAATTTGTTAGATTTTACACCCTCTAATAAAGGAGAGAATAGAATGTCGTAATCTAAAGAGTCTTGTGTAAGTATGACATCTTGTACTAAGCAAGACATGGCTTTGTCATAAAATAAAGGAACATCTTCTAGTTTGGATCAAGAAGGTATCTTCTCGAGAGTCTTCCAATATCATTTGATAGATCCCTCCCCCTAAGAACACAAAAGGAATTTAACTGCAAACATTCACTTTATGTATATCATGAAGTCAATGGTCATTCTACTAATGAATGTAAGGGTTTGAGTAACAAAATTAAGTATATTAAGGACTATGGTGCTCTCCCTTGGGTTGAAGCACCTAGTTCCTCTTTTCATTTTGACTCATCCTTGTCTTTCACTAAGTGGGGGCAAGGGGTTAAATAGCCTTGTCCCCGTATTTCACTTTTCGTTGTCTCTTTTGGCTAGTTGATCACCTTTCATGTACATATAAGAGCAAGCTTGGGATGTGGACAACATGCCTTAAGTTGAATCACATGTGACATAATTATTCATGATGTAGTTCAATTTAGAAACATATGACTTGGCATAGGGCTTTCCAAATAGGCTATCATTTCTTCCTCTACTTTAAATAAATTTCTCACAGTAATGGTGTTAGCAATTGCTTTAAAGTGGAGGCATACATCAACACTCATGTTTCAATGTGCGATTTTCTTTCTTCTTGCGATGCACCCTTTTCTTGGTGGTGTTATGGGGCTTGATTTCCTTTGAGAGCGAGATATTTCTTTGACTTTTCCTCTTTTGGAGACATTAGGCACAATGTTCCCTAAGAAGATACCTTGCATGAACTAAGCAAAATCCCTTTGAACATACCTTACACTATTTTGCATTTCCAACAACTGTTATATGGCCACCTTGCATAACACACCTTGCATGCTTGTGGTGTCATCTTGTTTTTTCATGAGTCCCAAGCATACAAAGTTTTTCTTGCCTCATGAAGCTCAAAATTTATTGTTTGTTCATGAGCTCCAAGCATGCAAAGTTTTTCTTGTCTCATGAAGCTTGAAAATCATTTTTTGTGTAGTGCCTTATTAAAGTTATTAGGAAGTATAACTTTGCTATGATTTGACAAGAAATCAAACAAGGGAATGAATTTCCATTATCCAATTGCATGTGTGTGTGAGTGCATGCCAACCATTTGTGTTTGTGTCTCACCTTCTTGGATGTCTCACCCAGCGAACAACCTATAATTTTGTTGCCTCAAAGTGAGCATAATTTTAAGAAAAAACAACCTAGATTTGATCCACATTGTGATGGAAAAATGGTCGAAGTTTGATCCTCCCATTTCATTTCATTTTATTTCATTTTCTTTATGTCTTTGACAGTGTATGCTTATGCCTTTACATTTCTCTTTATATCATTTTCATGTGTGTTCTTTTGTGCCTATGTTGGTTTGCCATGGGATCTTTATCTTGGGGGCTTGATCACCCCTCTTGATTGTTGTAATCCTATCTTACCAGAATTGGGGCTCCTGGACCCCTCTTGATGTGAATTTGTATACTTTAGTGTGAGTTTGCAGCAAGTTCATCCTCTCACTAAAGTGGGGGTTGAATGTGGCAATAGAAAAAGTATCCCTTTTCCTTGCTTGTTTGGTCCCTCCTTGTTAATTAAGCTTAATGGTGCCTTGATTTAGAGTTTTAATATGTTTGACATATTTACATTAAATCTTGGGCCCTTGTGAACTAATGAACTTAAATATTACCTTGTTAAAGTGTTGTGAAGTGTTGTAACACACTTTTTTGAGGTTTTATTAATTAATTAAACATAATAAATCTCTTTTCAACCTTAGTCATGCCTTATTTAAATTGTTGTTAAGTGTTGTAACAAAATTTCACACTTTTCTATGGTTTTCATTAATAGTTGGGTTTCTTTATGCTTTAATTGGCCTTATTTTGCATCCACAAGCATCATTTAATACATCTTTTCAAGGATAATCTTGACAAAAATCAACTTCCAATCATAATTGAGGTGTTTTCAGGTTGTGTGGCCTATATTTAGTGATCTAGGACTCAATCACCACTTTGGCCATATGAGTCCCACCTAGGTTTTTGGGTCCTGACCTTGGTTTCACACCTTTCTAAGAATTTTTGAAAATTGTCCCATAAATTATGCCTAATGGGACTCATTCGTCACCTTGGGCAAATGAGTCCTGTGTGGCCCAAAATCAAAATTAATTCATTTTTTTGTTAGGATTTTATCCTCCTTGATCTGATGTCAGCTTGTAGTGTTGTAATTTTAGGAATTATTGCATAATTAAGTATAAATACAAGGTTCTTTCACTCATTTTTCACCTAAGACTTTTGTAAGAGCATTCATAATAGCAATTTTGTGTTCACAAGAGCATTCAAGTGTTTACAAGAGCATTCAAGGGAATTCAAGGGTAGATTATCAAGCGTTTTAGAGCATTATTCAAGCATCAAGTATTATGTCAAAGATTTTGTTGGCCTCCTCTAATGGTTCAATAACTAAGCCCTTAGAGCTATGACTTAGAGATTAGACATATGCACTAGGTAGCTATCTTACTCATCATGAAGGTGCATTTCATTGCCAACCTAGAGACGTAAACTTGAAATGGGGAAACACTGTATGCACACTAGGACTCCATTGTAGTCATCCATAAACTAGGAAAGAAACAGTATTGGAAGTAAGATACTGGAAAGAAATTAACATAAGCATTGAGCATAAATCAACAACTACACTAAGCATCAACAACTATACTAGAAATGGATGATAGAAATAGAAATATCAACAAATAGACATGAAACTACTTTGTCTACCTTGGCTATAGGAAGAGTCACAAAACAAAGTTCTAGTGGCTGCAAGAACAAAAAATTTCTGAAACTGAAACTAATTACTGAATAGAAAAATAACTTTTAAACTAAATGGGTGGAATTCTCACCAAGTGGGCCCCCTTAACTGAGTCTTCCTCAAGCTAACTTAGATGCAACAAATCAAAATATCATTTTATTTCTTAAAAACATGATTACAACATATTAACAATATGATTGTATTACTTAAACTAGAATGAAAGTACAATCTCAGAACATCCAACCTTATGAAAAGGGGCATCTAACCATTATTTATAGAAGGAAAAACTTCTAATTAACCCTAACTACCTAGGTAGTCAAATCCGACAAAATCAGAGGATGCCATTTATTGAAAGCATAGAAAATAGAGGGAGGAAGTTATGCATGCACCAGATTTGGTCAAAGTAGACTTGCCCCAATGAGAATCCAACACAACACACTCCCTAGATTTTCTCAACTAACAAACATGACCATTAAAAGGTAGTTAAAATCTTTCATTCAAACTAAGAATT
This sequence comes from Sequoia sempervirens, assembly GCA_007258455.2. Lineage (NCBI taxonomy): Eukaryota > Viridiplantae > Streptophyta > Pinopsida > Cupressales > Cupressaceae > Sequoia > Sequoia sempervirens. The sequence goes on from VDFB02058242.1 coordinate 475,555,487, forward strand.
TCCCTCCATTGAGATTTTTCCCTCCTTTTACCTCTTAGTGACTATCTTTTTTACTTTCTTAGCAACCGACTAGCTAGCAGGAGTTTCTTCCACTTTGCAGGCTTCGTTTACATCATCTTAATGTGAACCTGCATAATGTCATTAGCACGCATAAACAATTGCATATCCAAAATTACCTTAAAGTAACATCCATTCAACCACATGTAAAATTAACATAGATAATTCACATAGCATGTTAATGTTATTAAAAGTCACAAGGATAAGTTTATGCCCAATGTTTATGGATTTAAGGAAATAACATGGAAAATATAAACAACTAGGTGCCAAATTCTATAGTATCAACAACAAATATATGATAAATCCTATTAAAATTGAGCCATTAATTGGACTCATAAGATTTCATGCATCATGTTTGTTTTTGAGCTAACAATTGTTATGTAGGGTTTTATGATTCAAGCTAGCATTTCATTCAAGATCTATCACATTCTTGAAAGCAAGAATCAAGGTATACATCCATTGGACCACTTCATACATGTTTGCATCGCTTCATTGCTAAGGTTTAATGAGTTGCAAAATATTATTTTGTTCATTCATCATTCTCCATTCCTATTTCATATTATTTCAAGGTTTGATTACGAAAAAGGGGTTTGACAAAGGAAAATACCTATCCACTAACAAAACAACATTTTCGCCTCTTTTTAGTGTGTGATTTGCAACTTTAGATTGAAGACACACTAAAGAGAAAGTTTGGAGAAAGTTGTCACCTTGCATTGGAGATGCTTGGAGGACTTCCATAAGTTACAAATCAGGGTTTCAGACCTAGAAATCAATTGGGAAGCACAAAGCAAACCTTGAAGACTAGATTCATACCTTAATTTTTTAGAAATGCCTAACTAGATTGATTCGCCACTTTTGGCGTATGAGTCCTAGTTTAGGTCAAAATTCAAATTTCTACAGATTTGGATACCCATTTTCTAGATTCCTATTTCTGCATAGAAACTCAGACTTGGGACTGATTAGATTAGCTTGTCGTATGATTCCTATTCAACAATAAAGTCAAAATTTCCAACATTTAAAAAATCTGTCCAGTCATCTTCAGATTTCCAGGTGTACACATTTCATTTTGCAGATTTCTATTTTGTTTTACATACTTTTCTAGGTCATTTAGTGAAGCATTGCATCATATCAAGGTTAACTATTACATCTTGCATTATATTTGTCTTTCCAAGCCCTAGCTTGGTGGTGAACCCCTCATTAATCCCTAAACATACCTTAGGATACCCTATTGTTAGATCTCTTCCTCTGTTCTTCATTAGATTGAGATCTCTAAGGTGTCCTTGAGTGTAGCGAATGTGAGATAGGAATCCCACTCTTGTGCTCCATTCCTCAAAGGTGGGTGTAAACAAAGATTTTGGCACCTTAATGCTATTTAACTCTTCTAGGGTTTTTCACCTAAAAGGAGAGAGATGGGCCAAAATGCAAATGTCTACTCTCAAGATTACTATAAAGAGGGATGTAATATGCTTAAATTTGATATCTAAATGTAACAAACTAAAAAGGAAAGATGATCATTAATGTTAAACCTAAGAAATGTAAAGTGTTGGAAAACACATTGTGATATGAAAACATGAACTAAATGACCTAGAAATGCAAATAGAACCAAATAGAAAGCTGTAAGAAAAAAGGTATGCAACTGAAAGTGTGTTGTAGACTTGAAGCAACTCTGAAATTCTAATTTTTAAGCATGGTGGGACACTTAGGCTAGTTGGGGTGACTTAGTCCCAGATCTAGAAAAATTCTGGAAAACTATATTGAAGCCCATTTTGGCCAAATGCGTATCCAAATCTATAAAAATTTCTGAAAATAGGTCCACTTCTGAATTTTTGAAAATTTGGAAGTGGAAACGAAATCCCTAGGTCTGCACTCTGGTTTCCCACAGGGGTCCGCTTCTGAAACTTTGATTTTTGGGCCTAAAGGTGACTTTTTGTTGATATTTTGGCTAGGTCAACAAAGAGATGTCTTCAACAAGTCTTCAACCTTTTCTTTAATGATCTTCAAACCCTTGAAGTTCCTGAATCTTCAAACACATAAGACAAGAAGGAGAAAATGTTGATTGTTAGGGCACGAGGGTTTGCCTTGGTCAAACCCCTTTTAGGTAAATAAACCAAAATGATGAAAGAATGGAATGAAACATGCAATACTGGAGTTGATTACCTTGCCATGATGTTTGATCTTGAATTTCTGCAAAAAAAAAATGAAGAATCTACCCTTGAATGTCTTTGGAAGCTATATTGATGACTTCCAATGATAAACCCTAGCTTGCTTGACTTGAGAACAAGATGAGTGATGAGTTATGAATTAAGATGAGTTAGGAGATTGTATAATATGTAAAAATGAGGAGAAAAACACTTATTTATACACTCTTATGCCTAAATTCCCAAAGAATACCTCATCATAGGCCAACCTTAGGTCTTAAAGAATAAAAACCTAAAAGAAATTTGAATTAATTTTGATTTTTGTGCCACATGGGACTAAGTCACCCAAGGTGGTGACTTAGTCCACCTAGGAAATTTTTAGTGGATTTCAGAGATTAAGATGTACTAAATATTGTTATTGGGTTCTTCTTCAACAAGACACATAATTAAGGCTTGTAAGTGTATAAAGGGGCCATTTAAAGCATAAAAAAGGTGTAAATATTGATGACAAGCCTAGGAAAGTGTGAAATTTTGTTACAACACTTTGAAATAGGTCTTGGTAAGGTTATTTAGGTGAATTATAAAATTATGGTCCTAGAAAAGTGTGAAGATGTGTTACAACACCTTACAACACTCTTGCAAGACATCAAAAAATGAATTTTATTTAATTTGCAAGGGCCCAAGACCTAATTTGGATGTGTAAACACCTCACAACACCAAATCAAGGCCTCATTAAGTCCAATTTGTCATCAATTATTCCCATATCAAGCAAAGTATACACTTTTTGGCCACACATTAAGCTCACACTTTAGTGAGAGGATGAACTTGCTTCAAAATCTTGCTAAAGTAGCCATTAAAGTTGAGTACCAATGCAGATGACAAAGAATGACAAAGATCAAAGGTGGTTGAGCAAGCCTCCAGGATCTAAGATCCTAAGTCAAGCCAACATAAGCATGAAAGGACACATAGAACAAGATAGGCAATCATGCAATGGAAAGAACTAGAAGGAAATGAAAATGGGGTGGATCAAGCTTCAACCATCTATCCAACAAGTTGTGGATTAGATCTAGGCTTGTTTGTTTGAAAATGCGTACTCACTCTAGGCTGACAAAACTTCTTGGTTGTCTGTTGGGTGAGAAGGCCAAGGTATACTCACTCTGGGGGCCATGAAACTTCTAGTTGTCTGTGGGGTGAGAAATCCAAAACATACTCACTCTAGGGCTACAAAACTTCTGGTTGTCCGTGGGGTGAGAAATCCACAAAAGGTGAGAAACATACACTCGGTTGGTATGCACTCACACACACACACAGGTGGCTTTGGGGAAAGTTGTGTCACTAGTTGGGCTTCTCGCTTAACCATACCAAAGTTATACCTCCTGATAACATTGATTAGGTGCCACAAAAATGATCTTCGAGCTCTATGAGGTAAGCAAAACTTTGTATGCTTGGAACTCATAGACAAACAAGATGGCACCACAGGCATGCAAGCTGTATTATACAAGGTGGCCATATGACAATTGTTGTAAATGTGAAAATAGTGCAAGGAATATCCAAAGGGATATTGCTTAGGTCGTACAAGGTCTCATCTTAGGGAACATTGTGATTAACATTTCCAAGAGAGGAAAAAGGGAAAATGGTCTCATCTTGTTTCCAAGAGAGGACAAGTGCAAGATCTCATCCTGGGAAACATTGTACCTAATGTTTCAAAGAGAGGAAATCACAAGAAAAAGAAAATCACACAATGAAATGTGAGTGTGGATGTATGCCCCCACTTTAGAGTAGTTGCTAACACCATTATTGTGAGAAATTTCTTTAAAGTAGAAGGAGAATATGAGAGCTTACTTAGAAAGCCTTATGCCAAGTCATATGTTTTCGATAAGATATGTCATGAAGAAAGGTATTATGTCACATGCAATCCAACTTAAGGCATTTCATCCACATCCCAAGCTTGCTCTTATATGTTCATGAAAGGTTAACAACTTGTCAAGAGAGGAAACAAAAAGTGACAAGGGAGAGTGAAAATTGGTATCAATTAGAGGAATTAGGTTCCCCCACAGAGGAAAGCATACCAAACTCCTAAAAATGTTGGATTTTATGACTCAAAGCCTTACATTCATTAGTGGAATGACCATGAACTCTATGATATGCACAAAATGAAGTCTTGTAATAGAATTTATTTTGAGTTCTTGGAGGAGGGGTGATCAAGTGATCTTGGAGGAGTTTAGACAAGATACCCTCTTGATTAATGGGAGAAGATGGTCCTGTAGTTTTTTTCAAAAATACATTTTTCTTAGTATTAGTTGTCATACCTATGCAAGATTCTATAAATTGTGATATTTTGTTCTCTCCTTTATAGGAGGGTGTAAAATCTAATGAATTCAATTCATTAGTGTTTGCATGATGAAATTGATAGTAAGCAAAGATGCATTGATGTTGAGTGAAGGCTTGGTGATTTCTATCAAAGAGCAATAACCAAGACCATAATTTGTTTGTTGTGTAATAGGATCTATAGGGTTGTGGATACCTTGTTTGTGAGCACCACATCCTTTTCCACTATAGCCAAGTTGCTTCATAAGTTCATAACCTTTTCCATAAATCTTTTTCATTGCCTTGGAATCGGGTGGTTATTTGTTATTGTGTTTGTCAAAGGTTGTTGTGTAGTTTGCTTCTTTGTCTAAAGTGGCTAAGGTGGATGCTTTCTAAGTGTTGTCTAAATTTTTTTTTTACCTATTTGAATTTTTGTGTATGATCTTATACTAGCCCATGAAGTCATGTGCAAAATCCAAGGAACCCCAATCATCATGTAATAACTTCGTGGCTTGTTCACTATGTTGTTGTTTGTCCTTTTGTTGTGTAGGTTCCACTTGTATGGTTGGTGGTAATGTGTTCAAGGGGTTCTCTTTGGTTTTATCAAGTTGCAAGAAAATATAAGGCTCATGATCAACGTTGAGTATGCACACTTTGCCATTGTAGATGTATTTCATTTTTTGATGAAGAGTGAAGAGTGGAAGGCACACCATTCATTTCATGAATCCATGGCATGCCTAGAAGAAGGTTATATGGAAGATCATGAGGCATAACCTGGATTGGTGTGTTTAATGTGACTTCTCCAACTGTAATAGGTAAAGTGATCACACGAAGTGGTGTCTTTTCAACATTGTCAAAGCCCTTAATAGATAAAGATCTGGGTTGAATTTTTGACTTATCAACACGAAGCCTATCCAAAAGGTTTGTGCAACACACATTAAGGGATGAGCCATAGTCAATAAGGGTTCACTTTATCCCTATCCAATTGTATCAAGCAATGATCATGAAAGCTTCATTTTGTTTTCTCACGTCCAAAGGGGGTAGTCCACTCTAGTGGAAAACAATGTTGGAATTTATTCCTTGGATCATGGCTGCTATGTCAGTTGGTTGCACATTAGAAGGGATAGGCACTTGTTGCAAGGCTGATTGGATTATGTTGTGATAGTGAGGGGAGGCTTTAATAAGATCCCACAATGATATCTTAGCAGGAGTATTCTTTAGTTGTTTGACAAGATTGTACTCCTTTCCAGTAGGAAGTCCTGGTGAGAAAGGTCTAAAGGGGATAAGATTAGGCAAAGGTAAGGGTGTTGGGGTTGGTTGCAGTGGTTGTGGGTTATTTCAAGTGCTATATGTATGAGAAAAGGTATTATAACTTAGCTACTGCGACAAATTAGTTTGAGGTGGGTATAGGGTGAATTCAGGTTTGTGCGGAGTTTGTTTGTGTGAAGGGGGATAAAGGATGAGTTGAGGTTGAATAATATTAACATCCCTTGGTGAATGAGAGGCTAACATAGGCTCTTAATTTATTTTCAAGGGAATAATATTACTATCAATGCTATCTTTGCCTTGTATGATGATATTCTCCCTAGAAGGAAAGTATTTAGGAGAACAACAAACCTCATCTTCTTTAAAATTAAGGCTTGGTTCATCCAAACTAACTTCATCAAAACTAAGGGAATTATTAATAGTTGAATGTGTTTGATGATTGATAGTGAGAAGAGGAGAAGAAGACTCTATTTGATTGTTGGTTGTTTCTAAGGTCTCATTATCTTATACCATATTATCTACCCTACTAGGAAAGCTTGCAATATGTTCATCCAAATTTGAAGTTTGTAAATTAGCTTCATCACGAGTGGGGGAAGAATCAAGAGAAGGACCATTATGGTTCTCAAAGAGATTATCCCAAGTGGCAGGAGCATTAGGGAAGGGAGGGTCAATATTCTCATAACTCATAATAGGTATGTATTTTAACACCAACCTATCCTCTTTACATCGAGGATGGATATTAGGAGATGGACAAGTTTGATTATCATGGTTATTGAAACTAGGTAAGGTGATATTTAGAAGTATGTCTATGATCTCATGCTCTTGTTGTCTAACATCTTCCAAAGGGGAATAAGGAGATGGAGAATCATGACTAGCAAAGCTTGTAACTTCCCTCACCAAAATACCTTCGTCACTAATAGGAGAGGTATTGGGAGAAGAACAAGTATGTGTGTTATGATTGTCTACACTTCCATTCGCATGAATGGGTAATGTAGGAGTTTGGTCAAAGCTATGTTCCTCATAGTTGTAATCGAAATAAAAATCATAAGAGGGGATATCATGTTTATAAAATCCATGTTTAATCAAATCAAAGACACATCTTGTGAAAAAGAACATGCTATGGAAAAGTAAATAAAGTACAATTTTCAAATGTAAAACAAAGTAAGTTGTTGAGTATGTTACACAATAAGTTGAAAAATGGAATATTGGAAATGCAAATGTGAAATGATACAATGGATGAAATGAGCTATTATAAACTAGATCTAGAATGAAATGCATGTTATAGAAACTTAGCCAATTGATATAGATAGGTAATGGCACCAAACAAAAGCTTAAAAATAGGGTTTTCAGCTCTGTAAAAGGTTGTTTTAGGGGGGAACAAGGACTAATTCTCCCAAGGTGGTGACTTAGTCCTAGTAGAGATTTTTTTGAGATTTTTCAAATTTTTTTGATGGGTTTTGATGGTCTCTATACTATATAATGTATTCCTAAGATGAAAATGCAAAATTTTAGAGATTTTCAATGATTTAAGATGCAAAAATGCTCGTAATTGAAATTATTTAAAAAATTACTACCCTAAATTGATTTTTTTGACCTAAATGCATAAAAAAAATGTTCCCAGAAGTTTCCATACTTATAGTATATGATATTAGGAGGCTTAGGAAGCATAGTATATGATATTAGGAGGCTTAGGAGGCATAAAAATGAGGTTTTTGATATTGTATTAGACATTGAAAAAAGGTAAACTTGATTGAAGTTCAAACCTATCAGGGCCAGACCAAAAAGTCTCTTGATATCAAATTTTCACAACAAGACATAATCAAACATGCACCCTATGGTCCTCTTTGCATAGTTGGAAGAATCAATAACAAGCCTACTAATGGGATATTAATTGATCTTGTCTATGTAGAGAATGTGATAACTGATGAATTTTTATTTTTGCATGAACTTTATCAAGATACTTATGAAAAATCAAAAGAATGGATCAAGATGCATAATGGTTTTTCTTTCCCTATCACAGGTTCAATGACTTTACCTTTGAAAGTTGGACCAAAATAGTTGAATGTATCATTTTCCATCATCCTATGTTTAGATCAATTTTGTGTGAAGTTAGGCTATCCATGGATTTTCTCCATGAATATCATCCCTTTAGTTGTGCATAGATATTTAAAGTTTCCCTTTGGAAATGAGATCATTACTATAAACCAATTGATTTATTTTTGCCTGAACTTGTGGAACCTATTAATCCTCGTGAGGACTTCTTTTTCAAATCCTATCAAAAGTTTTTAAGGTGAAACACATAGTTGAACTTTCTCTTCCTAACATGCATCGACCTATCATTGATGAGAACAAGATTGAACCAAAAGTTCATTTGAACATTCAAGACAATACAACTATAGATACTATTTCATACAAGAGACCAAGAGACATGAGTCCCATTGTGCCTCCTAAAGTGAAACAAGTTTGTAGAGCTAAAGAGATTATGGTTGAACAACTTCCTATGGCTCCTTCTGTTCCTCCCTTAAGGGAAGAAAATAAATCTATGGTTGATAAACCCTCTCCTGCATAATCAAGAATTGAAAATCAAACAAGAAGAAAGAAAAATGCTAGTGAGTGTAGGTGTAAATGTCATGCTATTGCTCATTTTATACAAAATCAAGATACATATATAACTCAAGCAAAGCATGATGAATCCACCCCTTCACTGCAACATGAAAACTCTACAACAAAACACAAACAAAAAACCTCTATGGATATTATCACTAGACCTCTTATTGTGATAAATTTGAAAGATGATAATGAAACTGCTAAGATTGATGAGGAAGTGCATAAGGAGTTAAATTCATTTTTTTTTCTATGAGCTTAAAAGACAATTTTCCTAAGAAGAGTGTTGAATTTGGTAATTTTCCTAGTACAACACTTGATGTTGTCCCTTTGGCTAGTTATCCATCTTTTGTATATACTGAACAAAATTGGGATGTAGATGACCTTCTCATAGGTTGACTCACATATGTCATACTAGTCTTTTCTTTAATTTTCTTTTTCATGTTCTTTGTGTGATTGCATGTTTGTGATGTGATCCCCTGTATCGTTATGTTTGATGTTTCTCTCATATTTGTGACATTCCTCTATTTGTATCTTAATTCTTCTATATGCGGTAACATTTTTATTTTCTCTTGTCTTGTGTTTTCCTTTTGGGGATGATGCAAGGTGTTAAGAAATTTTGGTCTCTTCCATGTTTACCCAAAATATTTTTCTTTGTTTTCACTCTCTTTGTGTCATTCTTCCTTGATATATGAGTTATTTAGGGTGATGATGTTATTGAGAGCTCTCTAATATCATTGTAGCAAAGACATATGTTGACCCTAAATCCATGGATCTCTTATTTATTTTGGGATTTCGTTTTTGGGGAAACCCCTCTTCATGATGCAACTTTATTTGGAACATATGACTTGGCATAGGGCTTTTGGAGTAAGCTCTCATATCCTTTTTCTTGTGAGAATTTATCATTTTCTAATTTAAAGTAATTTCTCACAACATGGTGTTAGAAATTTCTTTAAAGTGGGGGACATACATTGGAATTATCATTTTGAAAAAAAATCATGTTCATTGTACAATCTTCTTATTTCATATGATGCATCTTTTTCTTGGTGGTGTCATTGGGTTTGATATCCTCCAAGAGTGTGACCTTTCTTAGCATATCACTTTCCTCTTAATGGTGTTGTGACACACTGCACTCCCTAAGTTGTTAATCTTTTATCCTTTGACTTGTCCTCTCTTGGAGACATTAGGCACGATGTTCCCTAAGTAGATACCTTACACGAACTAAGCAAAACCTCTATGAACATGTAGTTGTTCATATGTGGCATAACACAACTTGCTAAACCTTATGGATATCGAACCTTTATGTAGTCACCTAGAATAATACACCTTGCTTGCATGTGGGGCCATTCCTTATTTTTTCATAGTGCTTAACATAACACAACTTGTTAAGCCCTATGGAGCAAAAATATTATATGTGTGGCACCCTATTAGAGTTATCAAAGGGATAAATTTGGTATGGTAAGTACAATGAGAGCCTAGAAAGAGGCATGAATTTCTCACTAAGCCACTTTCTTTGGGGCTCACCTAGTGGACAGTTGGGGTTCCGCTAGCCCATGTGAGCATGTAGTTTATTTGCATAGTGAACAACAGGTTTCACTTGCAGGCACCATTTTCCTTTTATTTTTGTTTTTGTTTAAGTCTTTAGCATTGTATGATTGAGTAGCTTTGTCATTGCTACATAAAATTTGTGCTCTCTTGGGGTGATCCAACAATACTAGTTTACAATTCCATTGAGGAAGGAAAATTGCAAAAATGCTCCCATGAAAAAAAAAATGTTTTTTAAGGGTTTGCACAAATTGGGCTATTTTTATGGACCCAAAATGGGTTCACTCAAACCCCCCTTCGAGTGAACCCTCTTTAATGATGGGACCCACCTTTTGGCACATTTTAAAAATCAAGAAAAAGGAAAATTCAAAAAAAAATGGGGGTTTGTATGGACCTCCCTTTGCTCGAAAGGGTCAGGGGGTTCGCTTGAAGGGGGGTCCATATGAACCCCCCATTTTCCCCCTTCTCCTCCTCTTCTACCAAATCTCTACAATTTTTTTCCTTTCGAAGCTCGGGTTGAGCATGAAAATGGAGGAGACTTCACAAACCCAACTGGACGATGGTAGTCCCCAGAACGGGCTATCCATCAAATATAATTTTAATATGTTTTGGTTTTATTATGTATATTTTTTTAGTTTGATTAAACATAGGTTTTTCACCAAAATCCAAGCTCTCTATTTTGTACATGTGGAAAAATACAAGATTATAAAAAGAAAAAATGAAAAATATCAGTGCACTAGATATTGATGTCCCTGATCTAACAAAAAAAGGAATTTCAATAGATTAAAAAAAAGTTATGTTTTAGCCAGTAAATCATGTCTAAATTGTAACTAGTTTGACTTTGAAACTTAATTAAGAAAAAAATATTCAATGAAATTCTATGAAAACAATTCCATACACTAGATATTGTAGTTACAAATCTAAATTCAAAAAAATTGGAATTGTATCCTTCATAGAATAAAAGTTATATGTTAGCCAATAACATCACTCTTTAAAAATGGTGTTTACTATTAAAAACTAGTTTTTTAAGGAGATGAAAAAAGAACTGCAATCTAATTCCAAAATTTTTGAAAAAAATATATTTAGAATTTATAGAAAAAATGTCACAAATCACTAGTTTGCATCATCTTCAAATTACTCACGGTTTAGCCACTATAGGTGCCTGAAAGTGAAGATTTAGTTAAAAAATTCAGTTCAATGTCTAGTTTGGCCAAAAATTGTAAACCAGTATTGTGAGATAACCCATTGATTGTCTACTTTAGTGTGAGTTTGATGCAAGGTCATCCTCTCCCTAAAGTGGGGGCTAAATGTAGTGTAGGAAAATGTATCCTTTACATTTTCACACTTTGTTTGGGCCCTCCTAGTTAAATGGAATTAATATTATCTTTATTAAGTGTTATTAAATGTATTTATTTACACTTTCAAACTTATTTAGGTATCCTTGAATAAATTGAGCTTAATTATTCCTTAATAAGCCCTTTTATGCATTTACAAGCCTAATTAATTGCAATTTCCAAAGGGGAAACCTGAAAAAAATTAATTCCAAAATATTATAATTTACATTGGAGAATGTGTGTTCCAAGTTTAGGGACTTGGGACCCATTCACCCATGGGAGAATGGGTCCTCCCTAAGCCTTAGGAACCCATTTTTAATTATTTTTTTGCAAGATCTTAAGGTTTCCAAATTCAAATTCTGATTGTTGGCTTGTAATGTTTAATTTTAGGGAATTAAGGTTACATGTGTATAAATACAAGGTTATTTTCAATCAAGTTAATCCTAAGAAGCTAAGAAATTCAATATCAAATTCTCAAGAGCTAATATTATTTTTAGGAGCATTCAAGAGCATTATTATTAGAGATTTATTGCAACAATCAAGATCAAGTCATCATGTCAAAGTCTTCTTGCATCATGCATGTTGTTTGAGCTAAGATTGTGGTGTAGGTTTTATGATCAAGTGAATCATTTCAAAGCACTATTTCAAGCACATTCAAGTATCAAGATCTACATCCATTGAAGCTTTTCATGCAAGTTGCAGACCTTTATTATCAAGACCCATTAATGGATTTTTGAGTGGTAACCTAACACTGTTCATTCTTCATTCCCACCATGCTATTTCATTTCATTTCAAGGTTTAATTACCAAAATGGGGTTTGACCAAGGAAAACCCCCATTCACCAAAAACAAACATTTTTCTCCTTTATATGTGTGTTTGCAGATTTAGGTTGAAGAGTTTTTGAAGACCTATTGAAGAGAAAAATTGAAGAAGTCAAAGTTGCAAAATTTTTCAAAGTTGTCATATTTTCATGGAAACTCATCTATATAATTCATTTCCAACTTTCTAACATTGAAACCCAGAGAAATTTGAAGCTACAAATCTACATCAGAGGCTCCCAAGAGTTGAGAAAAATCCTTGAAGGTGGACCCTTTCACCCTAGGGTGAATTAGTCTTTGTCAACATTCTGAAACAAATTTTTGGTAACAGGTGCAAGCTACTCTACCTTTCTTAGATTTATAGTTTATCAATGGTTTTTGTTTGTCATATAGTTTTTCTTCATATTGCAAGTTTGAATTGGCATGATTGGATTGATTTGACATCTTTTATTTATCTCCCTAAAGTGTTGTTTAGTCCATTTCAAATTTTTACCCCCATCCCTCAAATCATTAGGAAATCAACATACCCTTACTTTCAAATGGTTGATTCACCTAAGGGTTGATAGTCAATTCAAGGTAGTGATCTCATTTCCTAATGAGATAAAGGATTAGGCTCATCACACCCTTTCCATCATTTCATATTGGTGAACCTATTATAATCCCCTTTATATCACCTACCTCTCCCTCCCTCTTTCCCTCCACTCTCCTTCTCTCCTTTTCTCTCTCCCCCTCTCCCTCTCCCTCTCTTAATACCTCTCTCTCCCCTTCCCTCTCCACTTCTCTCTATCTCTACTCACCCTCTCTCTACCTACCTCTCACTCTATCCCTCCCACCTTACCTCTCTCTCCCCTTACATTTGTAATTCTCACTATATTTCCTCACCCTCCCTCTCTCTACCTACCTCTCCCTCTTTCCCTCCCACCTTATATCTCTCTCTATCTCTTATTCTACTTATCTCCCATCTCCATATTCCTCTCTATCTACCTACCTCTCCCTACATCCATCCCACCCTACCTCTCTATATCTATATCTACCTTCCTCCCTCCCTCTATAGTTCTCTTTGTCTCTCTCTCTCTCTCTCTTTACCTACCCCTCACTCCATTCCTCGCTCATCCCTCCTCTTTATCCCTTAAAATATCTATATATATCTTCTCTCTCTCCTCTCTACCTCTCCACTTCCCTCTATCTTCCTCTCACATTCCCTCTCTACTCTCTATACAAGTGATAGGGAGAGAGGGAAAGAGGAGAGATGGATATAAAGAGGGATAGATATCTAGAGATAGATATGACTTGGGAAAGATATACGGGAAGAGAAAGGGAGAGTGATAGGTAGAGAGAGGGAGATGGAGATGGAGATAGAGAGAGAGTGGGAAGGGATAAATAGATAAATATATATGTAGTGTAGGAAATTGTATACCCTTTACAATTTCACACTTTATTTGGGCCCCTTAATTTATTGGACTTAATTAAGCTTCTAATTTTCCAAATTATGCATTCTAAAGCCTTATTATTCCCATTTTATGAAATGGAAACTAATATTGAATTAATGTAATTAATATTTTAATCACATTGGAGAATGAGTGTCATGGACAAGTATAGGTTGGGACCCATTTTCCCAAGGGTGAATGGGTCCCCTTTAAGTCCTAAGACCCATTCGCCCAAGGGTGAATGGGTCCCCTTTAAGTCCTACAACCCATTTTATATATGATTTTGGTGGTATTTTAATGATTCAAATTTCATATGCAATTGTTAGCTTTTGGAATCTAATTTTTAGGAAATTAGAAAAAAACCTATAAATACATAGTCTTTTTATCAATTCAAATCTAACATACATGATCAAATATTCTCAAGAGAAAATTGTAGTGTAGAAAAATGTATCCCTTTTACATAATTTTCACACTTAATTTGGAATTGATATTAAAATGGACTTAATTGTGCCTTATTTTTGGTGTTGTAAAGTGTACCTCTTTACACTTTCACACTTATTTAGGGCTCCTTTAATTAATCGAGCTTAATTTTCCTTAATTGGACCCTTAAATTCAAATCCAAACCTATTTTATTACATTTTACGAAGAGGAAACTTGACATTCATTAATGCCTTAACATAACACTTCTCATTGAGCAATGTGTGTCCTAGGGTTAGGGACCTAGGACCCATTCTCCCATGGGAAAATGGGTCCTCTGTTAGACCTGGGACCTAAATTTAAATTATGTTTTTGGTGGTATTTTAAAATATTCAAAATCATATTCAGATGTTGACTTGTGTTATTTGAATTTTTAGAAATTAAGGTTACATATCTATAAATATAAGGTTATTTCACTATGTTTCACCTAGATTTTCAAGTGTTCAATTACAAGAGCTAAAGTGTTGTTCAAAGGAATTCAAGAGCACATTTATTGAAGATTTATTAGAGAAATAAAGATTCATTTGTCACATTAAAGTACTATTACATCATGCATGTTTTTGGAGCTAATATGATGATGTAGGTTTCATGATCCATTCAAGTATTCAAAGCATTATTTCAAGCAAGATTCAAGATCCACATCCATTGAAGAAATTTCATGTAAGTTTCTAATTTAAATTCCAATGTTTATTCAAGGGTTTGGTGAGTTATGACATTGAGTTTTTCATTCATCATTCATTTCATGCTATTTTATTTCATTTTAAGGTTTAATTACCAAAATGAGGTTTGACGAAGGAAAACCCCCATTCACCAAAAACAAAACATTTTTCCCTCTTGATTTGTGTTTGTAGATTTATGTGGAAGAAACCTTGAAGGTCTCTTAAAGAGAAAAATTGAAGAACTTTTCAAAGCTTCAAAAGTTGTCATAAAAGTTGTCATCTCACAAAAACTGACTCTCAAAAATTATTTCCAACTTTTCAAACTTGAAACATGGGAAAATTGAAGGATTTAGATCTGTAGAAGAGGCTCCCAAAATTTGTAGACAAACCCAAACTTAGGACACATTTTCCCCTTGGAAAATTAGTCCCAGATCAACATCAAAAATTGACTTTTGGTGAAATGTACACTCAAATCTGCCTCTCTCTGATCTGAATTTCAATTTTTGGTTTTTTCAGTATTGAGCTTAGTCTTCAAGATCCAAGTTGTATATTGCATTTTGGAGTTAGTTTACAATTTTTAATATTTCTCCCCAAAGTTTTGTTTGACTTAGATCCCCATCCCAACACAAAAAGGAAATCTATAGATTCACATCTTGAGTTGACTCACCTAAGGGTTGTAAGTCAATTCTTTGTGTGGATCTCATTTCCTAAAGAAATAAATGAGAATAGGTTTATCTATTATCATTTTGGTGAACCCCCTATTTACCCACATTCAAACCTATTTTTGTTGTCTCATTCTAGTGAACCTAAGTTTGATCATTGCATTTTTCTAATTTTGGAGTCCATTTTCACCCTAGATCTAGATCTTTCTTTCATTTGCATTGCATTGCATTGAATTGAATCTCATTTAGGGCTATTTAACTTGCATTATTTTTCATTTCATTGAGGGTTTTAGAATTGCATGTTTGCATCTCTTAAAATCTAAAAAATATAAAAAATCATTTGTTTTGCAAAGCATTTACATAACATTGCATCTTAATTCATTTGCATTTGAAAATTGAATCAAAATTTCAAATCAAATTAGGTCTTCTGGTTTGTCATTTTGTAGTAATTTGCATTTGCAATCAACCTTAATTTCACAGAAAATTCAAACTATAACTCACTATTTTAAATCAAAATCTGAAAACCACTAGAATCAACTCATAAATTTGTAAAAATATTTTTTAAAAACCCTAAGCTAGGACCCATTTTCCCAAGGGTTAATGAGTCCCTATTCAGGGTTAATTCCTGAATTTATGGGCATTAAAACATTTGTTTCTGTATTATGTTTTGTTGCTTTTAGATTTTTTTTCAGTTTGGAAAATTTATGTTACTTAAAATTGATCATATTAAGCTTCATTCGATAAATTTAGTGCATTGTTTGAATTCAAAATTACATTTACAAGACATCATTTTCATGTTTTTACATAACATTATCAAAAAATTATCTTGTTTGAAATCTAAAAATTGCTTTTACTTATTTACATTGCACTTTACATCCTAGGTTATTTCATTGCATTTCACCTTCTAGCCATTTTTGGTTTACATGAAGTTTGTGAAACTTGTATGAGCTTCACAACTTGGTGTCCTATTAGTAATACTATTCTCCGATGTAGTTCGAGACTCATGTCATCCTACGATACACCATTCACCATGGATATTGGGTTCTCCAACTCTTTCACCCATAGTTTTGATACTAATTAACCCACTATAGATCATAGTCCTCATAGTCTCATGTTGATTCCTGCAAAGCTCCTCTTCTGGGAGTGATGATTTGACATTTAAACCTAAACAAAAGGTTTCTATAACATCCAAAAAGAGGTTCTCTACCTCATAATCATAGACCTCAATAGATTGAGGATCTTCATCCACCATAGTAGGGGATATATATGTCTACTACTCCTAGACCAAAACCTTGGAGTTTTCTTCACCCATCAATCCAGGACCAAGCTGCTCAAAACCCTCAATAGATGTAGGTATAGTTGATCTATCCTCATCATCTTCAAAAAAATAAGGGAAGACATCAAATGAGAGGACTGATTCCTCTATTGTACATTTTTCTACCTTTTTAATGCCTTGTTGCTACAACACTATTTCATCTTCAATTTTTTCTTGCAGCAGAGCAAGACACTCATTATTTTGAGCACATGAAGGCTCTACAAAAATAGCCTCCTCAAGAATGGGTTCTTGAAAGGAATGGATTCTCTCAAAACTTGGGATCTCCAACATAGAAGATTGGCTTGATGGCACAAGAGGTTCAATAGGGGTTTCAAGAGGCTGATTAGGATTCTTGAAACTAAAGATTTTATGCTTACAAACCTCTTGCATAATAGGTTGTTATAGAACAAAAGGAGGGCTAATAGAAGTTTCAAGAGGTTTCCTAGGGTTCTTGCAACTTACAAAGTTATTCTTTCTTACCTCCTCCTCAGTAGGTTGTTCTGGAACAAATGAAGACCTATTTGTTTGAAACTAGGCACACAAGGGGCTACCTGAATCTTGGGTGCTTGTGCTAGAGCAAGGGAAAGACAAATTTTTTCTTCCCTAGAAGTAACACCATTTACTATATACTCCTCTTATTTCTGCCTTCCTTGAGCCTCCAATTTCTCCTCATACCTCCATGAAGCTTCTAACTCTTTCTGTTGTGAATAATGAGCTTGATGGAAAAACTCATCATGTTGTGGAAAAAAACAATGCTACCCCTAGTAGGCTTGATCAACCCACTCTTCTTGTTGTAGGTCAAACTCTTATTGTCTCTCAAGCTCTTCAATTTTTCTATTGAAATCAAGCAAAATGCTTGTGATTTCACTTGTACTTAAATTATCAAAATTTTGGGGTTGAGTAGGAGAGGAACAAGGCTGATTTTGAAAATGATGAGTCTCTTGGGGTTGCTGATAAGAATATGTATGCATCCAAGAAGATTGAGCAGGGTGGGGTGGGTGGTTAGAATTTTGAAAATATTGAGAGCCCACAATAGTAGGGTTCTGTGGAATAAAATGGGAGGTATAATCAGCTTGATGTGGCTGATTGGGAGGTGTAGAGACAACACTATCATGAAATGGTGGAGTAAACATGTGGTTTCCATTAAAACTTGACATTTTTAAGAATGGGAAACACTTTGAAATTTTGAACGAAAAATGGATTGCCCAACCAAAGATTTTGGGTACATACCAAAAAAGTCACCCAAAGATGTATCTTGCAGAGTCACTAGGTGCTTGTAGAATGCCTCTATAGGTTGAAACGTTGAAGAAGGCACCACTTCCTCAATGACATGAAATGAAACTAGGCTACTTGAACCAAATAATTTTGAACGAAGTCTCCATGTTGTTTAAAGATATGCCTCAAAAGGAAAAAAGTGTTGAATAAAACACCAGATTGTTCAATAGAAAGTAGTCCCACCAAGCATGCCAAAAATTGTTGTCACATGAAATTGCAACTTGTTGAGTACAAAGCTCAACATTCCAATGACACAATGGAAATGACCTCAAGGTGTGGGACCTTTGGGCGTATGAGGTCAAATCTCTAGAGAAGGCCGACTTCCTTTTCAATCCAAGTGCAATGTGTTGGTCTGACTCAACACATGAAAACCTACCACTACCCTACTCTAACAACTAATAGTGGAAAAGGGTTAGAAGGAATGCATGAAAGGGAAAATGGAGGTGATACACCAAGATGGAAAGGTTGTTTCTTCCTCTTGATATTGCACAATACATCGTTGAAGAGGGGCAAGGGGACTTTCACAACTCTTTGTTTTTGACTTTTAGAGGCATACAAGAAAGTAAGGGTTTGACAAGGCACTAGAAGGAAAGAGGGTTTCACAACCAACAACTATAAAAAATTTAACACAACATACATGAATGAAAAATACAAAATAAACACTTAGATATGAAAGGTAATAAAATTACTCAAACACAAAAGAGCTGAGAAGAGGAAACCTTGATCCATTCAATTGATGTAGAGGCAAAAAAGCTAATCTTTATAATGGTAGAGTGTAAAATATAGTTTGCAAAAGAAAAACCCAAGAGGATCCAATGGAAGAACCACACAAAATATACAAGTGTTTCTTTTATATATCAAGCATAACTCAAATGAATACACTCAAACCCTAACCAAGCTAGGATTAGCAGTTAAAGAAATATTTGCTCATGAAAACCGTGCCAAGAGGAGCTTGGAGAGAACCAACCTACACGTCATCCATCTTGCCATAGACAAATTTTTTCCAGAAAGTCATCCAAAATCCCTTGTAAAATTAGGGAAATGGGTAAGGAATTTTCAAAAAGAGTAAGGTAGCAATAATGAATGAGCATGGTCACCAAAAATTGACTTGGAGTCAAAGAAAGAATTAAAGTTGTCCTTGTAGCCCTAAAAATTAGATCTTGTAGCTAGGGAGTTGTTTCACATTAATGGCATTATTGAACCAAAGGAAGAAGGAAAACATGACCACCAAAAAGAACCTTCCTTGAATGAGAATCAGGTATCAGGGAGATGGGTTACCTGCTACCGAAGAAAGGTAAGAAGTAATGGAGAAGGCCGAAGGCTAACATGCGAAATCTAATACTTAGTTGAATTTGGAATCAAGGCATTGGCAGGAAAAATAGATGGAAGGAGAAGGGCGAAATAGAAAGCATGCAAGTGATAACATTGTACCTTCAAGGATAGAGCGTTAGGCTGTCAGGCAATGATCGATGAAGGGGAATAAGATGTTAAAGGGGAAGGTCAAAGGCCGACACCTAAAAGCTTAATGAAAATAGAGAAAGGAGATGGAGGTAGAAGGATGGAAGAGGAGAGAGATTGGTAAGGGGTAAAGGGTAAAGCCAAAGGTTGACACTCAAAACAATTAGAAGAAAAAAGGGAAGTTAGACAAGAAGGAGAAAGAGGGATGGAGAAAGTATGTAAGGTAAGCAAGTAAGAGATAGCTTGAAAACCTAAAAATTTGGGACTGCCAAAATTTAAGAAACTTCAAGGAGAAAACATGCAAGATGGCCCATGGGGGATCTCTCATATCGGTTATCAATGATGGGACATCAAAGGGGGGCATGAGAAGTCAATAGGAACTAGGACTGAAAATTCATGTATGTTGTGGCACCATAGATTGGGTCACATTGGTGAAAAAGGTCTTAATACCATACTAGATAAGAGACTAGTAGATTGTATT
Organism: Sequoia sempervirens; assembly: GCA_007258455.2. Lineage (NCBI taxonomy): Eukaryota > Viridiplantae > Streptophyta > Pinopsida > Cupressales > Cupressaceae > Sequoia > Sequoia sempervirens. The sequence goes on from VDFB02058242.1 coordinate 475,575,310, forward strand.
TCTGATTATTTTGTAGGTAAGAGTAATTTCTATGAACATTGTGTGTTTGGTAAAAAAAAAAGCTCATCATTTCCTAAAGGAGTTAATAAGGCTAAGGTACTTTTAGAACTTATTCATTCGAATGTATGTGGTCCAGTGGATGTTGATTCTTTGAGTAGATCTCAATATTATGTTTCCTTTATTGATGATTTCTCAAGATATGCTTGGATTTATTTTATGTATTCAAAATATGAAGTTTTCACTAAGTTAAATGAATTTAAAGCCTAAGTTAAAAAGAAATTAGATTATAAGATAAAAGTATTGAAAACTGGAAATGGGAGTGAATACTGCTCTAAAGAATTTGATGAGTTTTTACAAACATGCAAGAATTGTTAGGAAAAATACTACACCTTAGACTCCCCAACAAAATGGGGTAGAAAAAATAATGGAACGTACACTAATGGAAAGAACTAGGAGCATGTTAAGTAGTGCTTAGCTAGATAAATGCTTTTGGGTAAAAGTTGTTGGTATTGTTTGTTATTTAATAAATACAACTCCTTGTAAAGCTATTGTTGATAAAACGCTTTATGAAATGTGGTTGAGTAAAAATCCTTTAGTTTCACATTTAAGGGTCTTTGGTTGTGAGGATTTTGTTCATGTGCCTCAAGAAAAGTGATCTAAATTGGATCCAAAAGGTAAAAAATGCATCTCTATAGGATATGGTGAGAATGTAAAAGGTTATAAGCTTTGAAATCCTCTAACATGTAAAACAATCTTTTCTAGAGATGTGATTTTTAAGGAATTTAGAGCTAACTCAGGTGAAGAACAAACAAAGGTAAAGACAAAGACGATTGACATTGAAACTAAGAAGGAAGATTCACATGTCAAAGAACAAATAGATGGACTAGAAGAAGAAAAAAAGAAGTCTGTTATAACAGAGGAAGTCAATCATAATGAATAATAGGAGGAAGAACCTCTTACTCCACCTTTGAGAAGGTCCACAATACAATATAATCCAACTGATATGTATAGCCCACCAAATTTTTATTGCAAGTTTACTTTATTTAGTATTGGCAATGAAATTAGATCTTATAGGGAGGCTCTATCTTCTAAAGAAAGTGAGTCTTTGATGTAGGCCATGTAAGAGGAGATAATGGCCTTGGATAGTTGTGATACCTGGGATCTTGTTATTTTTACCAAAGGAAGGAAGCCTATTGGATGCAAGTGGGTATATAAGAAGAATTTTTAAGTAAATAGTCGGTTAGAGCGATACAAGGCTCAATTGGTGGCCAAGGGCTACTCCGAGAGAGAGGAGGTTAATTTTGGTGAAATATTCTCTTTTGTTGCTAAGATAACCTCTATTAGATTCCTATTATCTATTGGACCATCGCTTGTTATTTTGAGATAGAGAAAATGAATGTTAAAATTTATTTCTTGTATGGCAATCTTGAAGAAGAGATTTATATGATAAAATCTAATGGTTTTATTGTGAAAGGAAAAGAACACTTGGTTTGCAAGTTAAAATGTCATTGTGTGGTTTGAAACAATCACCCATGATGTAGTACTAGAATTTTGATGCCTTTGCATTAAAGTTGGGTTATGTTAGAAGGGAAGAGGATCACTATGTTTATATTAAGATTATTGATGATCTATATTGATTATTGTCTTATATGTTGATGACATGTTTATTGGTAACAATAAGGCGATGATTAGGGAGATCAAAACCAAAAATTTTGACATGTTTGATATGAAGGACTTTGGGGTTGCTAGATATATTCTTGGCATGGAGATCAATAGGTATTAGGTACATAGAAATCTTTGGTAAGTCAGAGTAAGTATGTTGAAACTATTTTACAAAGGTTTAAAATGTAGGACTATAAACCAGTAAATATTCCATTTTCGGTTGGTACTAAGTTTATTTTAGACATGTGTCCTAATTTTGATAATGATATTGAAGAGATGTGTAATGTTCCTTATGATAGTGTCATTGGTATTTTAATGTATGCAATGGTTTGTACTAGACCAGATATAGCCCAAGTAGTGGGAATTCTAAGCAAGTTTATGCCTAACCTTGGTAAAGAGCATTGAAATTTTGTGAAAAGGGTGTTTAGGTACTTGTGAGGTACTTGTGATTATTGTTTGGTTTATCATGGTACTGATAATATGGATAATTCATTGGATATACAAGGTTTTGTTGATACAAATTGGGCAAGTGACTTGGATAGTCAAAGGTCCACTAGTGGCTATGTATTTACTTTGTTTGGAGGTGCAGTGTGTTAGATGAGTAAAAGACAACCTACAATTATATTTTCCACCACTGAACCAGAGTATATGAGTGCTACAGACACCTCTAAGGAGGTTGAATGGTTAGAGAGACTTGGTATTGGTATTGGTTTTGATTGTAAGACAATGAAGATCGGATGTGATAGTTAGAGTGCCATATGTTTGGATAAAAATCCTACATATCATGCTCGTAGTAAGCATGTTGATGTTTAGTATCACTTTGTATGAGAAATGGTTGAGAATAAATAGGTCTTGATTGAAAAAGTAGACACTTTGGATAATGTTGCAAATTCTCTCACAAAGTCAATAAGCACAAATAAGTTCTCTTGGTGTAGGAAGGCCATGGGCCTTGATTACTATACTTGATAAATTATGTTAACGTATCTCTATAGGTGTAATTTAAAATGTATGATGTCAAGTGGGAGAATCGTAGGATTTAGGTGACATCAACCTTTTAAATCCATTAATTACTTAATTTCCTAATGTTTTTTGTAAATTACCCATAAGAGGTGAAACTGTTTAACCAATGGTGGTGAAATAACTCATGTAAAGACAAAGTTATTGCTACTGTTTGTCTTCTAGGAAAAGGAAAAAATAGCTAGGTATCCCATTTGGAATCTCCTATTTTTGGAGGGATATGAATTCCATCATAAGTTGTTAGAGGATCTATGACAACTATGACAATATTCATGGTGGATTTGGTGGTTGTAAGGAGGTAGGCATTGGGTTTTTCTAGTTGGTTTTGTTGCCTATTTTTTGGTGATACCATAGTGGTATTCATCCCTGCAAGTTTCTATAGAGTTATTTCTTCATTCATGTTTGTTCAATGTGTAGGTAAGAGGGTGTTGTTGGATTCTATAGAGTTATTTAGAGAAGTGTATTGCTGTTGTAATCTCTTTCATTGTATTAGTAATATACTTGCCTCTATTTTTATGGTTTCTCCATGTAAATATGGTGTCATGTGTTATGGTTTTCTATTTCTTTCTTTGATTTCGTAATCACATACATTTAAGGGTTAATATTTGGATTCAAATTTGTAATTATATTTGGTTAAAGTTATTAATGCAAGCATTCTTCACCTTGTTTTACAGTATGTACATGGACATGTGTATGGAAATAATTTATATTTGACATGTGTATATACTTGTATATGTATGTATATATGTACATGTATCTAGATATATACATACATACATAAAATATATATATATATACATGTATGTAACATTGTATGTTTGAAGACCTCATAGAGTGTCAAATTCAAGTTCCCTAAATAGTTTACTATTATGCATGCATGTATGTATGTATGCATGTATGTGTGTGTATGTATTTATGTGTACATGTGTATACATACATACACACAAGCATACATGCATGCATACATATATATGTCTATGTGTGTATGCATATATGTATGTATCTTTATATCTACATACATATATAAAGATACACACATATATATGTATATATGTATATGTATTTATGTATGTATATGTGTGTGTGTAAATATAAATATATATAAGTATATATATGATATTATATGTATATATCAATCTATATATAGATATACATACACACACATACATATACATATATATGTGTGTGTGTGTGTGTATATATGTATGTATGTATACATGTACATGCATATATACATACAAGTATAAATGTAAACACATACATTATATATATATGTATGTATGTATGCATGCATACATATATACATACATGTACGTACATACATGTACGTACATACATATATATATCAATTTGAACCCTAAAATTACGTCAAATTGAAACACTAAAGAATTGTTTTGAATGTGCAACACAAATATATGGATAATTCAATTTTTGAACATAAAGATAGGGAGATTATTAGATTGTGATTAATTTTAAACAAACTAGAAACTATTGGGGGTTTATAGAATAAATTGCAAAAAGATCTTAGATAGTTTGTTTAACATCAAACATTCATTATGGAGTGTTTCAACTTATTCTAGTGAGAATTTAATAGCTATTCTCACCCAAATGTGAGAAGTAGTTTCTAGTGATGTTTCATTGAGCACAATGTAACTAAATGTGCAAAAATAATTTATCAAAAGGGATTTCTTTCCTTGGTATGCCCCAAAAATAGTGTTAGGGAAAATCAAGTGACTAGATGTGTAGACCCTCAAATGGAACCATTGGTTTACCTTATTTTTCTTGACACATATAGTTTTGATCCTAGCAACAACTAAATCCCATTATACTTTATATTGTAGTTGTATGTAGAGGTTCATTTAGGCCTCAATGTCTACTATATATTTTCATCCACATTTGGGATAGGGGTGCAACAGGTATGCGACAAAGAGCATATATTCATGTAGATAAACAACCTCCTTCTTATATGATTTTGGTTGGTGGGAAGATTCTTGTCATCTCTCTATCACTTACTGATATTGGAGATCATGTGGTCATTACTTTCCAAAGGAAATAAATTACTATGATTCTTGTTTTTTTTTTTTAATTTGTTAGTTATAAGAAAGCATGCTTTTCTATATCTTTTTATACTCTACCCATGATTGTCTCCTAACCATACAATTACTACAATTCTTGTTTATTTTTTTTAGTTCGTTAGTTATAAGAAAGCATGCTTTTCTATATCTTTCTATACTCTATCCATGATTGTCTCCTAACAATACCAATTACTATAATTCTTGTTATTTTTTTTTAGTTTGTTAGTTATAAGAAAGCATGCTTTTCTATATCTTTCTATACTCTATCCATGATTGTTGTTCATTCTCCTCTTCAAACTTAAAATTTGGTGGTTCCTTGTGCTCTAGCTCTTCATGTGTGTTGGGGTATAGAGATCATTATAAACATATCTCATTATGTTTAATGATCCCTGATGCAGTTCAAAACTTGAGTCTCACCAGACTAGCAATTTTTACAACCTACACAATTTTAATCACAAATGCTAATCCATCAATTCAGAAAATTCAATTTTGCACAATAAAATTATTTGCAAATCCCCTTTTATTTATGTGACCAAATTTTCAATCATATACATATGATGCAATCTGCAATTTTTATTTTGTTTCCTAATTGCCCATTTCCCTGTTCAGGCACCCCTCAACTTTGATCTTATTTCCATTCATTTCTTCTTTGATTATTTACTCCTGCATAATCCTCCTATCTTATTTTCTCTGTAAATTATATTCTTATTTCGTGTCGCATCCTCTCTTTTCCAGCGCAACCCTATTTACCTCAGCTGCGTAGCATTCTTTTTTTCGATCATTACTTCACTTTGCATCTTTCTTTTCCTGTTGCCTTGTCTTCTTACACATCCACGCAGCCTATTCTCCTCTCCTATCACGTGCAACCCCTCTCCTCCTCACCTTCTACGCCACCCACTTCTACTCTTCTTTCAACTTCCCCTCGTGCATGGTCTTCCTTCTCTTCTCCCTTATGCCTCTGCCTCCTCCTCCTTTTTCTTTTCTTTTCTTTCTTTTTTTTTTTGGTTCATGGTCGATCTCTAGAAATCAAATGAAATTTATTTCAATAGACAATCAAGCTTCAAAATATATATCAAAACATGATATTTTGTCAATTAAGGACAAAATTGTCATTCAATCTCCTCTACTCAACCATAAAAAAAATTGCAACTCTAAACGGTAAAACCTAAATCAAAATGAATAGACAAAAATTCAAATGTTTTTGGATGATGCGGACTTCCCATTCTCTTAGATATTCCTACGTCAATCCCCCATTTGTATATTTTAATAACCTTTGGCCCTCCCTATGTAGCCTACATAATTGGGTGCTAGTATCTCCATTGGAGGCACCTCATGAATGAAAAAATAAGATTTATCCTTGTGTTAAAGGGTTTTTTATTGCTAGCTTTGATTCCCATGGTGACTAGGAGCATAATTGTGAAGTTGAGTTAGTAATGTGATGAGAATACTCCTCATTTCTTAAGTTGTGGCTTTGTGCTATTAATCTCCTTATAGAGATCCTTCTTATCATGCCAATTTAGATTTGATTACCTAATCCCCCTCACCATTTCTAGGAAAACTTCTATTTTGAATCTACTAGGAATTCTATTAGGAAATTTTTAAAGGTAGAGTTAGAGAGATATGATGTTCACCACACTATGTTTACTAGTTTCTAGTAGATATCGAATTCTCCAAGAATCTTCCTAGAGAGTTCATTTTAAAGTTGAAGGATATGTATTGGATTAGGTCATCAAATTTGAAGGTATTCCCCTCCATTGTAGGAATTACTTTAGTTTTGGATACTTTGCTTCAAATTTCCCTTGTTCACATTACAAGAATGTTTTCTCTTTTATGCGGTGGTAAAATTCCCTCACCAAACACTTAATAGTTTATTTTTCTAATATTTTGACATCTCCTCCTAAGTCTCTAGTGTTGGGACTTGGGGCCCTTTTGATGCCTACTTCAAACACTTTTTTGACTTAGACCATTGTTGGAGTGGAGATGCCTTTTCCTTCCATATTGCTTGGTTTTCCTATTGAAGACTCTATTATGGATTTTTTATCCTCTTTATAAGGATGGTGTTAGTGTGCCTCCTTCAATTGATGTTATATTTTCTACTCAATAATCAACTTCCTTGATTAGGTGCTCCTCTCTTACCTCATCATTTATTGAGGCCTAAGAGAGGAAATCGACTCCTCTCTCTCTTTGATCTTAGAATATGGATAATGATGTTTCTTGGACCATTGTCTAAGGAAGGAATAAATATTTTCCATAACATGTATCTTAGTCCCACACTACAATCAAGAGTGCGAGATTTTCTTGTTACGGGTTTAGTGTTATTTAGTCATTTTATATTTTGTTCCTCATTACCTTATTGCAATTGTGTTATCATATGAATATTGTGTGCTACTTGTATCTCTTTGTAAAAGATTCTAAATCCTTTCATAATCTATTTTACCCTTAATAAAAAATAGTTTAACATTTGTACTATAGTTTATGAATTTAGTATAGTTTAGATTTATTGTATGTATAAATTATATAATTTTAAATATCAAAGGCTTAAAAAATATATGAGGACCATTATAGTATAATATATTGTTTAAAATAAGGTTTGTACTTTGTAAAAAAAATTAGTAAATTAGTGTTAATATTTAAAATGTTATGATAATTTGTGGAAATACAAATTCTAAAAACATTAATCTAAATTTTTTTAAATTTTTTTTTCATTGGTACTCACTTTTAAGTGGAACTTTGAACTAATGAGGGCACAATTTATGGGGACCTCATCCCCATGTTTGTCTGGTTTGACACCAGTCCATTTTTCTTTGCTTCCGCTCCTCTAGTCCCTCCGTCAGTCCTTTCCTTTTCCTTCCTTCCTCCCTTCTCCACCCCTCTCCGCTCCATACTCGTCCCTACCACATACCACCTCTCCATCCGTATTTCTGTCTCCAAGTAGTGCAAAGTAGACATGACATGTTCCCCAGCTCCGTGGGAATATCTCCACTAAACCCAGCCAATGATAAGTCCAAGTAGTGCAAACTCTTGAGTCTGCCCGATCAGGAGGGATGAGCACTCGAGAAAAGTTATTGAAGCTGAGATCCAAGTGCTCCAACTGTTCCAGATTGAACAACGGGGAAAGAACATCCCCAGTTAAATTACTCAGATAAGCACCAGCATCCTCGTAACCGTGCAGATCGAGACGAATGACATGTTGTGTGTGAGGATGGCATTGGATTCCTTTCCACTCACAACAGTTGAAGCCATTCCATGAGTTGAGTATTTGATGGGACGGATCAACAACAGATGCCTTGAAATGTAAAAGGGCATCTCTTTCATGGCCTGGACAGCACCTACTGCCATTGACGTGGAAGAGCAGAACAAACGCTACAGCTGCCCAAAACATTATGATTAGACGCCACACACACAGTTGCTCCTTTTCTGTGGCTTTGAGCATCTTTAATTGAATATATAAAGAATGACTTAAGGCGTCTCCAGTACTCTGTGTGAACGCAGAGTGAAAAAGTTCGAGGCATCCAAGAAAATAATGGAAAACTTGGTAAAGTATGACACACGATGAAGTACCTATTGAACTTTCGGATGGGACTTAGAGCTATCATGTGGCTAGCCTGCAGTATTGGAATTATCTTTCCCGACTAGGGAGACTAAATGTGGAAATAGAAGTACCTCCATTATTTCGTGAGACCCACGTTAAGCAAAGTAGAAATATCATAATTTGACACGCTGTGGAAAAATACCTCCTACTTATCAAAGTAGAAATGACTTTTCAAGTAAACCCAGACAGAGTGGTAAAGCCAGAATGTAGTCGTCAATCTTTTGCTCAACGGAACTTTCCCTTCACTCACCATTTACAAAACTCTAACTTCTTTGACTGATAATTGAACATTCCACGCAATTGTGAGAGTTTTTGTTTGTATTAATATTTCTTTAGTATTTTATAATTATGGATTTTATTGAAGAAAAATATGGTTAGATTGTTAAATAATTATTAATTTATTTTATAAAATATTTTTACCAAAAAAATAATTTATTTTAGCTATTTATTATAGAAGGTTATTATAAGTTACAGATTTTATAATTTAATATTATACTTTGGATATATAAATATTTAATTAATGTTGAGAGGTATTATACAAGTGGTAAGTGTAATAGTTTAAATGTGTTAACAAAAAACTCTCACCTTTTATTTTAAATATTTTTAAAAATAAACAAAACATAAAATTTATGCTTACAAGTATATAGTAAATAAAATAGTTTCAAAATAAAATTATACTATCTAATGAATATAAATTATATATAATTAAGTTAATTAAAAAATGTAATAATTGAATATTCAAGTTTATAATAAAAAAAAATTCATAGGAAAGATAGATTTAAATTTTTTTAATTTACATTTTTAAAATTGAGTAATAAGATTTTAGTGCTTTTTTTCCTACATAATTAATTGATTAATGTCACTTATTGTGTGATTACTGCAATAGCTTGTGAGGAAAGTGGACCTTAATTTTTATTGTAATGACTAGTCCACAAAGAACAATAATGAATGTACTTACAAAAATAGTTTTAGTAGATCCTTGTAAATCATTACAATCCACATGAAGAAAGTACTTGTTTCGCATGTCATTAAACAACTCTAATTGTATACTTGAATAGAACTAAAAGCTTCTAATACATTAATGAGAATGAAAATTGGAAACATGAGAAAAGAAACACCCAACGAAGTAGGACTTCCAAATATTATTAGAATAAGAGGAGGATAGGTTTGAAATTTGATTTACAATTTAAATTTGTTTAGATTATTTAATTTGATTTATATATTTTTATATTATCATATATTACATTAAGTGATTAATAAATTATAAATATTATTATAGAGGGGTAAATGCTTTGGAGCTATGAGTTGGTGAGGTCACAAATGGGGGACCTCATCCCCAATATAAATTCTCAATAATTATACACAAATGGGGTGTACCTTGATGGTAAGAATAACAACACAACTTAATCATCAACCATGCCACTATTGGTTAATAAATCATAAATATATATTATAACACATTATAATATATTTTCAATTTTTATAATATATTATGTAAAAGGAAAATATAATTGAAAAATAATTTAAAATAGAGTATTTCTTTTAAAAAACATATTAGAATAGAAAATTATTATTAAATTGTGAGTTATTTTTTTCCTTTTTAGAATGCTTTTAAATTTTATAATGCAGAATTATTTTGATCTTATTTTAATTTCAAATATATCAATATACAAATTTATCTTTAATTGTACTAGTGAATTTAACATATTTACTTTCATATTTAGTGGTAGAGCTTAACAAAGAGAGAATCTCGTGTTTAAATTTATATAATTTTCTTAGAACATCAGTTTGAAGGTAGCTTAAATGGACAAAATTTTCTCTCAAACATGTATTTGAACATTTCTCCAGAAGATAAACAAGAAACCTAAGGCTAGGGAAACTCTTCCTATGTTGTTGCTAGGTTGTAATTTTAATTAGACTATGGAATGAAGAGCCAATTCTTGAAAGCCCGTAGAATCTCAATTTCATAGTTACGAATATGCTAAATGGACAAAATTTTATCTCTCAAAAAATGTATCTGAACATTTCTTAAGAAGATAAAAAAGAAACCTAAGGCTAGGAAAACTCATCCTGTGTTGTTGGGTTGTAATTTAATTAGACTATGGAATGAAGAGCCAATTCTTGAGAGTGGGTAGAATCTCAATTTCATAGTTACAAATATTCTAGTCTAAGGGGGTGTTCCTTGAGGTCTTTTTAACAAGAAAATTAAGAGAGAAATAAATAATCAAGCATAAACATCTAAAGTATCTATACCGAAGATGTTATACTCCCTAAATTTTCTCACTAAATCCATGTTAACATTGAATACATATAAATCAAAAATTCCTTTAAAAAGTAGATAGTAATCTACTCTTTACATACACCATAAGATAACAATAGTGTATATCCTTAAAAGTAAATTCACTTGAATTTACATACACATATACAAGATGGAACTATAGTAATATTATTCTCTTAGAGTCCATAAACTTTGGGACTACATAAGATATGACATAGGATGCACTACAAGATCATATAATGAAAGAACTCAACACTATGCATAAGCTATTAAGAACAAGAGATGATTAGATTGAAATATTTGATTAGCCCCTCACCAACTAGAATAGAAACTACTCCATTGGGAAAATAATTCAAATCCTACAAATATGAAGAGAAAAAACCTAAAATACAAAATTATAAATAATAAATAAATATATCTACAACTAGACATGCTTCATGTTACCATTATCAATGTTGCAATAACCCACACGCATAAGAGAATGCCATTATAAAATAATTTATAATGAATTTAGAATATTTTCACGGATTTTATCTAAATCTAACTCTTGTTACATTAGGCAAAAAAAGTTGGAAGAAGGAAGTAGTATAATACCTTAAAAATCTCCCTAAATTGCTAAAATTTACAATGGAGACATTGAATTACAAATAAACCTTGTATGAATAACTTGAGAATAGCTTATTAATTATGTTCTCAAATCTTATAAAACTTGGCATGGATCACTTGATGTCTTAAACCAACCTAAGGCACTCATAACCAAAAATTTGGTTCAAGAACTAACCTTTAGAACAAGTTCAATCTTTGTTATTATATAATTATAGTTACAAATCAACCTCCTGGGCATAGGAAATCCTACATTCATTCCCATAGGCTATCCTTATTAATTATTTTTCTTATCTCAACACATAATCGTTGGATATATCACACTTGGATGGAAAATAAAATACACCTGTCATATGAATAAAGATACCCAATGAAAGGGAGAAGATAATTCATCAAATAAAATGTAAGTAAATTGGCCTACGAGGGTTCAAGTAGGTTTTATCATGCATTCAATTCAATGCATTTATTCATTAGTAGGATGTAACAAGAATAACTCATTCATAAATAGGAATGGGGTTCAAAAAAGAATAACATAATAAGAATTTGATACATTCAAAATATTAGAACTCTTTAAAGAAAGATGTCATAATTGACCTATCAATTTCAACTACATGAAGGAATCAAGGACATCTCTCCAAGGGTGAAACATATTTACAAGTAAACCATAGTTAGCAATTTCCATCAATCTAATCCACCAAAACTCTATGTGGCATAATCCACCAAAACTCTATGTGGCATTGAGTAAAAATAATATGAGATAATGGGTAAGTGCATGGATATGTGACACAATTTTGATGCCAAATTGGAAAAAAATGCAAAAAACACAAAAAAAGAGCATTTGGCGAGCTCGCCAAATTTGGCACACGTCGAATGGCTAAGTCATTTGGTGCACACCAAATTTGGCATGTGCCAAATGACTTGACCATTTGGCATGTGCTAAATTTGGTGCTCCCCAAATGGTAAAAGTGAATAGAAAAAAAAAAAGCACATTCCAACCCTCATTTTATGTTGAACTCGTGGCTTGGTTTGGATTTTTTCATCTCTGCAACTCACACTCGCCAAATATCTTCCATTTTTTGCTCTCTTCTAAAGCTTGTAATTCTTCACAAGGATGCCACCAACATGTTAGAGAGGTCGAATATTGCAAAGAGTTATTATTGTATTTATTTTGAATTTGATTTAGAATGTAGATTGAAATAGGTTTTTTAAATAAAACTTTGTTCTATTTCTTAGGGAATGAATCTCCACCTCCAAAAATTGAGAATTCACAATCACCCCCTCACAAAGAGCCTCTTATACTAGAACAACCTCAAACCCCTCCATTAGTTCATAGGCATCCTCAAGGAACATAAGAAAATATCCTAAATCAAATTGAAAACAATAAAAGAGACATTGAACAATTAATTGGAAGATTAACCGAGCAAGTTGAAATCCACCCTTATAGGAGACGGATTGCCAAATCATTGAATTCAATTGTACTCATGTAGGAGAAATGAGTGAGAAAATAATTTTTTGGTCAAATAAGAGGCATGAGTTGAGGCAATTTTATGCTAGTGGTTTGTCATATGTAGATGTGAAAAAACAAAAATTAGCAAAGCTAACTTGTGTGCCCTATTTATAGACTCGTGAACCAACACACCTTTATCTCATGCGTGTAGGAGGTTCCCCATCCATTGGTGCCACCATGAATCAATTAAAAATAAATTTTGGGAGTGATGGTGGATGGTATTTGACCAATCACCAAGCAATAACCATGAGGTACCATAATACTTTTTGACAAAACTCTATTGTGAGTTTGTCCTTAATAAGATGCCAAATTATTTTGACATCTTAGACTTTCAAGGTAGAGGTGGGGGCTCCAAACATGATAGATTGCATGCACGATGTAATCCACAATTGGAACCAAGACCCTTGGCTAAACCGATGGTGGAGCATGTCGTCGTTCCTTACATTTTTAAGGGCAGTATCAAGGTGGACACATTGGAGTCAATTATCTCGCTCACCCAGACCACTATACAGTGTGTGAGGCCTCTAGTAGAGCCTAATGTGGAGGAGACATGTAGGCCTTGAGCTCCACCCCACCATTGTGGCAATTGCAGTGCTATTTGCACATACAATTATTAGAGTGCTCGAGATGCAACTACACAACATACATCAGTTGAAGAGGCAATGGCTATGATAGATGATTTGCTGAATAATACATTCAACACTGATGCTTAGGTAAAATTCAACAAGTTTATTTAATATTGTTTATTAAATTATATTTTGAAATTTAAGAATAACTAAATTAGTAGAATCAATATGATGGAAGTTCAGGGTCAGAGTGTTCATGAGAATTGCTCCATTCCTATAGACCCTTATGCATTCTCGATGTTGAGTCCACAAGTATACAACTAGTATTAAAGATATTATTATTGCATTTGAACAGTTGAATGTTATTTTAATGTTTGTCTCATAACATGCTTTGGATGTCAAATAGTTTCTTGGTGGACCTTCGAGATCCACACCTCACTATTCATGTCCTCAAACAACTTTCACTCAGGTAACCTCTATTCATTAATGGTGTTGTAAAACAATGTTAGCTAGTTTTCATAATTTTGCATATACAAATCTAAAAAATTGATGAGAATCGCAAACATTGGTTGGTCTTGTGAGATCCTAATTATATTTCCCATTGAACATCCATCTCATTCTTCCATTCCTATGATCATGCATATTTTAACCATTTTATATCACATATCACAATCTTTAACACCTTATATATTAGACCACCTTTCTCCATATTTCAACTTATACATATATCATTACAAGAAGCCTTTCCTTCTGCTCATTATTGACCAAATATCTTATACATTATTACTAAAGACCTCAAGTTCCCTCTTCATGTCCTATATCCAAACATTAGAGACCGCCTAATTCACTTTACAGTCTAATATTCCCTCCTAATTACTTCCCATTAACCTCTAGTACAATTCATCTTAAATATTTTACTATCCCATCCTAGCTCATCCAATTAATCTCTACTAGTCCATTCTATGTTCCATCATTCCCTCTTGATCATGTCACATTATCTTCTCCTAATTCATTTTTTGTTCCTTTATTCCTTCCTAATCCCATCCCATTAACATTTAATAGTTCACCCTATTTTCCATGATCCCCTCCTAGCTCATCCCACTAATATCTTCTAGTCCATCCTATGTGCCATTATGCCCTTCTACTCCCATCTTATTGTACCCTTTATTATTTCACCCTATGTTCCTTTATCCATTCTATGTTATACCATCTTTATCCATGTTACATCCTATAACTCTTCTCTATTATTACTACACACAGGTCAAGTTCCCACTTCATGTACTATCTAGTCAAACCCTAGACACCTCCTAATTCACCCTATGTTCCATTATTCCCTACTAATCCCATCCCATTAACCTCTAATTTTTCACCCTGTTGAATAGGACAATTGAGAGTGGGGTGAATCAATTGTCACAGAATTAAACCTTAAATTCAATCACTAGAACTAACTCTTAATACTGCTTAAATGATTAATCATCAAATGCCAATGTAGAATCTTAAATCCAACACAAACACAATAACACCAGATTTATGTGGAAAACCTAATAAGGGAAAAACCACGGTGAGGATTAGATCACACTATAGAGAATATCAAAACTGATTACAAGAAGGCTCACTGCCTACAATAAGGCTCACTACCAAAATAAGGACTCATTGTTTGGAACAAGGAATCACTGTCCAACAGGGCTAATAACATGGAAGGCTCACTGCCATAGAGACACAAAGAAGACAAAGAAGACTTGTTATAGAGAGATTACAATCCCAATGCAAAAAAGGATGCCACCACAATCACCTATAGACATGCATGAATGATAGATTTCACCTTCTATTCATTGCATCCAGAAACTCAACATTAAGCTTAGCACTAATCTACCACACTCGCATCACACACACTCACTAAATAGAATCAATGTCACATCAAATTGCACTTCCTCTTTTCTCTTTTTTACTCTTCTTCTTCGCTCTTGTATCATTCTTCACCATTAACTCATCTTGCATTTATACCATCTTCAAATTGGAAACATATCCAAAGTCAGCCATCCAATTCAAATTAAAATTAGGTTGGAACCAAAACATCCTAGGGTGGAATTAGAATGAGGGCGACACAAACACATGCTTCAAGGGACCCAAAAAGATCCAACATGCTTTATCAACCTCGAAAGTAGTATTTCACACAAGGTCAGCCAAACTAGTGTAAAACACATAGAACCATTAAGCACGAATCTTCCAAATGCAAAAACTATCTAATTTAATAAAATCAAGGAAACACAACTCTAGAACCATAAGTCACAAGAATTCATCAAAGAGAAATCTAGACCAACAACATTTCTCTTGTACCTCAACCAGAAACACAGAAAACCATAGTTCACAACTAGTGAAAATAACTTGCGCTGTACAATGAATCAATAACCAAAAATATGGATATAGCATCTAATAAAAACCATAAACAACATTTCCAAACCACACCAACATTTCTAAACAACATTTCTAAATCCAGACCAACAACATTTCTCTTGGACCTCAACCAGAAACACAGAAAACCATAGTTCACAACTAGTGAACACAACTTGCGCTGTACAATGAATCAATAACCAAAAATATGGATATAGCATTTACTAAAAACCATAAACAACATTTCTAAACCACACAACCATAGGATAAAATCTAGACCAAAACCTAGAGCAACCACTGAACACCTACAACATATCTTCATTACAATTTTCTCAATATCCTCGACATATATAGTCAACAACAACTAGTTGATAACCAGTTGAACAGTTGACATCAATACAACACCTTCAATCTTTCCATAACACTTTCAATATTTTCATTCTTACAATGTGCACCCTATATTTTGTTATCCCATCCTAGTCCATCCCATCAATCTATACTAGTCCATCCTATGTTCCATTAACCCCTTCTATTCCCATCCCATTACCCTCTCTTGTTTCACCCTATGTTCCATTATCCTCTCTTGGTCTTGTCCCACTATATTTCCCTAATTTACCCTATGTTCCGTTATTCCCTCGTAATCCCATCCCATTAACATCTAATAATTCACACTATATTTTGTTATCCCATCCTAGCCCATCCCATTAATCTATTCTAGTCCATCCTATCTACCATTAACCCCTTCTATTCCCATCTCATTACCCTCTCTTATTTCACTGTATGTTCCATTATCCCCTCTTGGTCTTGTCTCATTATCTTCCCCTAATTCACCCTATGTTCCTTTATTCCCTCCCAATCCCATCGCATTAACATCTAATAGTTCACCCTACATTCTATGATCCCCTCTTGGAACATCCCACTAATCTCTACTAGTCCATTCTATGTTCCATTATCACATTCAACTCCCATCCCACTGTACCCTCTAATAATTTACCATATGTTCCATTATCCCATCTTGGTTTTGTCTCTTTATCCCTTCTATGCTATAGCACTTCCATCCAAATTTTATCCTATACACTGTACCATTACAAGAAATTTTTCCTTCCAATCATTATTGACCAAAGTTCTCCATTATTGTTGCACACCTCAACAACCAACTTCATGTGTTATAGTAAAACCCTAGACATGTCCTAATTCATCGTATGTTCCATTATCCCTTTGAAAGATGGTAGTAACATAGTAATCCTCACTTCATTCATGTGAACTTCATTGCACGACATTATCACTATGTTGACAACATGCCCTCATTAACATTACTTCATAAGCATATGCAATTTGAATCTCAATGAGCACTGAACTTTGGCATTTAAAAGAGTTTAGACTATCCCCGTGGATTCAGTAATTTCACCATTATGTGATCTATAAGCACTATACTATACGTCTCAATTGAGGCCAACCATTTAATCTTTCATGCAAGGTAACTACCACCAATAGGGATTGTACTGTTGCATAGACTGCCATCACTTCCCAAAGTTTTCTTAACATCATGTTTCAAGCTCTTTCAACTGTCATTGACCTTTACCTTGTATTGATTTTTGTTATCAATATCACCATTCTTGACTAGTTTCATTCAAAAGTTGTTGTACTCATGATGCAAGAATTTTTTGCATTTTTATCTATGAAGTTGTTGCACTTTTACATTTTACATTTTTTCTCATTTATGACAGTCATATTGTTGCTCTTTTCAACTTCATTTACTGCTCATTTATGAAAGTTATAAAGGGACTACCTGAACTTGTTTATATGACTACTAGATATGTTGTTTCATTTGCAGATGTTGACATTAGAAAACCCTAGTGATGTTGGTCGCATGATGGACCATGGAGTTGCTACAAAAATAGCTAGTTCTGATCCTTTTAGAGAGGTATGCAATAGATTAGTCTATTTGACATTATATTTGCTCTTTTATGGTCTATTATTGAAAATTTTCATGATACTTGTATGTAGTTTAATTTCTATCTTGATGGTTGCTACAGGTGGTTATCACTCCAAATCATGGATGTGGTAATGTTGTAAATGTGCATGATGACTATTTGTATGCGGTAAGTGATTATATTTTGTTATATGTCATTCCACAATTCAATTTCTATATATTAACATTGTTACTTTTTATTGTATCAGTTGCAGGTCTGGAGTGAAGAGAGGAGGACTAGTGAGCATGTTCAAAAGATAAGAGAACCAACAGGCACTCCATCCAGCTGAATTTTGAACACACCACGAGATCCTTTGCCTTCCTCTAGAGGGAAATGACTATGTATTAGGGTCATTTGATGTATGCCTATGTGGCATTTTGGAACATATGATTTGTACTATCGACATATACGTCACATTTTATGTCCATATGGCTCTTTTTTACTAAGCATGTATGGCTTTTTTAGATATATTGTAGATACTTTTATCAATATATATCATTGTATATGGCCTTACGACTTTTTGATTAAAGAAAATCTTATTTTGCTACTGCCATTCTTGAATGATGTTATAATGCATATCGTGTAAATTGTATGCTTGAATGTTATAGGCATGGATTTTGTTTACATCTAATCCTTAATTAATTACTATTGATTGCTCTTAATAAGCTCTATCTAATGTGTATTATGTAAATAAGCTCCATTCTTGGTGGTTTGTATCCTTTGCAATGCTTCAATTACTTGTGCTTCACTCATTCACATGTATGCTTCACTTATTCATGTGTATACTTCCTATTGATTGTGTGTATTCACGTGTATGGTTCATGCTTCCAATGTATAATTCATGTGTTCACGTGTATTCTTCATGATTCATGTATATACTTCATGTATTTGCATGTATGCTTCATGCTTCTTGTGTTCTATTGTTGTCTAATGGCAAGGATTTTAACACCAAAAGGTTTCAAATGAACTATAAGAGCTCCTTTTGATAAAAAAATATCATAGCAAAATGTATTGCTTTTAATTCATGGTTGAGGCTTGAATCCAACAACTAATGGTTATGATTCTAAAGCTTAGCAATCATTAAATTTTCATATATAGAACAAGTGGATATTTCAAACCTCATGGGCATATATATACCTCTGTGAAATTGTATGAACACATCAAAACACATGATAGTTGTTGATCCAACCAACAAAATTTATTTTCATCTACTAATATAACAACACTTGACTTCTCATTAAATGACATCGATGCACAGGTTAGTTTTAATGATATTGTAAAGATATTAGATGTGTATAATCAATAATATAATCTTGATTTCTAGATGCATCGCCCATGTGTAGTTATCACACTTCTCCCATATTCATCATTTAAATAAGTTAAAAAACCTCTTTCCATTTTCTATGTGTGAAATGACATGACAAATCATTGGGAAACATGGTCCTATAAGTGTTGCCACATCATGTTTTACAATCTAGAGCATGAAAAACCCATACATCATGGATATTGAATATCTGGATCCAATGTTTCACTAGTAGGCTAAGTTTTGCATCTCAACAAGGGTGCACTATTTAGTGACAACGACTACAATTTAGACTCTTAAGGGATTCTGTCAGTTGAACGTAGCTCAAAGAGATCTCAGTGTTTAGTTGTGTAGCATAAACGTACCCATCTAGACACATTGGAATAGTTCATTTGGTCACACAAGTTGCAAAACAAAAGTTGCACCACTTTGCAACTTTACACTGCTTGCATTTGACAACTTTTTACTCAAGCAAAAAGTCGCCACCATAGGAAAATGCCTCCAAGATAGAGAAAAAATGAGAGAGGTTATTGTAGAGGGGACCAACACAATCCCATAGGCTCAGATGAGAAGTTTCTAAGCATTACAATATCTGAGTAACAACCTGTCGAAGATTGCAGCCATTTTGCACTTTGGGCTCTTAAGGGATTCTATCGGTTGAACGTAGCTCAGAGTGATTTAGTGTGTTTGGGTGTGAAAGAGGACCATTCTTAACATAAAAATACCCATCCCTGGAGACATGTTGGAATATTTTGTTTGGTCACACAAGTTGTAGAATGAAAGTTGCACCACTTTGCAACTTTCCACTGCTTGCATTTGACAACTTTTTCCCTAAGTGAAAAGTGGCCACCATGAGAAAATGCCTCTGAGATAGCGAAAAATGAGATATTTTATTGTAGAGGGGCCCAAAAAAATCCTGTAGGCTTAGATGAGAAGTTTCTAAGCATCACAGTATCCGAGTAACAACCGGTCAAAAATTGTATCCATTTTACATTGTGGACTTGTAAGTGATTTTGCCAGTTGAACATAGCTCAGAGCGATTCAAGGTGTTTGGGTGTGAAAGAGGACAATGAATAGTGTAAACATACCCATTTGGACATGTTGGAATAGTTCATTTGGTCACACAAGTTGCATAATGAAAGTTACACCACTTTGCAACTTTACACTACTTGTATTTGACAACTTTTTCCTCAAGCGAAAATTTGCCACCACAGAAAAATGCCTCCGAGATAGAAAAAATAAAGAGAGGTTATTATATAGGGGTCCAATTCAATCCCATAGGATTAGATGAGAATTTTCTAAGCATCATAGTATCTGAGTAACAACCCATCGAAGATTGCAACCATTTTGTACTTTGGACTCTTAAGGGATTCTGTCAGTTGAATGTAGCTCAGAGCGATTTGACATGTTTGGGTGAAAAAGAGGACCATTCATAGCATAAGCATACCCATATGGATGCATTGGAATAGTTTGTTTGGTCACATGAATTGCAGAATGAAAGTTGCACCACTTTTCAACTTTACACTGCTTGCATTTAACAACTTTTTCCCCAAGCAAAAAGTCACCACCATGGGAAAAATCCTTCAAGATAATGAAAATTGAGAGGTTATTATATAAGGGCCCAACACAATACTATAGGCTCAGACAAGAAGTTTCCAAGCATCACAGTATTTGAGTAACAGCCAGTCGAAGATTGTAGCCATTTTACACTTTGGACTCTCAAGGGATTATGTTAGTTGAACGTAACTTAGAGCGATTTGACGTGTTTGGGTGTGAAAGGGGACCATTCCAAGCATAAACGTACCCATCCGAATGTGTTGAAATAGTTTGTTTGGTCACACAAGTTGCAAAACAAGATTTTCATTACTTTGCAACTTTACACTGCTTGCATTTGACAACTTTTTCCTCAAGCAAAAAGTCACCACCACAGGAAAAGAACTCCGAGATAGAGAAAAATGAAAGAGGTTATTGTATAGGGGCCCAACATGATATCATTGGATCAGACGAGAAGTTTCTAAGAATCATGGTATCTGAGTAACAACCCGTCGAAGATTTCAACCATTTTGCATTGGGCTCTTAAGGGATTTTGTTAGTTGAACATAACTCAGAGCGATTCAGCATGTTTGGGTGTGAAAGAGGACCATTCATAGTGTAAATGTACCCATATGGACATGTTTGAATAGTTTTTTTGGTCACATGAGTTTCAGAATGAAATTTGTACCACTTTGCAACTTTGCATTGCTTGCATGACAACTTTTTCCTCAAGTGAAAAGTCGCCACCACAAGAAAATGCCTCTAAGATAGAAAAATTGAGAGAGTTTATTGTATAGGGGCCCAACATAATCCAATAGGCTCAGACGAGAAGTTTCTAAGCATCACAATATTCGAGTAACAATCCGTCAAAGATTGTAGCCATTTTGTACTTTGGACTCTTAAGGGATTCTTTCGATTGAAAATAGCTCAGAGAGATTCAACATATTTGGGTGTAAAAGAGGACCTTTCCTAGCATAAAATTCCCCACATGGATGCTTTGGAACAAATCATTTGGTCACACAAGTTGTAGAACAAAAGTTGCACCACTTTGCAACTTTACACTATTTGCATTTGACAACTTTTTCCTCAAGCAAAAAGTTGCCACCACGAGAAAATGCCTCTAAGATATAAAAACTGAAAGAGGTTATTGTAGAGGGGCCCAACATGATCCCATAGGATCAAATGAAAAGTTTCTAAGCTTCATTGTATCCGAGTAACAACCCGTTGAAGACTGTAGCCATTTTGCACTTTGGGCTCTTAAGGGATTCAAACAATTGAACATAACTTAGAGTGATTCAGCTTGTTTGGGTGTGAAAGAAGACCATTCATAGTGTAAAATTACCCATCTAGATGTGTTGTAATATGTTTTTTGGTGACACAAGTTGCAAAACAAAAGTTGCACCACTTTGCAACTTTACACTGCTTGCATTTGACAACTTTTTCCTCAAGTGAAAAGTCACCACCACAGGAAAATTCCTCTGAGATAGAAAAAACTAAGAGAGGTTATTTTAGAGGGGCCCAACACGATCCCATATGCTTAGATTATAATTTTATAAGCATCACAGTATCTTAGTAACAACCCGTCAAAGATTGCAACCGTTTTGCACTTTAGGCTCTTAAGGGATTCTACCGATTGAACATAGTTCAGAGCAATTTGAAGTGTTTGGGTGAAAAAGATGACTAAACCTAGCATAAACCTACCCATATAGATGTGTTGGAATAGTTCATTTGGTCACACAAGTTGCAAAACAAAATTTGCACCACTTTGCAACTTTACACTGCTTGTATTTGACAACTTTTTCCTCAAGTGAAAAGTTGCCACCACGGGAAAATGCCTCCGAGATAGCGAAAACCAAGAGAGGTTATTGTAGAGGGTCCCAACGTGATCCCATAGGCTTAGATGATAAGTTTCTAAGAATCACGGTATTTGAGTAACAACCCGTCAAATATTGCTACCATTTTGGACTTTGAACTCTTAAAAGATTCTATCAGTTGAATGTAGCTCAGAGCGAAAACCAGTGCCTCACCTAAATAAGCTAAAAGTTACTTAGAAACTATTTATTAACACATGTGTGAATCCTTGGAAAATTTGGAAATCTCCTTGCTTCGAAAGAAGTGTCTTGGAAACATTCTTTTGGAAGTCCTTTCCATTGACCTTTTGACTATAATTGCAAAAATACACACTTTTAATGACTATCACTTTTCCATCACTTAAGTTTGTTGTTTCAACTTCACTTTAACAAACACATTTCCATGGAGAGCAATAAAAGGTGATAGTTGTAAGAAAGTGATAATAAGAAAGAGCAGACACTCTACAAAGAATGGACAGTCATGCCATTAGCAAATTTGCAGGGACAACAGGGTGTAATTATCACTATGCATGGAGGGCAAGACCATAATGTGAGGTAAATGATAATAAATTGACAACAACCATAAAGTATGCAAAGGATCATCAAATTTTAGACAGAGGAAAAGGAAATACTCAAAGAACAACCATAAAGTATTTAAGTCAAAGGTCTTTTATTTTATGACAAAAACATTCAAAAGGCGTTTTACTTATTTCATGGCGCTTATTTTCATGATATTCACATGCAAGAGTGAAAAGGCATTAAATTTCATCTTTGATTTTAGAGTTTGGAGGGAAATCATATATGTGTTTGCAATGACAAATGGGTGTTGTTTGAAGTTATGAGAAAACAGTATGCACAAATTGTTTAGCCTTATATTTTATAAGGATAAACCCTTTATGTTAAGAGCTTGTTGATTGGTAAGGTTTTGAAACCCTAGGCATTGAAGGTGCAACAATTTTTGAAGGGGAAGCCCATTGATATAGGTACAGTAACAAGGTCTCACATTTTTCATGGAAGTTAGATACTTGGTAGTGAGCCACATCATGATGACAATTATTGAAGGGTGATCATAATGCATAATAAAGGAAAGCTAGATCATCATGATGTGTATGAAGGGTGATTAAGATTATGCAAAGAGACAAATCATGGTGACAGTGAATCTAAAATTCAACCAAGATTAGAGTAGATTTTGGAAATCCAAACACAGAAAACCTGAGAGTAGATAAGCTTGACAATGATGGATTCCATTTATTGGTTTAGACATATATAGTGGGGACATATTAATTGGAAAGGTGAGTTCACAACCTTTTGATGCAAACTTTATCCTCAAGTTGAAGCATATTAAATGAGGAAGGGTTGATCAAGTTTTAATGTCAAATAATGATGATGGAAGGAGTTTTAGGGTTTATAGAAGAGCAAGAAAATATGCCTTTTACAATATAAGGTCTTGTTTTATATTTTTTCATAAATCCACATGCTTTTACTTCAAGACAACTTCACAGCCACCATTGAATCCATTACTGAACATCTTCATAGTCATGGTTATGGATAGTGGAATCTTGTGAAGAATGCAACCATGTTAGCAATGCAATGCATCCTTCATGATGTTCAGATTAAGTCATGTTTAGGGTAGTCCTTTCTTCACAATCACTATGAGTAGGGACAATTATCAGATGCAGGTGAGTAGTGGTCATGGTGTCATTGTAGGGATACAAATTTTGTGCAGATTTGAGAAGATTTTTCATGGGTGTAATTGCCTAGTTTGAAGACAGTTTGCTAAAGTTTGACATCAGGGTCAATTTTCCTTGTTAATGCAACCTTTCCAAATTAGAAATTTTGAGCAAGTTGCCTATTCTAAAGGAGTTTGTCAATGATTTGTGGTAGGGTTAGAATTCAAATTGCAACAAGGAAGGTTTCAATGAAGGGGTGAATTTAGAAGTTTAATTTCTTTATAAAGGCATCTCTAAGCCTTTTTTTTTTTAAGTTTTGGCTTTTTAGTTGTGTCCATTTCAACAGATTAAAGTTGTGAAAACCACATGTTGTTGATGGTGTGTCTTCAGCTAGAGATGTGATTGTTGTTATACTTTGAGCATGATATATTGTAGATGACGTGCATTGAGATTCACCTATGATTGATGATGTGCCCCCAACTTCGGGATCCATTTGTGTCCTTCTACGAAGTTTGTTCATTCATGCCCTTTGTGCTACCAATTGGACATCTCTCTTAGATTGCATGGGAATTTCTTGTTGTACGGGCTGCAATTCCTTTTCTTCACGAGCTTGCATTTTTTATTCTCTTCTCCTTGCATTTTTAACTTCACATTCTCCCAGAGTTAGAGGCTTTTCTTGTTTCCTCGGCATGACATTGAATGCTACATGTTCACAAACACACATAGAACAAAAGTAAGTAATGCATTTTATGAAACATATTGATATCATTGATCACATTGCATTCTATGAAAGAAGGCAATGAATTTTTTAGAAAAATACCTCTGAGAAATGTGGTCTCATGGTGATGGACATCACCATATAAGACCACATTTTTTTGAGGCATTCTTTCAAATAGCTCACTTCCTTTTTCTATGCAACCACAATTTTCATACATGTCTACCAAAGCATCTTATCAAACATGTCTATGCTACAACATTTTTCATACATGTCTACCTCAACCTTTTTCATACATGTCTACCAAAGCATTTTATGAAAGAAGGTAGTGAGATATTTGGAAAAATTCCTCCAAGAAATGTGGTCTTATGGTGATGGACATCACCATGAGACCACATTTCTTTGAGGCATTCTTTCAAATAGCTCACTACCTTCTTTCATAAAATGCTTTGGCAGACATGTATGAAAAAGGCTGAGGTAGACATGTATGAAAAATGTTGTAGCATAGACATGTTTGATAAGATGCTTTGGTAGACATGTACGAAAAAATGTGGTTGCATAGAAAAAGGCAGTGAGCTATTTGAAAGAATTCCTCAAAGAAATGTGGTCTCATGGTGATGTCCATCACCATAGGACCACATTTCTTGGAGGCATTTTTCCAAATAGCTCACTACCTTTTTCTATGCTGGCCCATTTTTCATACATGTCTACCAAAAAATCTTATAAAAAATGTCTATGCTACAACATTTTTCATACATATCTACCTCCATACTGCAAGAAAAGTAATTCATTTTTTGAAACATATCCATACCGCTAATTACATTGCATTTTATGAAACACATCAAGCATTTTATGAAACATATTCATATTGTTGATTACATTGCATTGCATATCTTTAAAGCTCAAAGCATTACTTTACATTGCATAAGTAATGTAACTTATCAAACATTGCATATCTTATCAAACATGTCTTTTGATTCCTATACGTAATGTAACTAATGTAACTTATCAAACATTGCATATCTTATCAAACATTGTTGTCCCCAACCTAGAGTTTATAGCAAGCTTCAAAAAACCCATAACTTATGGTGCATCTGGTGAAAATATATGAAACTTGGTAGTAATTTTTTGTAGGCCTATATGCATGTGCTAACAAAATGAGGGTTTCTAAATCATCATTTTGCATGAGTTATTGAGGACAGTTTGTTTCTTTTTGCAACTATATTGTGTAAAACATAGTACTTTGAGGGATTTGTTCAATATTGCTTCATGTAAGCATTAATCAATGTTAAGAAGGGTTTGAGGGAAGTATTTGGAGTGTGGAAAAGTGCTTAGGAGCAAAGAAGTGGCAAACCTAGGGTATAAGTTGCTGCCACCTTTGGAAACTAGAGAATCTTGTGCTTATTGTTGTCAAAACCACATTGTGATTGTCCTTCAAAGCTCCTTAATTTATCATAGAGAATGATGAAAAACACAACCAAGCCATGGAGAATGAATTCGAAGAAGGGTTTGTGATGTTATATCTTGGAATTATTCACTATTTCTTTGGAAATGAGGTAACTTAGAAAGACAATAATTGTACACAATTTTCCCTTTTCTTATTTGTTAGAAAGGTAAATGGTATGAATGAATGGAAACTTGCATTAATAGCTATGTCAAGTCACTTGAATTTATCTAAGCACATGATGAAAGTTAATTTTTTATGGTACAAAATAATGAATGGAAACTTGCATTAACTTTGATGAAAGGTCTTAGGTTTTCCAAATTAGTTGAAAATAAAAGTTTTCCCACAGCCATCACTAAAAATCACAAGTCAACAATGAATAGAAATTTTGACTCACACCATACTAGGGAAAACACCTCACAACAAGTCTAGGTATCAACCATTGCCTATCATGTTCTTAATTCATGAGGAAATGGTTGTTCAACAAGATAAGATATTAGTATATTTATGACAATGAATATGATTCTAGGCATGAATGCATAGATGTTTTCAAATATATTATAGTTTCAAGAAGAAAATTGAAGGGAAGTGTTTGAGTGATGATTCGACTAATTGCTTATTTTTGCATGCTTTAGTTAGGATCCTGACACCCTAAATTATGAAGAAATCAAATGCATAGAATTACATTAGAAGAGGTTAAAGGGACAGTCCATCATGGAGCAAAAAATATTTTGATTTAGATGTGATGTGCTAGTTACATTAGAACATGTTAAAGGTATAGTCCATCAAGGAGCATAAATGAATTTTTGAAATCCTCTAGATATATAAGTTGTTTACATTCCATGAGACCACATTGCTTTGAGGCATTTCCTTGAGGTAATTTTTCAAATCCTCTATATAAGTTTACATGAATTTGAATCTATTATGTCATGTTTTCCATTTTTTATCTTCAAACTCCTAAAAATTAAACTTTTATATGCAAGATCCATCTAATTAAATGTTGAATTCAATGTGTAACAATGAAGATTAATAAAATCATCAAATGAAAGGTCTATAAATTGTCAAAACAAAACAAAAAACTCAATATAAAAATCTACCTAAAATGAATAGAGTGAATTCCACTAGCCATGATGGAAATGGACTACTATAAGCAATGCAAATAGAATTCATAAGAAATTTTGTGTTAAGTTGATGTCTTTTATATAAGTTTAAACATGAATTCATCTAAATTATGTCATGTTTTTCAATTTTTTTCTTCAAAATCATAAAAATTAATCTTTTTTATGCAAATCCCATCTAATTCAATGTTGAATTCTATGTGAAATTGTTATGATTAGTAAAATCATGAAAGGAATTTGGTTTATATTGTCAAAAACAAAAAAATAAACTAAATAAAAATATTTCAATATTACCAAAATGAATATATTACCCGAGATAATGTAAAATGATGTAGAAACTTTAAATTGTCTTCTTCTACATTGTCTAGCATGCAAATTGATTGTAACAGGGTGATGGATCAAGCATAGATTGGTACAACAGGGAATCAACTGCATAAAAAAGGCATTTTTGAGTCGGATAAAGTGCTAAACCAAAAAAATATAGAAACATGTGGGCCTGAATCACGAGGTCAACCACTATTTTACCATTCTAAGGAAAAGACACATTTGGAGAGTGCCAAATGTGTTGCATTGAAATTTTTTTTGGATAAAGAGGGAGGGATTGATACCTGAGAGAGAGGGAGAGGATAGGAGTGAGAGAGATTAGTCTAGGTAGCGTGGTAGGGAGTGAGACCTGAGAGACAGGGAGACTTGAGAGGGAGAGAGAGTTATCCATTTAGGGTGGGGTGAAAGACCTGACAATCAGAGAGGGGTTGGGAGGGATGAGACCTAAGAGAGACAAAAAGACCAAAGGGGGGGAGAGAAAGAGGGAGTGTGGGAGAGGGGGTTGGAGTGAAATATATTTGTCTAGGTAGGCTGGGAGATATGTGAGACTTAACAAAGAGGAAGTGTGAGAGAGGGGATTGGAGTGAGACATATTAGTATATGTAGCATGAGAAGGAGTGAGACCTGAGAGAGAGAGAGAGAGAGAGAGAGAGAGAGAGAGAGAGAGAGAGAGAGAGAGAGAGAGAGAGAGAGAGAGAGAGAGAGAGAGAGAGAGAGAGAGAGAGAGAGAGACTTGAGAGAGGGAGATGGAGTGAGAGAGACAAAGAGACCAAAGGGGGAGAGAGAGAGATTAGGGTTGAGGGTATAGAGTTGATGGATTAGGTTATAGGGTTGAGGGGATAATTGGTATAGGGTTGAGGGATTATGGTAGA